>JAQJVK010000006.1:55804797-56404797 GCA_035578135.1 Flexamia atlantica
AAACGCGTGAGCA
Source organism: Flexamia atlantica (assembly GCA_035578135.1). Lineage (NCBI taxonomy): Eukaryota > Metazoa > Arthropoda > Insecta > Hemiptera > Cicadellidae > Flexamia > Flexamia atlantica. The sequence goes on from JAQJVK010000006.1 coordinate 55,804,811, forward strand.
CCTTGTTCTTCAAGATCTGTTTTGGCATTTATAGAATGTAAGGGTTTTACTCATAACAGGAGGTAATTGGCTAATATCTCCGATGAGGTGTACCCTCGTCCCACCAAAAACCAACAAAATTGTGACAAAATTTAGTTATAATTTTTATTTAATAATCTTTTAGATTCTTATTCTAACAACACTAAGATTATAACGTTGTCATGACAACTTTTGAAGTAATCTATATAAATAATTATTTTAATAAAAAACAAATCAACATAAAGAACAAAAAATTAAATTTTTTCATTAAAATAGGTTTTTTACAACTGAAGCCGGTTTTATAATCAATTACTTTCAATATAAAATACAAAATACTATTTAAAGGATATGTCATGTATCTTTCAAACATACAGAATGTTTGTTATTGGGTGTGATCTGGTAGTTAAATATAGCTATACATATTTAATAATATTATAACCAGCAAAGAATAATGCATTTTACAATGTAATAAAAAATGAATGTATTATATTAAAATGTAATCAAGATAATTTAACCTTTGCGGAGCTGTGGGGATGTGCCTCAGTACACCGCCTCTCAATCATTCCCGTCAGGGATAGGCAAATCATTGAATATTCATCAATGATAAGGAAGCTGACATTTTCCATCGTGTTTTGGAACTTCCGAGCGGCTTCCCCAACGAGAGGTTTGAGTTCACAGCAACGCACAGGGATACTCAATGCAGCATGTATTATAGTGTTCCCGTCAATATACAGGGCGGCCGATCCAGTCGGAGCCAACAACGTGTAGCTGTCCGAACCCAGCGATTTTTGTAGGCATGTTGTCATAGATTTTATGAACGTGCTCTTTCCACAGCCAGCTTTTCCCTGAATAATGATAAGCTGAGGAGCATCAATTTGCTCTTCAGGGAATAGAACTGAATATATCTGTTTCTCCAATAAGTTTTTATCTAAAACATTACCGGTTGCTATGAGAACCTTTGTTATGAAAGTAAATTATTAATAAAGTTATCTTAAAATGATACAAAACGTTTAGCTACTATTTGTCATATACCACTGACGTATAATCCCAACTTGACCTAGAAACTTGAAACCTTGCATAAACGTTTTCCTCTGGCAAGGAATCCGCTACAAACAGATTTTTCAAAATGTCCACAGGGTTACGCCCTATGGCACTTCCAAGGTTCAATTTTAACTTATAGCAATGATTATGAGGTTGCCACAGCAACCTTATAAAGTATGCCAGATTAAATTAAACATTCAATCCGGGATAGAAGGAAATTTTTCTGTTTTTAATGGGTGAAAGCGGGTTAATCAGCTAGTTTTTTCTTGTAGAGAATAAACTAATTAGAATCATGATTAAAGCTTTAATAAACTTTTTATCTGAACCACATACATGTTGTTTTCATTTTATAACAAGAATGATAATTAAATAAATAAACAAATCATATGAAATATAAATTATCATCTGACAATTAAATTGAGATAAGAAGGTAATTAGGTAATTTCATAGCACACACTATTGCCAACCCTGAGTAAGATAGATGGCCTATTATATCTTTTTTCAATCGTTTTTCCACCTGGCGTTGCTGTGAATTCAGTTTTATGTGGTCTCCTGTTCCTTCATCTATGTGGAGGACATGGTGCTTCTTAAGATTTAGTAAAAATGCCTTCAATTCTAATTCGTTCGGGTAAAGGAGAGTAGAGGCCTTCCAATCGTGCCGTAGATCCATCTCTCGTCGGCCTGGCTCGACAACCTGCGTCCTATCATTGGGGCCTTTCCCTGCCACAGAGATCCACTCTTCAGGTGGAACATTGGGGACCTTTATGGGGGTGTCTTCAAAGTCGCTGCCTTCAGGGTGCTCGGGATTTGGAGGGGTACTGATGTTGTTCCCCAGTAAGTATGCTAAATAGGCCTCCCTCCAATTCTGGGAATCTCCTAGAGATAGAATATGTGATAAAAATTAAATAGGTTTTTTTAATATAATTGTAAAAGTTATCAGGGGATTTAAGTCATATAATCAATTCATTTTCCAACACTTAATGATCATAAATCCATTTTTCTTACCATAAATTTAAAAAATATTAATTTCCTATATTTATTTAAATCGATTATTAAACCCACATTAAGTATAAAATGGGCATAATTGTTATAAAATTGCCCTCTATGTACTGATTACATCTTTTCTGATTGATTGGTCAATTTCATTAAATTTTTTTTAATCATTAACACAGTCATTGATATAGTGCATCACAAATAAAATTAATCATGATTTAATGTTTATTATCTAATACTGTGAGTAACGCTGGTTGAACAAGCCATCACAGAAATATAAATATATGTTTGAGCTAAACACAAATTATGATAGAATCAACAAAGCTTTGGAGTGGGAGAGGGAACTTAATTTTATACCCATAGTTACCCAGCAACAGTCCTGCCCCACAAATGCTGACTAAACCCAGAAGTAATTCATCTTAATTCTCTGAAAATTCAGTAGTCCTAAGATTCACTACCTAGTGGACAATCAACAAACTTCAAGAACAAGAAGTACACAACAAACCATAATGTGATTCATGCAATACCATAAGAAACGGCAAAACATTGCTGCAGCCATCTTACACAAGCACGTTTACTTTATCTTCCATCTAATAATAATTTACTTTCCATCTCCCTTGCACACGAATCTTTGGTGTACATAGGGCCTTGCTAAAAACGTGGGTATCCGTTTGACTTCGTGAGGGACATCACTGACTTCGCCTGCGAACGATAAATTGACCACCCCCCTCCAGCTTAGTAATTTTGTATTAAAAATGAAAACTGCACAGTATAAAACGGATGCCGGAAAGCAGTCACAAAATAGTCTCTGTTATTTTAAATTTCCCATTACTCATTTACTGTATATTTGCATATAAACTAATCTGAAACTGATGTTAAAATACCTTTGACATCTGATTCTTGCCGCCATGGAACTTTAAGAACTTGTTGGCGATAATATTCTTCATTCGCATTCTCATCTGCGGCGTTTTGGAATGACGGACACCACTGCAGGTTTCCGCCGCAAAGACCATGGGCCCCGACGCTTGGGCACATAGCATCGATCAGCATCCCAAAGAGAAACGTTATCCAACCCGTGGGGTCTCTTAACATACTTATCAACGAAAGTTCTGACCTCAAAATCGTCAGGATTGTGCTTTGAAAAAATCTTGAGATAAAAAATATTGGGAGGGTTGGGATATATTTTGATTTTAGTCTAGTTATAGTTCATTCATTGTTTTTATAGTCTCTTATTTGTTTGAGATACTTATGAATATATAAAAATGCATACTAGAAGAAAAAATGAAAAATTTAAACAACCAACCTCAACTTCATTTGTCGCCTGCATTGGCCGTACTGGGATCCAATCGCCAGTTCTGGAAACTATTTACACAAATGCCCTAGAACTGGAAAATAGATTCTTTCCAGTTGCCAAATGGAGCACTTCCTGAGATGAAACATCTCTCTCAATACACGAATGCATCAACATATTTTGGACAACTCTCTTGGAGGGTTCATTTTAGGAGGTATCTTTTAATACTTTTGGAAAACCTCCTCCATCGTCTTGCTCTTATTCTGTCAATAATTGAATAAATAACGTTTAATTAATCATTTATTGAACATTTGGTTTTATAATATATAGAGACGTTTTGAATATATATAATTTTTAATATAAGGATATTTATACAGTGTGTAAAAAATGTATTTTTGTTGAGACAAACAAAAAAAAAACGCCTGCAGGCACATTCGGCCACTGCACCTGCAGTGGTGCAGAGTGTTAACCTTTTGGGAACTCAACCCAAATTATTTTTTGACGTTATCAAACATTTTGTGTCCCCCACAAATGAGGGATTTTGGGGGCAACTCAAAATTTTTAAAATGCAAACCCCTCATATACATAATGCTCAGTGCTAGAGCATCGTCTGCACTGGGTGCCATCCTTGGATCTGCCTGGATTCGATCTTATTGAAGCTACATCACCAATCATTTTCATTGAATCTTTATACTCTGATATTGTTAATCCCTCCATTCGATATAAAGCAATATTAGGTGGAGTGTATTCCTCAAAAAGACTCACGCCTCGGCCTTTGTACGGCATTAAACACCACTTCAAATCTTCTTCTTTTCTCTATTAACGGAACCTCGGGTCGTTTGCAAATCGTTTGTCTTTGCAAAGCAATAAATGCTTAAAGTACTCAGTTGGCGTTACCCGACGATTCCGTGGGCTTGTCAAATCGGCTTCCCCAGTAGGGAACAAAGCTGGGAACGCCTGAGCTATGTATCCAGGGGTGCTCAGTTCCTTGACCGTCTCATTCCCTATGGTAGGCTAATCTAATACCGCCAACACCTTGTCGTCTTGATGAGGTGGTCTCATAATGGGAACTACTGTCACGTGTACCTGGATAAATTGATTTCATATACTTTCGAAATAAAAAAAATCTATACCATATTACCAAACCACTTTTTCCTCTATAGCAAAGAAGCTTTTAGTCGCAGTGGCGAAACCTAAGCCGTGATCAATGCAATTATTCGTATTATATAACCAATCAATTAATTACATAAAACAGAAACCCCTTTCCAGTAATTCATTAAGCCACTGGCCTGCTGTGATAGGGGTGTTTGTATATCAAACCCAACATACTATAATATTTGTCACAAACATTATCTTCCACCATAAACATAGTGTAATTATAACAATTTATCAACACTTTACTCACTGAGACGTTAAAAAATCAAATACTGTTTTAATGTCACGGAATTTAACGTCATGATACTGCGATAGTTTATTGAACATCTTGAAATTAAGCTCAATTTATTCAAAAGAATATATCTGTTAATCTATTATTTCTAAGGTGCTTTCCTGTAATAATTAGACAAACCTGGTTGTTTGAGTCATCTTCACATGTAGTTTCGTCATGCTCTTGGTGTATTGTGTTGATGTCGTCAAACATATTAGAGTCTTCAGGAAGAAGAGCGATGTTTTCTTCAGAGATGTTAATGTCATAGTAGTGGCAGTTATTATTCTTCAACCAGACCAGACAATTCTTTATTGAAGCAGCTCGAACATGAAAATCAACTATCTCAAGCCGTTCATTTGACTTAATCCTCTCAACAATGATAGAGTTTAAGTCATCAATCCTGTGAGGCAAAGTAGAAGCGAACTCCTGAACGGCCTGAGGGAAGTTGATTACATGTCCGTTATATTCCAGCTGATGACCCTTGACCCTTGAGTATAGACTGATGACCGGGTGGACCCGGGCGATCAGCTGCTGCTCGAGGTGCGAGAGTCCTGCCAGTTCGACAGGAAGTGGCCCGAGGTCCATGTTGTTTGCTGCGAAGAGGGTCAAGCAGCGGGATCCACACCTTTTCTCAGTAGACGATAAATTCGATCTGTTGCAAACATTGCAGTTGGTCCATTTCGTATTATTGCAATTATTTTCAAATTCTTTTTCCTCCCTAACTAAAGTGCAACTGGGACCTGTTCGTTGGTGTTCACAATTAGATGTAATATGCTGCTCCTCTCACTCTGGCGATGTTTTCGGGTGTTCTCGAAGTTCTAACAAGGCCTGGTGGTTTCTTTCTTGCTATATTCCCAGTTTTTCGGAACCCTGAAACCCACCTTAATAGCGTATTTCGGCTTGGAACCGTTCCATGGCGTTCAATATTAAAATGTCGACGAAATTCCCGCTGGGTTTTGACGACGGATTCACCATTTCGGACAAAAGTATAGTATGCAAAAACGCGATGGTCTATGCCCCACTGAGCCATTTCAACAAAAATGGCAAGCCTCACTGAAGGTAATGACATAATCTCAATCTTCCTACCACGTGCGACAACAATGGAACAGCTGTTTAAAAAACGTCCGGTTCCTTTGTGTCACCCGGTATATTCGTGGATAGGTAGTTTTATTAAAATATCAACCATGACTTATAAACTGAACTGAATTTTTAATCTAAAATAATTAACTGACCACTAATGATACTTAAGCCAAATATTTCCGGTACATATACCAAACTAAAAGTGCTTGATTTGCGGCGGACGGCGGGGGCCGGGACCTCTTTTTGCGTTAAAGGCATAGTCTGAATTACACTTTTTTGGACGAAAAACCTCAAATTTGAGACATTTATTCGCCAGAAGTAAAGTAAGTCATAGTTAAAATTATTTGCGAAACTAACGTGTCTAATATTATGATAGAAAAGAATAGTCCCTAATAGACCAGGCGGTATATGTTTTGACTTGGGTAAATCATACAGTCTCCGAGATTTTTGTGTTAATGGCTTCGGAATATCATTAAAAAACAAAATTTCACTATGCGTACAAATATAAACCTGTGCAAAATTTTTTATCGAGGGAAATATTAAAAATTAAACAAAAATATCCACTTTTTTGCCTGTTTTTTTGAGGACATCTCCAAATCTATTCACTTTAGACAAAAATAAATGACACCAAACGTTTTTTTATAAAATTCTACATTGAAAAAAGTTATTTTCAATTTAGTTTTTCCTACAAAAAGTGCATTTTTTAATCGAAAAATGTAAAAAAATAGTAAAAAATTATCTAAAATTTACCTTTTTCGCGATTTTGTTGGGACACGAAGACTCAACCAATGACCTTCAAACTTTTCACAGTAAATGTTTGTATTATAAAAAATAATTACACAAAGTTTCATAAAAATCAGCCTAATATATTCAGCACAATAGTCATCTAATAATCGTATTGCCAAAATATTAAACAATTTTCATATCCATCTAAACCGCAAAGCACGATCCGCAGATACATTAAATTTGGACCAAATGTAAAGGAAAAGTAGATCTTTCAAATAAATCTTAAAATATTAAAATCGGTTCACTAGGAGAGCCGAGGCAGGTGTTTAAATATAGAATTATTTTTGGCAGTTTCTAGCAATTTCATTAATTTGCATAATTCTCTATTAAAGTATATTTTTTAACCTCAAAAACATTTATTTCAGGCCTGAGTGGCCTTAACATCGAGTCTGACCTTCATTTGTCAAAGCTCAGCCCCCAAAACGCAAGGGGCGCCTTTTATTAGCAGTGCTCGTACAACGCGATCGAACTGACAATCGCATGCATGAAGCTCGGCCCCCAATTACATAAATCCCTAATGCCTATCTTCCCTTCGCCAAGCTCGGTCCCCCAAATTATACATGTTGCCCTCTTTAAATAATACTCATCCCCTATCATTGGACTTTTTTTATACGAAGATAAATTACCAAGTGAAAAGGTCCACTTCAGTTTCCTGTGGCTTTCTCTCATAACCGGAAGGTCCTTCTTGTCCACTTTTTTATGTCTGTATGCGGAAGTCGCTCTTTATAAGATTAAAAGTGTTGTTTGTAAACAACAGAAATGTAAACATTGTAAATTGCATTCTAACGTCAAAAATCTTTTAAAAGAAGAATTTTAAAGACTAAAAGCTTATTTTCACAGTACGATAAAGTCGCTTCTTGTAATGAAAACTGCTATTTTGAGCTCTACGTAGACAACTACAAGAATTATAATTATTTATTTAGTAAAATACACACTATTGAAAAAAAAAGTCTTCAGTGACTAAAATATCTCCCTACATAGTCTGTAGCAAGTATTCAGGGAAATAGAAATAGTCCTCATCTTAATCAAACCATTTACACTCGTGTAAAAAATTGTTCACTTTGACATTTTTTAATCTTCACTGAAAAAAAGAATAAAAGTTATAAAATACATATTAGGAAGAAAGTTTTTCTTACCAGCAAACATGACCTTTTTTTTTTACTTACATGCATATAGTCTCACCATCTTAATATGATGATCACCGTCCCACACATCATGCATTTGCGCACAGGACACACACAGACACGCATGCTTAGAATGTACTATTACATCAGTGGTAGCCCTTTCACAATAAATCAAATAATCTTTTTTCCATAGTAAAATAACATTTTTGTTCAAATACTCTCTTTAAATTACATTACATGTTGCAGAATTCTGAACGTCTAATCCTTAAAATCCAGTGGGAGTCTGTTCGTGTTGGCTTAAGTAAAACCATTAAGGCTATAGAAATTAGCTTTAACTAAAAAATACTTCCTTATTAAAAACTTCCTCTATGTGCATGAACAAACAAAATAACTAAATTTTTGTTACAGAAAATAATTAAAACGCTAAGAGTCCAGTATATTGTTCTTTCCTATTATAATCTAAGGTATATGGACAGTACATTTTAGACTTCAGAAGAAGGAGACAAAAAGATGTGTAGCACGTTTCTCTATTGTAAAAAGGTTGTTAAGAATAAACGTTTCGAGAAGAACGTTTCGATAAAGAAGGAACTACCGAGTCTAAATTCCTTGAAAGAATTTTATAAAATTTGAACTAATTTCACGTGGAAAACAGTTAAAAAAACCATAAATTTCACATAAATTGCCTGAATATCGTTTACACGTTGTTTTATCACAGTGTCATTGCATTAAACAAATGCAAAATATTTTAAATTGACATTTGTAAAAAAATTTGAAAAGTTCCGTATGTATTCAAAAGAAAAGAATCACAATTAAATAAATCTTTAAAACATAAAATTATTTTTAATATGGGGGGGGGGAAATTTAAGGAATCGAGCTTGAGGAATAAAAGAATAAGGGTACAATTACAGCTTTCTGCAGATTGAGAATCAAGCTAGGGATAAATGAGAATGTGTACTAATTGCCCATGAGGGATTGTGCACTGCTCACTATCAGCAAAATTTTCAGTTCGGGGACCGAGCTTGACGAAGGGAAGGTAGGGATAAGGGATTTATGTAATTGGGGGCCGAGCTTCATGCATGCGAATGTCGGTTCGATCGCGTTGTACGAGGACTGCTAATAAAAGGCGCCCCTTGCGGTTTTTGGGGCCGAACTTTGACAAATGAAGGTCAGTCTCGATGTTAAGGCCACTCAGGCCTAAAATAAATGATTTTTAGTTTTAAAAATATACTTTAATAGAAAATAATGCAAATTAATGAAATTGCTAGAAATTGCCAAAATAATCTACATTTAAACACCTGCCTAGGCTCTCCTAGTGAACCGATTTCAATATTTTAAGATTTATCTGAAAGATCTACTTTTCCTTTATATTTGATCCAATTTTCATGTATCTGTGGATCGTACTTTGCGGTTTAGATGGATTTGAAAATGGTTTAATATTTTGGCAGTACGATTATTAGATGACTATTGTGCTGAATATATTAGGCTGATTTTTATGAAACTTTGTGTAATTATTTTTTATAATACAAACATTTACTGTGAAAAGTTTGAAGGTCATTGGTTGAGTCGTCGTGTCTCAACAAAATCGCGAAAAACGTAAATTTTTAGATCATATTTTACTATTTTTTTACATTTTTCGATTAAAAAATGCACTTTTTGTAGGAAAAACTAAATTAAAAATAACTTTTTTCAATGTAGAATTTTATAACAAAACGTTTGGTGTCATTTATTTTTGTCTAAAGTGAACAGTCTTGGAGATATCCTCAAAAAACAGACGAAAAACGTGGATATTTTTGTTTAATTTTTAATATTTCCCTCGATAAAAAATTTTGCACAGGTTTATATTTGTACGCATAGTGAAATTTTGTTTTTTAATGATATTCCGAAGCCATTAACACAAAAATCTCGGAAACTGTACGATTTACCCAACCATGTGCTTTTTTTAACAGATACCGCCTGGACTATAAAGAATTCGAAAAAAATGACAAAATTGTGACCCGCTCAAATCTCATACAGAAAATTCATATCTCCTTACATTCTATTTCATCATACGAGTAATTCTACGTCGAAACCGTAACATGATTTACTTAAAACTTATAGTTTTTAAGATAAAATATGATTCAGACAACCTAGAATCTATGAAGCCTCAAAATAAAGAAACATACATGTGAAGCCCGAGATTAAAATGGAAAAGCATTGCGCTTCCGCATTTTGCTTCATTTTACTGGCAGTTAACATGAAATATAACAGTTACATGAAATATAGGCAGTTAAAATGGTATTTTGAATTTCATAAGGATTATAAGATCATCAAAAGTAATAAAGTAACTAAAACTTTGCAATCATAGCGAATAAATGGGTAAAGAAAAACATCACTGCTAAACGCAGAAAAAGTATTTAATCAGCTAAAGCAAAACAAAATAACAAAAAAAACATAGGTAACGCTTGCCTTGGAAACCGTCTACGACATCCTAGTTCCCTAATACAATCGGGAAATATTCATTCAATTCAATTCATTCCGGTTCTTTAACCACTCAAATACAAACATGAGAAAAGAATATCAGAGACTCTATGTTACTCTGGTTGCCTGATACTCCCACAAAGACGAAAAAGTGGAATGATGCATGTGATTCAATGTATTTCATGATGCATTTAATTCAGTGTATTTCGGTTATTTAAGTTAAAATTGTCGATCTTACACTCATAACAACTGAATAGCGTTGAAATCTGTAATTTTCGTTGAAAAAGTACATTTTGGCCCTTTAAGGGCCAAAGTACCTATTTTTTGATAATTATTTACGCAGTAATGGGAAGTGGTATTAGGGTGGTTTAAAGTCCTGACTTATGTAAAATTCTCCTAGGAATCCACTGGTGTAATCATATTTCCAAAATCACTTCCGGTTTAGGAGGTATACATTTTTCCGATTTCAAAGGGCCCCCATAAAAATAGGGTTAATGCGAGGATGCCAGTTAAATTTGTTTTGACTAAAGAGTTTTCAAAAATTAGCTTGTCTGCCAAATGTGGCCAAGATATTTAAAACCGTCCTCGAATTATCGGAGCGACAGACAATTTTTTCATATGAATGTTTCTTAACCATAAGGCCTCATATCGTTCATTTATTTACAAAGTTAAAAACGATGTATTTCGCATATGAAATTAAAATTGGCGGTTTTAAAGCTAAAACAGCTGAGATTGACATTGAAAACTGCATTTAAAACTTAAAATTACATTTTGGCCCTTTGAGGGCCAAAGTACCTGTTTTTTGAAAATTATTTGTGTCATAATGGGAAATGATATAAGGGTGGTTCAAAGTCTTGACTTATGTAAAATTTTGCGAAAATCCACGGGTTTAATCAGTTTTTTTTAATTTACTTCCGGTCTGGAAGATAAAATTTTTCACTAATTTTAAAGGGTCCCCATACAAATGGGGTTGCTATGAAGCCAGTTGACGATCTTAACCTTGAAATTTCAAAAATGAGCATGCCTGCCAAATTTGATGGGAATATTTAAAAGCGTACTCGAGCAATGCGACACACTCATTTTTTCCGAATGAATTTTTGTCATTCATAAGGACTCACTTCGTTCATCGAAAAAGCAAATAAAAGAAGTGTTGAGTGTCCCTTTTTATTATTTTTTTAACTAATTGATAGTTCGACCTACTTCCATTAAAGGGAACTGAGTGTTTTGTTTATTAAGAGGGAAAGGAGTGAAGGTCAGGCAGGAGAAATGAGTAAGTTATGTCGCTTTCTCGTTTTACTGACAAGAAAAAAGTATAGAATGAATATCTAAAGAAGCTGTATTTGAAGCTGAAAATTCTATTCAAACGAAATACTATGATCTTGATTTAGAAAAAAAATCATAAGCACCAACTAAAGTAGTGTCTCAGCAGGGGTTTTGGCTAAAAGTAGACTCGCAGCTGAATTAAAAACGACGACTTCACCCCGACTGTGTATTCGTCAATAACAAATATTGCAACCTATGCTAAAAACTGATCATTTTCCAGAAAATTTAAATCCTATCTCCTTCAGAAGAAGTTCTAGAGACAGACGGCCTTCAGCCTTTGGAATGATTACGATATATAGGAAAAGAAGAATGTCGAAAAATAATTTTCTTAATTCGTCTTATGCATACAATCGTTCCTTCAGATTTGCTTCTTTCACTCTAATATTTACAACGTATCTTTGTTTGCTTTCTGTTAAGGAAGTTTTTAGTGCATGATAGCTTTTTATTCAGGTAATCCTTTCTACTTAGTCATATTTGCTACACAATAAAATACTGTTTAGTACGTTTGGTTCAAAGTTTGAATAGGCGTAAAAAAATTCTGGGCATTAAACATTTTGCAAAAAAGATTGTTCACTAATTATGGAAGTTAAATATTCCTTTGTGAATTTAACAACATTTTCCCCTAAATCATTTATTTACACCCGTCATCACTCGCGCTCTATTCCGCTGCCTTGCTCTTCCCGCTTTTCGTGAAGCACAGGTTGTTTGACATGTAACTACACAATTCTAATCTCGTATACTGACTCGAGAATTTCGGCTAGCTACATATAAATAGGCACGAAAACAGAATTTCATCGATTTTATTGAAATAGTCGATCAATGTTGTGGCATGTAGTTAAAACTTTATTTAGCCGAAATTAAGTAGGAGATCTTTCGATTCTAATCAGGCCTAAATTTTCTGCCAAATGCATAAGTTTCATATTGGCTTTTCGGCAAACAAAAGTGGTTGTGAAATGTATCCGTTCACTCTCTCTAAACTAAAAAACTGCGAAAAAACATTAAATATACCCCTTGCATACTACCTTTCAAACAATTATTTTCTTTTGTCCCTGAACTAAAAATTGCAAGATCGAATAGATGAATTTAGCAGCGGCCCAACAATTACTTTATACTTTTAGAGTCTTGGATTCTTAGCCAATTCAATTAATTATGTTCATATATATCAAACACCATGTAGTATAATATAATTATTATGATTATATCACATCTGAATAATATGCTTTGGCTCTAATAGCTTAGCAACAATATTAATGCTTAATTTCCTTATTTAAGATATCTAAAGGTTTGTAAATCCTTATCCACGTTTAAGCACTGTTCAGTATACTTTATTGCTCCGACATGGGTTTGGGTTTGTTCCCTAAGCTCCTTTGATGGAACAAACAACTTTTATGAAATTCCATCCAATATCCTGAACAAATGTTTTCCCGGTCTTCCAACTTGTATTGGTCCGATATTACTTATACTTTTCATGAGAGCTGTTTCTTGGCTAGGTCATGTTTAGTTTTGTTTTATTTACTACTTTTCCCAATCAAACTAAGTTTTAATGTACGGAAGACGGTTTAGTTTTGTTCCATGTCGTTTAACAGAAAGGAATAAGCGTTGATTGCAGTAACTAAATGACAGACCCAAATTTATTACAATCATTGGCTCGAAGGGGCTAAAAGCCCATAATAAAGGAAATTCAAACTATACTTTTTCGTTTTAGTTCAGAATACCTTCTTAGCAAACTGGCTTTCAGATCTACCATATCAGCCATTTCAAATTATGTGTGGTATAGTTTAATGGTGTTTAGTATTAGTTATGGTAATAATAAACATATCTTAAACAGTGTTTAAGAATAAAGTGTGATTCAGCTCATATATAGGTCCATAAATAAAATGATACAATGCTTAGAATTCTTAAAAGTGTTTAATTTCCTTTGGGAAAATTAACAGAAGGCTCGTTCCGTACGTGTCATCGCTGATCCCTGTGAAGTTGCAAAACACAACCACTCGACATTAATGTCAAAATCTCTCAACAATGAGCAAAAAGAGGGAAACAGTATATTTGTTCCTGAACGGATAAGATGGACCATCTGAAAATATCGTCAAATCTTTGAGGTTTGGAAACCGATTCCGAAGACCTGAAATAATTATGTTCAAGAAAACCGTAATGGATAGTTTGCCATGGATTATCATTTATAATAGTATATCAGGTGGGTTTTTTATTAATCTATTCACATGCAGTGAATAGAGTGACTTGTTCATGTGACTAATGGGAACTCTGTACATACGAAAATATAATTGGCAACTCACTAAGTCTTTCTTAATTATTTATGAAGAATATCATATCTCCTAGATGTCATATTTTTTTTATTCCTCCCGTATTTTTAACAGCAAAAATTAAATATTCACTTCGATCCTTCGTTGGAATATTTAAAAAGTGCAATGAGATTTTAGTATGTCCATATCTGAAGACGAGCACCATTTTAAAATGTAATTTTAAACGTCCTTCATAAAATGAATGGAAAATATTTCCTTGATTAAATAAACCTTGAAATTATAGCAATTGACAGAGATTAGGGACGATAACACATACAGGAAGTGGATAAAAATAAATATTGTAACTGTTTCTTCAATGTAGGAAAGTCTGGTGTAGCAAGACACTTGATGGTCCTTGCGCTATCAAATATGGAATTCCTTATCAGCGCGCCCCGTGAAAATCAATTATTTAAATTAATCTCTAGCAAAAACGGCAGATCCTACAAAAAAAATGTTTAGATAAAAAATTATCTTTATAATGTTGTATACAAATTTGTAGCTGCCAAACTGATACTTTTTACCTGACCAATAAATAAAAGACTTCCTCGCTTACTATTTTTTTCACCTCATATTTTAAAACACCTCTCATAAATTTATAGATTTATTTCTCTTATATAATTTTTTTTTCAATACCTCGCATATTTTTCACCAAGTTTTGTGTTGAACAAATTACTGAATTAATACAATCGGTTTTCAAAATCGAATTGGATACCAATTAAATAGTAATTTCAAGCTATAAAATTTGATATGAATTTATGGTGGTTTACTCAGGATATTGATTAGACCGGGAGCTAAGAGGTCAAAAATTAGTCATACTGTGCACATGTAAAAGCTATGCCGCTTTGAAGAGGCATCCTTGGGGGTGTCAAAATGGGTTTGTGAGTCTTCTATCTGGTCTGGGGGCTTTGCTCAAGGTCGACAAACTTGAAAATAACCTCAAAAAATGTCCTTTTTGCAATTTTTTATGTAGAAAAATATAAGTAATCAAATTTTGTTTTACACCATTGAATTCAGCTTAAAAAACAAAAACAATATGGTATGTTGAATCATTGCTCTATGCCCAATGGTTACCAAGATACTGAGGGTGATGAACCCAAACCTTGTCAAATGATAACCTTATGGGAAATAAATAAAATTGTATAACTCGCTCATTTCTCAACATATCATAATGGAACTTGGTATGGGGCTTCACTTAGTTAAGGTCTATTGTATAGCCTGAAATCCCCCACTTTTGCGTTTCCGTGGCAGCAAACCTGCATACATTTTCCCATGTTATTCTTTTGGGAAGAAAATAAGAGACTATAAAATCCTTTTTTTTTTTACATACAAAGACGAAACTTGTCATATGGCTTCTTCTAGTCGAGGTTTATTGGATATTGACTAAAAACCACCCAATTTCTACATACCTGTTGCAACAAACCTGCATTCCTCATCACCATGTTATTCTTATGGAGGATACAAAAAAGTAACATTAAACGTTGTCCACCTTGGAGTAAGTCCCCTGATTGAGGGCTCCAAACCCATTTTTGGAACCCCCAGGATGCCTCTTTAAATTGGCATGGCTTTTTCATGAGCACCTTATGACGTAATTATTGACCTCCCAGCTCCCGGTCTAATTCTATTTGAGGCGATGTTTACTCGACTGGCATCGGGGTCTCGCCAGATAAGATGTTCCTGCCACCCAACGGTGAAAAATATGACACGGTTTTCCCTCACTTTAGCATTGGAAGTCGCGATCCAGTATATTTCATCCGAGGGCGGACCCCAGCATTTAATACCTCCAGGTCCGCCCTTTGGATCTCGTCAATGTTTCCAAGTCTTTCAAAATATAACATAACAAAGAAAACTCATTACATGTTATCTATACAAACAATTTCGACAAATATTGTTTAGATCATAGCCTTATCTTTTAAAACAATCAAATTATCTTTTATTTCCTAATTTACAGTATCTGTACCTTCGGTATATCTCCGTTTTAACTGCTCATCTTCTTTTATATTTCATCTTCATCGCATTACAACTCATTAGAATAAACATTGATTTTGTTAAATCGGTTTCAGCGAGTTTCCCCTGTAGCTATTACCTACCGTAGGAGGCACGGTCAGACTTAAGTCCGGGACCATGTTATTTTTTCATTTTGAGGTCCCCAGACCCCAAAAACACCGTTCGTTCATTTTCATATATTATGTATACACTAACTAATTTCATATGTTATGTATACACTAGCTAATCAACACGGTTTCACCCGTGGAAAAACAGAAAAACCTCCTTGGATTCATGATTTAATGTTTAGGTTGCCAAGACAACTTCATCAGCTTCCCTGTAAAGTCAAGTTAAAATAAAATTCGCTTTTTAGAAGCTTGCTGTTTGATTTCAAAAAGACTTTCGCTGGATTTAATTCGTCTAAAACCTTCTCATATATGCATACAATACAGAAAATAAGTTTCAGTCATACTAGTACTCTAGTTTTTGCTTGAAAAGCGGTCTAATGTGTGATGTTGAGCGTTACCAACAGACAGACAGAAATTAAGATAAGGCTTGATTCGGATTCTCTGACCTTAAAAAAAACCAATTTCACAATTCTAAGCAATGTACAGACAAAACTATAATTTTATTTAAATAGATAAGTATAAACCTGTCCGTAGGCGCGATAACTTTGGTAAAAAAGGTTCGATCTTGATGAAATTTGGCACAAACGTGTAAAGCCTCATTCATGACTTCGAGGTCACAAAACTAGCAAGATTTGTTTACTCAAAGGTTTTTTTTACTTGAAGAAGGGTTCGGGGGTCATCGTCGAGTCGATGAGGTCGATCCACAGAGGATGTGGCGCTGGACGCTGGGCTGGAGGACGCCGGGCTGGGGGGGGACGTCGGGGTCAGTATCCGTTCTCATTCCTGTTCTCCTTCGTGTTTAAAAGTCTAGTAGGTCCCTAATCATGGAGTAGTGGGTCGGGTGGTCAGGGGGTTGTGTTATGTCGATCAAGTCGACCGATGCTGCGCTGGGGAGCCGCTGCTGGGGTGGACGCCGGGCTGCTGGGGTGGACGCCGGGCTGCTGGGGTGGACGCCGGGCTGCTGGGGCGGGGGGACGTCGGGCTGCTGGGGTGGACGCCGGGCTGCTGGGGTGGACGCCGGGCTGCTGGGGTGGACGCCGGGCTGCTGGGGTGGACGCCGGGCTGCTGGGGGGGGGGGACGTCGGGCTGCTGGGGTGGACGCCGGGCTGCTGGGGTGGACGCCGGGCTGCTGGGGTGGACGCTGGGCTGCTGGGGCGGGGGGACGTCGGGCTCTTGGTCGCGCCTCCAGTAGATGACGCCTGCCTCTGCAGCGAGAGCTGCAAAAACTGCAAGAGGGAGATAACAGTGAGACTTATCCATGGTTAGGACAGGGAGCACAATAAATTCGTTTTCAAGGTTTTGAAAATATTATCGAAATTGTCGCCATGGAATCTGCCTTTTTAATGCAATAATAATAAGTTAAGAGTAAATGGGCAAACTTTCTACATTGTTCCTTAATCTAGAAGCCTTACATTGTTCTTCATTGTTCCTTAATCGAGGTCGTGTCTCGTCACCAAGTCCACCAGCAGACGACGCCGCGACGAATGAACGACGTGAGTGACTATATTAACATTGCAAATTAAGAGCTGATTTTTCACCTTCCGGAAAAGAATATTAGAGCCTTAATTTAATATAACTCTGCTTTAACATAATAAACTGATAGAAAAAATGACAAAAAACACGAAGTTTGTAAGAGAGTTCTAATAAATTCGAAATACACGTTTAAAGTTGCCAAAAAAGTTACCGGTTTTGCACTGTTGCGCGAACTCTTCACCAGTGGGAAACAGAAGGGGATACACAAGTAAGTAATTGTAGCACCGTAAGTCACTTCCTTTATCCTATACTCTTATACGAGCAGTGTTATCTTGTATGTATGTATGCTTGCTTGCTTGCTTGCACAACGATCTCAAAAACGGCTCCGAGGATTTTATTCAAAGTCTGGAAATAAGTAATTTATGACTCAAAAACGTCTTTTAAGCAGATTACTTGGCCAGAGAAAATCTAATATCGTAATAAATCGAATTTTAAAGTTGTAAAATTTTAACATTGGCCTTATGGGTTGCCGTGATAGCAACGAAAATAAACAAGAAAAGTGTAAACAAATGAAGTAATCATAACAGCTGTTTGGAATCTACAGCCATTAAGGGAAAATACAGCAAGTGGGATGAAGAGTCCATGGAGCAATAAAAAAGGTTTCTATTTATCAATTTTATGACATTGAAATATTTTATAGTAACTGGATGAACTGGTAAACATGAAATAACACCGAGCAAGGCTCGGTCCACCAGGTACTCATTATGTAAATGAAAACCTCACTCGACTGAAAACCTCAGAGCTCTCATACCTACAAAAAAGTTCTGCCATAGGCTTGAAAGATTGAACTGACTTTTTTTCAAGGTATGACCTCATTTATAGCATTTGATTTCCACTACGACTACACTATTTATTCGCATTATGTTTTAAACGCTGGTGCGTTGCAGTGTCAACGTACAAATATACATTTGTGCGTATTTTGGATCACGGACATCTTATGGTATAAGAGAACCTACTCCGTGGTAAAAAAGAGTCATGGATCTTGAGACTGCAAATCCCATTTGTGACGGTTTTGTCTTGATGAGCTTCCGAACTTACCATGGAAAAGGCAAAATTAAAGTATTGAATGATATCCAAGTAGTTTCTGGTTTTAAGTTTAACAGCCCCGTTCTCAGATTGAGAGTTTTCTGTTAAATTTTGAAAATATAGCGAAATCTGCAAATTTGGCAGACGGACCTTTTCCTTTTTGGCAATAAAGGGTAAATGATGCATTATGTCTCTATTTGTCTTTTCATTCTTAAAATGGAAAAAAAATTTAAGTCCATTGGCGCGCGGTTGGAAGGAGCACCATGACGACCTCGAAACGCCGGCGCCGCCGCTCTGTACCCATCAAACTGTTAAATCGGGAGGGCGATATCAGCGGTTACGTTCGCTCTCCGACCGGTCAATGTGCGTCTTATTCTTATTGGTGACATTAAAACAACACAAAATAAAAAAAATGGCTAAAGTCAATAAAGCTACAAAAAACTATTGAAACGTATATCGTAAACTACGTTGTAAAACGGTTAACTGGAAACTTAATTGAATAAGCACTTAAAAACACTTCATTACGTAGTAACCAAGACCAATATCGCCTATTCTCCTTCCTGTTCCCCTTCGTGTTAAGTCTAGTAGGTCCCTAATCATGGAGTAGTGGGTCGGGTGGTCAGGGGGTTGTGTAATGTCGATCAAGTCGACCGATGCTGCGCTGGGGGAGCCGCTGCTGGGGTGGACGCCGGGCTGCTGGGGTGGGCGCCGGGCTGCTGGGGTGGACGCCGGGCTGCTGGGTGGATGTCGGGCTGCTGGGGTGGACGCCGGGCTGCTGGGGTGGACGCCGGGCTGCTGGGGGAGCCGCTGCTGGGGTGGACGCCGGGCTGCTGGGGTGGACGCCGGGCTGCTGGGGTGGACGCCGGGCTGCTGGGGTGGGCGCCGGGCTGCTGGGGTGGACGCCGGGCTGCTGGGGTGGGCGCCGGGCTGCTGGGGTGGACGCCGGGCTGCTGGGTGGATGTCGGGCTGCTGGGGCGGGGGGACGTCGGGCTCTTGGTCGCGCCTCCAGTGGATGACGCCTCCTGCTAAAACTGCAAGAGGGAGATAACAGTGAGACTTATCCATGGTTAGGACAGGGAGCACAATAAATTCGTTTCCACGGTTTTGAAAATATTAAGAAATCATCGCCATGGAAGCTGCCTTTTTTAATGCAATAATAATAAGTTAAGAGTAAATGGGCAAACTTTCTACATTGTTCCTTAATCTAGAAGCCTTACATTGTTCTTCATTGTTCCTTAATCGAGGTCGCGTCTCGTCACCAAGTCCACCAGCAGACGACGCCGCAACGAATGAACGACGTGAGTGACTATATTAACATTGCAAATTAAGAGCTGATTTTTCACTTTCCGGAAAAGAATATTAGAGCCTTAATTTAATATATCTCTGCTTTAACATAATAAACTGATAAAAAAATGCCAAAAAACACAAAGTTTGTAAGAGAGTTCTAATAAATTCGAAATACACGTTTAAAGTTGCCAAAAAAGTTACCGGTTTTGCACTGTTGAGCGAACTCTTCACCAGTGGGAAACAGAAGGGGATACACAAGTAAGTAATTGTAGCACCGTAAGTCACTTCCTTTATCATTATGTAAATGAAAACCTCACTCGACTGAAAACCTCAGAGCTCTCATACCTACAAAAAAGTTCTGCCATAGGCTTGAAAGATTGAACTGACTTTTTTCAAGGTATGACCTCATTTATAGCATTTGATTTCCACTACGACTACACTATTTATCCGCATTATGTTTTAAACGCTGGTGCGTTGCAGTGTCAACGTACAAATATACATTTGTGCGTATTTTGGATCACGGACATCTTATGGTATAAGAGAACCTACTCCGTGGTAAAAAAGAGTCATGGATCTTGAGACTGCAAATCCCATTTGTGACGGTTTCGTCTTGATGAGCTTCCGAACTTACCATGGAAAAGGCAAAATTAAAGTATTGAATGATATCCAAGTAGTTTCTGGTTTTAAGTTTAACAGCCCCGTTCTCAGATTGAGAGTTTTCTGTTAAATTTTGAAAATATAGCGAAATATGCAAATTTGGCAGACGGACCTTTTCCTTTTTGGCAACAAAGGGTAAATGATGCATTATGTCTCTATTTGTCTTTTCATTCTTAAAGTGCAAAAAACCTTTAAGTTCATTGGCGCGCGGTTGGAAGGAGCACCATGACGACCTCGTAACGCCGGCGCCGCCGCTCTGTGCCCATCAAACTGTTAAATCGGGAGGGCGATATCAGCGGTTACGTTCGCTCTCCAACCGGTCAATGTGCGTCTTCTTCTTATTGGTGACATTAAAACAACACAAAATAAAAAAAATGGCTAAAGTCAATAAAGCTACAAAAAACTACTGAAACGTATATCGTAAACTATGTTATAAAACGGTTAACTGGAAACCTCATTGAATAAGCACTTAAAAACCCTTTATTACGTAGTAACCAAGACCAATATCGCCTGTTCTCCTTCCTGTTCCTTCCTGTTCTCCTTCGTGTTTAAAAGTCTAGTAGGTCCCTAATCATGGAGTAGTGGGTCGGGTGGTCAGGGGGTTGTGTTATGTCGATCAAGTCGACCGATGCTGCGCTGGGGAGCCGCTGCTGGGGTGGACGCCGGGCTGCAGGGGCGGGGGGACGCCGGGCTGCTGGGGTGGACGCCGGGCTGCAGGGGTGGACGCCGGGCTGCTGGGGTGGACGCCGGGCTGCTGGGGTGGACACCGGGCTGCTGGGGTGGACGCCGGGCTGCTGGGGGAGCCGCTGCTGGGGTGGACGCCGGGCTGCTGGGGTGGACGCCGGGCTGCTGGGGTGGACGCCGGGCTGCAGGGGTGGACGCCGGGCTGCTGGGGTGGACGCCGGGCTGCTGGGGTGGACACCGGGCTGCTGGGGTGGACGCCGGGCTGCTGGGGGAGCCGCTGCTGGGGTGGACGCCGGGCTGCTGGGGTGGACGCCGGGCTGCTGGGGTGGACGCCGGGCTGCTGGGGTGGATGTCGGGCTGCTGGGGCGGGGGGACGTCGGGCTCTTGGTCGCGCCTCCAGTGGATGACGCCTGCCTCTGCAGCGAGAGCTGCAAAACTGCAAGAGAGTGATAACAGTGAGACTTACCCATGGTTAGGACAGGAAGCACAATAAATTCGTTTGCAAGGTTTTGAAAATATTATAGAAATCGTCGCCATGGAAGCTGCCTTTTTTAATACAATCATAAGTTAAGAGAGAATAAGTAAACTTTCTACACTGTTCCCTAATCTAGAAGCCTTACATTGTTCTACATTGTTCCTCAATCGAGGTCGCGTTTCGTCGCCGAGTCCACCAGCAGACGACGAATGAACTACGTGAGTGACTGCAACTACGTGAGTATCAGCGCAAATTAAAAGCCGATTTTTCACTTTTTGAAATAGAATATTTGAGCTTTAATTCAATATTACTCTGCTTTGACATCATAAACTACTAAAGAAATGCCAAAAACACAACAGTTTGTAAGAATGAGTTCTAATAAATTCAAAATAAACGTTTAAAGTTGCCAAAAAGTTACCGGTTTTGCTTTTTTGAGCGAATTCTTCACTAGTGGGAAACAGAAGGGGATACACAAGTAAGTTATTGTAGCATCATAAGTCACCTCCTTTATCATTATGTAAATGAAAACCTCACTCGACTCATAAGAGCTCACATACCTACAAAAAAGTTCTGCCATAGGCTTGAAAGATTGAACTAATGGTTTTTTTTTCAAGGTATGACCTAATTTCTCGCATTAGATTTCCACTACACCATTCATTCGTATTTTGTTTAAAACGCTGGAGCGTTGCAACAAATATACATTTGTGCCTATTTAGGATAACGGCCTTCTTGTGGTATAAGAGAACCTACTCTGTGGTAAAAAAGAGTTATTGATCTTGAGACTGCAAATCCCATTTGTGACGGTTTCGTCTTGGTGAGCTTCCGAACTTACCATGGAAAAGGCAAAATTAAAGTATTGAATGATATCCAAGTAGTTTCTGGTTTTAAGTTTAACAGCCCCGTTCTCAGATTGAGAGTTTTCTGTTAAATTTTGAAAATATAGCGAAATCTGCAAATTTGGCAGACGGACCTTTTCCTTTTTGGCAACAAAGGGTAAATGATGCATTATGTCTCTATTTGTCTTTTCATTCTTAAAGTGCAAAAAAATCTTAAGTTCATTGGCCCGCGGTTGGAAGGAGCACCATGACGACCTCGTAACGCCGGCGCCGCCGCTCTGTGTCCATCAAACTGTTAAATCGGGAGGGCGATAAAAGCGGTTACGTTCGCTCTCCGACCGGTCAATGTGCGTCTTATTCTTATTGGTGGCATTCAAACAACACAAAATCAAAAAAATGGCTAAAGTCAATAAAGCTACAAAAAACTATTGAAACGTATACCGTAAACTACGTTGTAAAACGGTTAACTGGAAACTTAATTGAATAAGCACTTAAAAACCCTTTATTACGTAGTAACTAAGACCAATATCGCCTGTTCTCCTTCCTGTTCCTTCCTGTTCTCCTTCGTGTTTAAAAGTCTAGTAGGTCCCTAATCATGGAGTAGTGGGTCGGGTGGTCAGGGGGTTGTGTTATGTCGATCAAGTCGACCGATGCTGCGCTGGGGGAGCCGCTGCTGGGGTGGACGCCGGGCTGCAGGGGTGGACGCCGGGCTGCTGGGGTGGACGCCGGGCTGCTGGGGTGGACGCCGGGCTGCTGGGGGGGGGGGACGTCGGGCTCTTGGTCGCGCCTCCAGTGGATGACGCCTCCTGCTAAAACTGCAAGAGGGAGATAACAGTGAGACTTATCCATGGTTAGGACAGGGAGCACAATAAATTCGTTTCCACGGTTTTGAAAATATTAAGAAATCATCGCCATGGAAGCTGCCTTTTTTAATGCAATAATAAGTTAAGAGTGAATGGGTAACCCTTCTACATTGTTCCTTAATGTAGAAGCCTTACATTGTTCTTAATTGTTCCTTAATCGAGGTCGTGTCTCGTCACCAAGTCCACCAGCAGACGACGCCGCGACGAATGAACGACGTGAGTGACTATATTAACATTGCAAATTAAGAGCAGATTTTTCACTTTCCGGAAAAGAATATTAGAGCCTTAATTTAATATAACTCTGCTTTAACATAATAAACTGATTAAAAAAAATGCCAAAAAAAACACAAAGTTTGTAAGAGAGTTCTAATAAATTCGAAATACACGTTTAAAGTTGCCAAAAAAGTTACCGGTTTTGCACTGTTGAGCGAATTCTTCACCAGTGGGAAACAGAAGGGAATACTGTACACAAGTAAGTAATTGTAGCACCGTAAGTCACTTCCTTTATCATTATGTAAATGAAAACCTCATTCAACTGAAAACCTCAGAGCTCTCAAAACGTTCTGCCGTAGGCTTGAAAGATTGAACTAATAGTTTTCTTTTCAAGGTATGACCTAATTTCTCGCATTAGATTTCCACTACACTATTCATTCGCATTTTGTTTAAAACGCTGGTGCGTTGCAGTGCCAACGTACAAATATACATTTGTGCATATTTAGGATCACGGCCTTCTTGTGGTATAAGAGAACCTACTCTGTGGTAAAAAAGAGTTATTGATCTTGTGACTGTAAATTCCATTTGTGACGGTTTCGTCTTGGTGAGCTTCCGACCTTTCCATGGCAAAGGCAGAATTAAAATGTGGAATGTTATCCAAGTAGTTTCTGGATTTAATAGCTCTGTTCTCAGATTAAGAGTTTTCTGTTAAATTTTGAAAATATGGCGAAATCTGCAAATTTGGCAGACGGACCTTTTCCTTTTTGGCAACAAAGGGTAAATGATGCATTACGTCTCTATTTGTCTTTTCATTCTTAAAATACAATCCGCCGCAATGCAAACGTTTTAAGTCCATTGGCCCGAGGTTGGAAGGAGCACCATGACGACCTCGTAACGCCGCCGCTGTGTACCCATCAAAATGTGAAATCGGGAGGGCGATGCCAGCAGTTACGTTCAATCTTCGACCGGTCAATGTGCGTCTTCTTCTTATTGGTGGCATTAAAACAACACAAAATAAAAACAATTGGCTAAAGTAAATAAATCTTCTGAAATGTAACAAATAACTTCTGAAACGTATATCGTAAACTACATTGTAAAACGGTTAACTGGAAACTACATTGAATGAGCACTTCTTTATTTGTATATGATAATATGATAGGTTTTTAAAGATTTATCATGTAATTTAGGTCAAATTGTCTTTGTTACTACGTAATTACCTAAATTACATGATAAATCTTTAAAAACCTATCATATTATCATATACAAATTAAAACTGTTGAAAACAATTTGTTGTCACGACCCAGTAGCCAAATCAGCTGTAAAAATAATGATCGCTTTTTTCGAAAAATAAGTTGTCAGTGCTGCAATCTGTGGTTTACTTGTAGAACTGTTTCAAAGCAGAATATACGTTCAGATATAAACAAAGTGAACTTAACTTGTTCAAATTTCGATAGATATCGCCACTGCTCCAAAATCTTAGCCCTTTACTGAGCATTAGTGACTCCCTTTTTTTCAATTCGGTGACGTATTGACAAATTTTCATAAAAATCCCTTTAATTTGGCACTTCAAACGTTAAATTCCGTTCAGGCGTTATCGAGGTTTCACTGTGAAAATAAAACCGCTTGCGTATTAGATTCACATCTCGCTTACTTCTTAACATATCTGAATTAAACTTGTCAGGTGGCTTCATCTGCTGGATTATGGTCTTTAATTTATTAGGGCCCGCCTTATAAGCACTATTGTAGCGCAGTAAATATTGAATAGGCTCAACTATTTCAGTAGTTATTGGCCAAAAATTAAAACATCAATTATTGACCAAATTTGTATGGTTATAATCCGTTCTTTTGGTGGCTTAACATATTTTAATATACTTATTCATACAGGTAAACTTTCTAAATAGTGAGTTATTTTACAACTGGCGCTGCGGACAGGATTTAACTACTCGTAACCGGGACAGTAAGTCTGCAGGAGCGTTCGCTTTTCCTTCATTGTACTTAATTTCGAAGTTGTAAGCTCCTAGTATCACTGTCCATCTGGTTAATCTTATGCAAGATGTTTTAATGCGCTACAATGGCGTTATTCGGCGATCGCTACGTCGGTATCAGCCCAAAGGCGTCACACGGACGCCTTCTCCGGCAGCAGGTTTTCGAGCACGAGAACATTAGAGTGGCATCGCACACTAAAGCCAGACGCCCCGCGCCGCCCTGTGGGAATTCCTGTTGGTGAGGTCGCACACACTGAGCGCACCAGGGGGCCTATTTTTGAAATAGTTGAGAGTTGAGTCAATCGTCAACACTCAACTCAACCAACAACAGGATTTGGTATTTTTGAAATCCAACATTTGAGAAGTGAGTTGGTAATAACTAGTTGAGTCACTCGTTTGGAAATAAATACGGCAATACTGCACAAAATATTGATGACGTAATTTTTAACCAATCACAGTGCAGCTAACTTCCCGCTCTACATCCTTTTCCGGTCTCGCGTAAAAACGATTTGACACTTCATTTTGAGGCTTTAGCTGTCGATTGTTAATCTTATTGAAAATTATAATGAATTCAAGTGGCAAAATGTCTGAAAAGCAGCAGGATTTTCTCGTGTCGTTTTTGGAGGAAAATCCCAAACTGGCTAAAAACCAGTTAGACATTTCATTCACATGAGAAATGGCCAAATTGAAGTGGCAAGAGGCAGCTAATCAGCTGAACAGTCTTGGCGGGGCATTCAAGACGGTAAAACAATGGAAAAGGGTTATTAATATTAGTTCAGCACTAACGATATAAGCTTTAAACTTAATTGAAGCACTCAGTAGCTTAATAAATATTTTTCTGTTACTTAATGATCATGAACAATTCTTTTCATTTAAACTACCATACTTTACGTATTCCTTTTGAAATGGGAGAACACTAACTTACCTGAGTTAATTCAATTGTAGGCCTAGTTAAAAAAAACCTCTGATAGACCTAAGCTATTCAAAACCCTAGTAAACTTCTCCATAAGAAGGGAGACCTACCAGAAATTAGATTAGTTGGCCCTACTACCTCAGGGATTTGTTACAAGAACTGAGTATTCTTATTTTCAAGTTATCAGTTTAAACTTCTGTTGGTAAGGCTCCGTAGACTCTTCATGAACACCAATATTTTTTTCCAAATAGAAACTTATTTGTAAATAATGTCCTCCTGACATAATAAAAGCTTACAACCCTAAAAAACTAAAAATCAACTTGAAAACTTTGATTTGGGTGAAAACCCATTTTACAGCGTAAAATATTTTTTAGAATGGAAGTGATTAAGACATTATAGAAGAACCCAGAACTAAGTTATTAATTTAAATTATAAATATTTTTCATACATTTTTCACAAGTAAGTTTCAACACAATTTATGTTTGTAACATTAACGAGTATTGTTATTGAAGGTTATTAATAGGGACCTAAATAGCCAACTTAAATCCATTTATATAGCTTAAGACTACTATACTGAGAAAACTCTCACCTTTTCCACCTAACATTGAATTGATTCATCATAATATCAATACCATCGCTCCTTAGCAGAGTTCAGTTTCAGTTTTCCAGCAAAGTCTCTGCAATGTATGAAAACTGTAAGTGTAAGAAAGTGTCATATAAATTCCCTATCTTTAACCAGCTGCCCTTATAGTCCTTATTTATTTTCTCACTTCCCATATGAGAGCAAGCCAGTTAGTAGGCATAACATGCATCTCCTAGTTAATAAATAAGAAAGGTTTTCTGCTATAAAAGCCCATAGTGACCCTAAATCATGCGTTTTATAAACAAGTATATTCATTTATCAAGTAAGATTTGAATTTTCTCTTATCTTCCATAGAGACTCCAAAATAGGGGTGGTTCTACACATAACTATAAAAACCTCAGTAACTAGTACAGCAAATTCTTTAATGTAGTCCTACCACACTATACAATGTGCAGGTTATTTATCTGTATCCAATTGAAGAACCAAATATTTACATTAAAAATAATTATACCAGGAAAGGCAAAAAATCTGATATTTGAGGTAGACTACCCCTTAAATGTGATTTCCATTACCCTCAAACAGTAAGGAAATTTTTAGATCTTCATTCCCTTGCCCCATCCACCATGTCCCTGCCCAGTACTACTTATCTTACTACTTACTACTACTCCCCGTTTCATGATTGGAAACTTGTTTTGCAAAACCCAATTTTACCAGTACTATTAGGGCAGTAACTGTGTTAAAAGTAAAGTAGGTTTCCACCTGTGAATTCACGTGTTTCCAGAGGGGTTTTCTGTATGTGACAATCTCTTGGTAAATCTTTTAAATAGGTTTACCACTTTTAGGTTTGTACATTTATATGTTGACAACAACCCCAATTGACAGAGGATTACTTACCTTTACTTTCAAAAGTATTTTTGCACCATTTAAAATATCATGATAACTTCGAATCTTATTAACAATATCAATAACCAAACATTACTCAAAAACTTGATTTTAAATATTTTGGATGTATAATTTACAGACATGGACTGATCTGAAAGTTGCCAGCAAAAAGAAGGCTGCTAACTTGAGAAAACATTGCCTTAAAACTGGTGGAGGGCCAGTTTCTTCCTCCTCCGAAGATGAAGATGAAGATTATCCAACTGCTCCAGCGGCTGTACAACTTCCGAAAGAACCCGCAGCCTCATCGAAGCCAGCAACTGATAGGGTTCTATCCCTCCTTGGCAAAACTGCCATTGAAGGTATTAGAGGAATTAAGGAAATAGGGATAAGGAAAAATAAATAAATATTTTAATCTCTTTTTTTATTTTAAAAGAACTATTCTTATGAGAGCAAGAATATAACTTACCAACTCCAATGATCGAGGGTCTGCTCCCTTCACTTTTTCAGTTAAAAACAGGCTTAAATTACAGGGCCATAGCCAATGGGGGGGAAGGTCAGAGGACAAACCCCCCGCTCAGAAAATGTTGAAATTGCGTTTAAATGAAATGTTAAGAGTTATTTTTTTCACTTCCTGTAACGGCGGAGCCCCAACCCCCCCAAAACATTTTCCTGGCTACGCTATGTTAAATATTATACCCTATTTTTATAGATTTTAAATGTAAATACCCCCTTTTGCAGCAGACCTGCATACTCAACGAATTTCAAATGCTTGATTTAATAATTTAGACTTAAATCAAAAAAATTCAACTTAAAATCCTAAATTCAGCACACCAAAATTTTCTCCATAGCAATAACATGGGCAATAAGTATGCAGGTTTGCTACCACATGGAAATGTGAAATTTTTTGCAACAGTCTAGAAGATATCAACTAGATAAAGAAACCAAAAAAGTGAAACTAGATGATACCAGTTTTATTGAAATATGGTGAGAAGTAATCGATATATAGAATTTTATTCATTTCCCATATAAGGTTAAAATTGGGACAACGTACTGTGTTTACCACGCCCGATATCTCAAGAAGCAGTGAACATAGTATGACAAATTTTCTTTACATTTACTTCACAAAAACAAACGAGAATGGATAAATGATTTTTTTCACAAGAGAAAAATAAGAAAAGCTACAAACAAACTTGAAAAATAGCTGACCACACTTTGTAGTTGTGTGATCAATAACAATAACAATTAACTGAAGGTAAGAAACAATTTACATATTACAAACAGGTTACAAGTCATGAGAAGGAAATAAAGGTAGCCCATTATTCCATTTTTTATCTTGCAATTTCAATTTTATTTCCATAATAAACTGCCACTTATGGATTTAACACTCCACCAATTTGTTTTTTTTTTAAGAATGAACCTATTGATTCCTTTGCACAAATTGGTTTCAAAATTTTAATGAATAAAACGCTTTATTTTCCAGATAGTTGTAGCAGAGAATGCTGAAAGCGAGGAGGAAGATGACCCTCACCCAAAAAGACCTTGTCGTAGTACTGACGGTAAATTTTTATAACTTCATTTTTAATCAATGTGATTCTAATGACAACTTATTATTTGGACATTAGTTTTTCTGGATGGTAAGAGACACCTGACACTATTCTTCAACCATTGAAATAATTACTTTAGCACTACATTTAGCAAATTTCTGGGGGTAAAAATCAGCAAAATTCACACAACTATAATGGGCAAACCTGTCAGATACCGTCATAAAAATTCATTGATCCCTTACAGACCTTTTATTGGGGAAGGGGGAGAGGGAGTTAATGAAAATACATATGTGTTGTCACAATAGCAATCACAATTATTGTCTGGTTATTGTAGAATTTTGTTCCTTTTTGTATGTTTTTCATGTAACAATTCATATCATTTATCGTAGAAGTTTCATGTTTATCCGCAAAAACATTCGTACATATCACATACAACCATAATACATGCATACATACATCTAAACATTCATGTTCAAAATATTTTAGTTTCAATTTGTTCTAAAAATATATATTTAGTTAAAAATATGCTTTGTTGCTCATATAACACAAGCACTGACTATACAGTATTTGTTAAATATTTGTTTCAGATTCTCATCCAACTTCTCGCCCAAATTCAAAGAAAAAAGTTCTTGGAGAATTGGTGGAGAATTCCAAAAAAAAGGTAGAAGCATTGCAGGACATTGCTTCTGCTCTTAATAATGTTGCCCAGCAAATTGGAAGATTGGCAGACACATTTAAAACTTATAACAACGCAACACTTTAGATTGATGTAGTTAAAAAAATTAGAAATTAATGTTTCTGAGTATATTTATTAAATTACAAAGCACCCAAAGTTTGTTTAGGGGTTTATTGTTAACAAAATGTTTTAGTTAAGTAGTTTATTAGTTAAATTTGTTGATTTAGGTAACTGTGTTGATTTAAGTTTAATTTATTTAGGAATGGTTTTTGAGAGCGGTTCTATTATGAATGATTTGTGTAAATAAAAGTGTATGAATGAAGGAATGTGTACAACTGACTTATATTTCTATGTGTGATTGAGTAATTATTATAATTTTTGGTTGTGTAAACATCATATTCAATGAAGGATCATGTATTAATGTTTAAAATAACTTTTTAACCATAAAATTTATTTAATGTTTTTCAGTTAGTCTGTATGTGAGTCAAAAATTTTAAAATAATTGAAAAACTTGGAATTATTAATTGAAAATAAATTGAAATAATGTAAATTTTTACATTTTATCCAACATGGTCCATGAAATAAAATTATTATTACAATTTCTAACTGTGGCAAAATGGTTACCCTTATCTTAAATCTGATGAAAAATCGTTATTTTGAAATTTAATTCTCTTCAACTTTCATATTAAAATTTTTTCCATCTCTTACTATTTTCTTCCAATACACTCTCAATTTGCAAAAAAGGAAATTTGATGTTTTACATGAATTAATGGAAAGAGCACACAATAACCATAAAAAAGGAAGGGAAGAGACATTTAGTTGAAATAATTTCTTACAATTCGATTCCTTACAGCTAAAGCACTCAAGTAATTTGCATTGCGGTCTGGTACTACTACTGGAACGTTTTCATCATCCAAAAACTGCTCATTAACATTCAATATAAGTGGAACATTGCTCCTTAGGCACAAATTGTGCAAAGCTGCACAGCTGTTGATGATTTTGGCAGCCACTGGTGGATAGTAGTGTAGTGTCCTATCCTTCAGTAGGCACCTAAATCTATTTCTCAACAGACCGATTGCACACTCTACAGCGGCCCTTGCTTGTCTTAGCCTGCGTCTGAACAGGAACTCCGGAGACCATAACCTTAACATCAGAAGGTCAGTTAGGCCTTTCAAACTTATAGCCTTTATATACCTGCATACCAGTAACATTAGCCTACCATTGGCTCATGAATTCAATGCCTCACAATATGTAGGTCCTACAACCATGCCATCAAACTAAAACTTAGTGAGGGGATTTTACTGAACTCTGATGGTAGCCTTTACCATGTTTAATTGTGAACCGCCAATCTAACCAACTAGTCGTATTAGGGACTGAATAACATTTATGGTTGAAACTCGGTTTAAAAGTTTCACAATGACCTTGTTCTTTCAATATAAAATTTCGGCAGCAACTGGGTATACAGTGTGTAAAAAAAGTCCGTCCCCCCCTCCTTAATTTTTTTGTTTGTTAAGACAAACAATTGACCTTTGGGGAATTATACTAACTCAACCGAAATTATTTTTTTACGTTACCAAAAATTTTGAGTGACCCTCAAAAATGGGGGATTTCGGGGGCAACTCAAAATTTTCAAACGCAAACCCCTTTTGAGTGACCCCTCATTTTAAAGGGAGGTCTCTAACGTGTTTCTATCCAAATTGACAGCTTGTCAAAATTTTGAGTACAACACATAACTGGAAACCTGGCGTCTAGGACATTTGGAGTTTGAATTCACCGTTGGTAACGTAAAAATGAAACGAGCCTGGGAAAAATGTTGTTAAATGAAAAAGTAGTCTCTTTTGGTGATACTTAAAATTTTGAGTGTCCCCCACAAATGGAAGATTTTGGGGGCAACTCAAAATTTTCAAATGCAAACCCCTTTCGAGTGACCCCTCATTTTAAAGCTCTTTAAAATGAGCTAGTGAATGAGCTATTTCTCCTTAGTGTTCTTTTGGCAAGCTCTTTAAAATGAGGGGTCACTCGAAAAGGGTTTGCATTTGAAAATTTTGAGTTGCCCCCAAAATCCCCAATTTTTGGGGGACACTCAAAATTTTTGGTAACATCAAAAAATAATTTGGGTTGAGGTAGTTTCATTCCCCAAAGGTTAATTGTTTGTCTTAACAAACAAAAAAATTAAGGAGGGGGGGATGGACTTTTTTTACACACACATTTATGGTAGGCTTAGGCCTACCATAAATTACACAAACATCAGGCTGATTGAAGTCGCATAACTGTAGTTTATTTGTAAATGCTAAGTAACATATAAAATTAAGACATAACAGAATTCACTCAACCTTATATCAGTTGGTATGGCACTTGCCCGTCGAGCTGCGGGCAAGAGGGGCTCAAGTGTTTTTATGAGTTCCTAGTAAGAGGTTTGGTTAAGCGGAATATTTTCACAAATTTTCAGTCCTGGATTTCCCAAGGCGACAGTCTATTATTAAAAACAACAGGCAACCTGTCTTCAATTTCGGCATCAATGTCCCCCCCCAAGACATAGTCCAATCCAATATGTGGAAAGAAATCCATAACCTAGTTCTCAGGTAAAAAGGAATTTATTTAAATAGCTGATATATGGAATTAAAAAATAGATAAAAATAAATTTACTGTAGAGAAAAACAACTGGAATAAGTATTGGGCGCTATAACAACAAATACCTAACCTCTTACCGCAGTTGATAAATAAAGTCAAAAGCAATTGTAGCGGCGACTAGAAAAGATCACTTTTTGACAAAGGGAGGAAGAAGAAAGTGCAGTCAACCGTCCACTCAACAGCCCGATAGGTGGTGAGTAGTTTTGGTTGGATAAGTCAACTGTAAATCGTTTCAAAAATACCAAACGGTTGGAAAGTGAGTGACTCAACACTCAACTCAACCGTCAACGATTTCAAAAATAGCCCCCCAGACGCCGCATCCTCCCTCGCTGCACCGGCAGAGGCCTCCATTACTTCATCAGAGTGCATTGTGTGATTCTTTTGGCAAGTTGTGTATTTTATTTTGACAAGTTTTTTTATTAATTTTCAAGAGGAGCAGCTCTGACGAGGAAGATATGTTTTTATTCTGCCCTCTAGAATAAGAAGAGGAGAAGAGCCAAAAACGACGGTTCATCCAATAACGAAGAGGGAAACGTTCGGAGAATTTCACCAGTTTTTCACACACTTAGAATGTAATTAATATTTCAATAGTGACTATATATGCAATTTCAATATATTGACCATTCATGTGGCTCGGCATGTAATTAATTAATTAATTTAACATTCATGAATTTTAGATATCTTAATATTAATAATAAACTCCTCAATAGATTATGAACTTAAAAAAAGTATTGAAACTGGAGAAACGTAAGAAAAAGGATAACAAAATATTTTGGCACTAGGTGAACCCGTGCGAATTTGCACGATTTAATTAAATTAGAAATGATCGGCTGCCTTCTATGCGCACATATGTCGTCAATCTAATATAAAAATAGGTTTTCGAAACGATGTAGCGTGCTGAAAGTGCCTCTAACAGGATGCGTATTGCAGCATTGTAAGCAACGTTCGTCGAGCATTTGCGTATTCATTACATTTTTTTAGGTCTGTACGTCAACCTTCATCTGCGTATGGAAAAAGCAACGGGTCAGCCATTGGGTCGAGGCAAAATTGAAGAATATGTACTCTTCGAAGTGGCTAATCTTTCGGGTAAATAATCTAGTCATGGTGGTTCGCTATCGTTTGCTCTAAAAATAATAACATCATTAGAAGTTATGTCGTTGTATATGCGCTAATATTCTTTTTGATCTCAGACAATGTGCATACCGAGTTGTGTATGCTGCTCATCAGGAGTATTTTTCAGATAGCAACTCATCGCGTTGAAAACTTGCGCTTAGGGATTAACTTTCACCACGTGTTCAGTCAAGCTGTGCATGAGTTCATTGGTGCAAGAGCCGTTGGCTTTTTTAGCATTCTTTCTTGATCACAATTTCGACGTCCGTCATAGATACAGAGCATATAACGAATGCTCTCCTCACGGTTGTAAGATGCTATAATTGAGTGATGAATTGTTGATAACACTTTATACATGAAAAACCCTCCGCCTTTGTTTTCTTCAATTTAATAGCTGTTTTGCTTCCGTTGCGAGCACAGAGTTGTTGGAACTAACGTTTTTTTGTAGTTTCTGATAAGTCTATCGGTACCAGACAAAAGGCTTTGAATGTAATTACTTTGTCGTTATGTAAGTAGATTCAATTTTCCCTTTTGGCAGCAGTATGAAAATCCTTAGCTTTTTTTGTGTATTTCTATGCCAGTGGCATTTTTTAACGTTTGGGATATCTTAACCGATCGGGAACGGTCCAAACCCGGGTCTTGTTTCTATCTAACGGCGACCTTTTGTTACATAGCATCATTAATTCATAGCCCAATGACAAATGGCAACTGGACCCAGTTTCGATCCTGTCAGGAATCGAACCGGCGCCGGCGACCCTCAGGTTGTGAGGTGAGTGCTTTATCCTCTCACTTTACACACTTTAGCCTCTTCCTCTTTTTTCTCCTTGAAAATGAAGCACGCCACATTTCTGAAATGGTAATGCCATCCCGCCAAGTGAATGCTGCTGAATCCTTAGATTTCTTACTGCGACTTTTGTCAGTGTAATTTTCCACTAATTTTTCCAGATCCGCGTATGAAGCCTCTCTTTGAACACCTTGCCATACGTTGTCCCGCCGCGCCGTGTGCGAACATCTTGCCATACATTGCCCCGCCGTGTCCGACCAATATAAAACTTCTTTGTCGTCTCGTTCTTAGCATGTTTGAAAGAATATAAAGTGTCCGATCACAACAAATTTTCGTCTTCTTGTTCCTTTTCAAATGAAAAAAAACAGCTGGTATGAAACTAATTTGGTATCTAATTTTTTTTTTCTTGGTTTGTAATCTATCGGGTGTTGATAAAAACCCCTTCAGGACTTCGGGATACGGTTACTTACATCAGAACTAAGAAAACAGTTCCTGTAAACATGGGTCGGTTATCCGTCTGTCGGTCCGTATGTGTTTTAAACATGATTTTGCATAACTCTGGAACTACAAAAGATATCAACTTCAAACTTGGTACTTATATGCTGACTATTAGGACCTATTTTAGTGCGGAGTATCAAGTTTCTACTTTGTACCATTTCAAAATGGCAGACATTTTTATATTTTAAAACTTAATATCTTAAAAACCTTAAATTTTTGAAAAATTCGACAAGATAAAAGTTGCGACATTTTATTTCCTACAAAACCATATAAACGTTATTAAGATCGAACAACAATTAACGGAGTTATTTCAATTTGTCCAACAGAGTACGTGCTTGATTTATGGTAGCTATAGCGAATTTACTTGAATTCTGTTAGCAAAATTGAAATAACTCCGTTAATTTTCGTTGGATCTTAATAATCTTTATACTTATACAGTTTTTTAGGAAATAAAATTTCGCAACTTTTTTGTCTCTTGTCCAATTTTTGAAAAAATTACGGTTTTTAAGATATTAAGTTTTAAAATATAAAATGGCTGCCATTTTGAAATGGTACAAAGTAGAAATTTGATACTCCGCACGAAAATAGGTCCTAATAGTCATCATATAAGTACCAAGTTTGAAGTTGATATCTTTTGTAGTTCCAAAGTTATGCAAAATCATGTTTAAAACACATACAGACCGACAGACGGATAACCGAGCATTTAGGACCCATGTTTACAAGAACTTTATTCTTACTTTTGATGTAAGTAACCATATCCCGAAGTCCTGAAGGGTTTTTTTATCAACACCCTGTAGATTATTTTAAATCCCACACAGCTGATCAGATGTTTATTTGTTTTCATTTTCGCTTCTGTCAAAACAAATTTTATATTCTAATCAGTTTTTCGCACTTTATTTGAGTTATATTGCCTAAATTAAAATTCTAAAGACGTTTGAGGAATCTGCACAAAGAGACGCGTGTTTTCATGTATAATATGTGGGGGTAAGTCATAAAATAAAAAAAACCTTATCGTTAACAAAGTTAACATGTTGCGTATTAATTATATATATATATATATATATATATATATATATATATATATATATATATATATGATAAGATAAGAT
Organism: Flexamia atlantica; assembly: GCA_035578135.1. Classification (NCBI taxonomy): domain Eukaryota; kingdom Metazoa; phylum Arthropoda; class Insecta; order Hemiptera; family Cicadellidae; genus Flexamia; species Flexamia atlantica. The sequence goes on from JAQJVK010000006.1 coordinate 55,841,050, forward strand.
TAGCCTGGCCGAGGATGACCGAGGTAGTGCGAAGGCACCCAAACATGGTCGCGGCAGGAAGTCGGTTCCGTTGCCTAGAGCACACTACAGCGCTACTTTTTTACTTTGTTTATTACAACTTTGAAATTTTTTCGCTTGATATTCATAACAATGTTTACATTAGTGGGTATATTGATTTATCTAAATTTGATGGAGCCGAGGAAAAAACTGTTATCCACAGTCGCTCTCAGAATGTTAATGTCAGAATGTTGTGTATGTCGTAACCACTTGCCGTAATTGGGCTCTTCATGAAGTGTTTAACGCAGCCCGGGTACTTAATGAAGTGCCCAGCGCGCCTGGACACATAGTGTAACTCGATTATTTCAATAAAAATTACAGTATCTGCCCAACGAAACTGGACACTTCATGAAGTGCCCAACGCTTTTTGGACACATAATGTAACTACTGCATCGAGGTGTGTTGGGCGGTCGATTCAAAATCTTTGTTAAAGTAAATCCCAATGTTTACATTAAATCCCAATGTCTGTGATAAAGTAGCCAATGTTACGCTTTGCTGCTAAAGCTTTTAATATTTTTCAAATCCAATAATTCTAATACTGGTTTTAGTTACATAGGCCTTTTGAAAATACAATTAGTCTACGTTACATATAGATAGTGAATTTTTTGTTTCATAAGCTAAGTCCTGACTAAAATAATTTTATTACCTTCACGGTGTATGAAAACTTGTAAAAAGCTGTAACTTAATTTTAAGTTTACATAGACCGTAAAAATTATATAGATATCTAAACACGTGACAAGTTATTTTACTAAAATAATGTAAAAATTGTAAAAAAAATATTTTATTACTAGGCCCTATTATAAATATTTTTCGTAGTTCTAAGTTGTGAAACATACAATTACATCCATGTTACCGGCAATGTATGAAATATTTTATAGAATGACTAGGCAATATACAGGGTGTTTTTTTTTTAAACTTGCTTCTTAATTTATTCAGAAACAAAAATAAATTTTAGAATTCTGTTTTCTGGAAACGTCTACCAACGCAGGGGGAAGTCAATTTCACAGGAAAACTTTACCCCCCCAACTACCCCCTTCTCACCCCAACCCCTAACTTAAAATTTTCAAATGGCAACATACCCTTTGTGACATATCAAATTAAAGAGCACAAAAAAAGAAAAATTTTGGTGGAAGAAAAATTAAAATTGCCTCATGCGTTCTCGAGTTATTCGGTTTTTAAGGGTGTTTTTCGTTTAACTTCAAATATTTATTATTTAAAAATTAACACAGACATTAATATGATGTTAGCTGTAAACATCTAATTAATGACAGGGGAATGTGTGGTGAACTCAAAATCAACCCTTATTTCACCCCCTTCCCCCAACCCCTTTGTTGAAGACAGAGACTTACCCAAGTGATATATTAAATTAAAGGGTATGAAAAAACTACATTTATTGCAAGAACTAATTTGAGATCCAATACAGAATTTTTGATATCCTCATATTTTACAATCTGACAGTTAATTTGTGCAAATAATTTAAAATTCATCGTTCCTGCATAAAAATTACTGCTGGCTAGATAAACCTCTTCGATACCGGATAGCTACAGATGGCATTATTTATTAACAAGTACTGACAGAATAACATGATAAAAAATATTAATCAACATAGGGGTTTGGGGAAGGGGGTGAAATAAGGGTTGATTTTGAGTTCACCACACATTCCCCTGTCATTAATTAGATGTGTCCCGCTAACATCATATTTATGTCTGTGTTAATTTTTGAATAATAAATATTTGAAGTTAAACGAAAAATACCCATAAAAACCGAATAACTCGAGAACGCATGAGGCAATTTTAATTTTTCTTCCACCAAAATTTTTCTTTTTTTGTTCTCTTTAATTTGATATGTCACAAAGGGTATGTTGCCGTTTGAAAATTTTAAGTTAGGGGTTGGGGTGAGAAGGGGGTTGTTGGGGGATAAAGTTTTCTTGTGAAATTGACTTCCCCCTGTGTTGGTAGACGTTTCCAAAAACAGAATACTAAAATTTATTTTTGTTTCTGAATAAATTAAGAAGCAAGTTTAAAAAAAACACCCTGTATACATTGCCTAATGTTTTTAGGCAAAGTGTGAAATGGAGTAATATTATTATTAATTTAAACACTTTGACTAAGTGTTGTATATAGTGCCTAGGCATTTTATAGAAAGCCCACTAGGTAAGCGGGCAAAGTATTAAATGAATAAAGTTGGTTAGAAAATTGTTTATTGTTCAATATAGAAGTGCTGAAAATTGAGAATGTCCGTTTATTAGAACTTAATTAATTAGTGTACAATATAAAATTTCTGAAAGTTGAAAACGTGTTAACCTAACCTAACATACGGTTAGGTTAGGTCAGGTCAGGTCAGGTCAGGTTAGGTTGGGTTAGGTTAGGTTAACACGTGTCTTCCGGCGGCGTAAGCGCGAGAAGGGATGAACGGGAGGCGTAGGGGGAGGCATTGACCTTGAGACTTCGCCCGAACCGCGAACTGTGGAAACACTGCTTTTCATACTTTGCCCAAAGAGCCAGCGGGCATTCTATAGAATGACTAGGCAAAGTATAAAATGCGCGTTATTTCATACTTTACCTGGCCAGTTTTTGGCATTGTACAGACTGCCTAGGCAATCTATAGAATGCCTGATAACGTACTTTGCCGGGAACACCCACATTATATACAATTATACCATATTAAACCCCCTATAAAGTATAATACATTTACATATTTAATTTACACTATATATATATATATATATATATATATATATATATATATATATATATGTATGTATATTTTGGGTGTTTTTTAACGCAACCCTAAACTTTACTTCATCAGTGAAGGATTATTTCCCCCCAAGATCCCCGGATTTCACCCCACTATATTATTTTCTTTGGGGATACATAAAAAGTAAGGCCTACGAAAACAATTCACAGGATATTCAGCACCTCAAAACAAACATAACAAATTTAATGCAAGAAATTGAAAGTGGTCCCTAGCAAAACGTGTTCGGGAATTTGATGGAGAGAGCACAGCTTTATACAAATGCCAATGGCGGATTGTTTGAACACATAATGTAAACTGAGTGTGATCAAACTTAAATAATAGGTTGTATAAAATGTTAATATCAACAAAACAATACTCATTTCATATTTATATGTGCATTATTCAATCTTAAAAATGGGTTGCGTTTAAAAAAAAACACCCTGTATATTTATACATAAATATTTTATCATTATTGCAGAAAATGTTAACGTAGTGATAAGTGGTAAATATTTTTTTTTATGATTTACCATTGTTATGTGGAAGAACTACAGTTTTTTTCTAGCGAAATTGTGCACAAAAAAAAAGACAGTCATGAGCGACAATTACCTACCGGAAATCATTGAGGAAACGTAAAAACGTGCCGAAGCAGCTGCTCAGATTAAGCCATACCGCTAAGAAGACATCTTGCATTTTTTAACTCCTTGCATTAGTGAAAGGGACCAAGTCTCCAACAATGTTTTAGCTAACAACACTGGGACGCCAGCTGGCACCGTCATAGGGAGGACAGAGCAGAAGAGGAGATGTAAGATGATCCTGAGCCGAGGCCGACGCAACCTCCATCAACGCCCCCTGCAGACCGCGTTCGATTATTTGGCCAAAGACCTTCAATTATTTGGCCGTAAGCAACAACGCACTCACATAGCTAGGGTATTGCAAAACTACTAAAAATAAGGCGCAGGACCAGGAAAATAAACGCCAAACAATGATCACCTCGCGAAATGTTTTGACACAATGGAAGAGACCGCTAGATTATTCAGCCCAGACATTCCAGGTTGAAGTTAGAACAATGATTTTTCCAATAGTGACTGAGTATGATATGGAAAATTTAAACCGTGTTGTTTTCTCCGGTTCGACCTGCACCACGTTCCTGCTCTTGTGCTCAGCTCGCCTCGTCCTCAAGCCAGCCGAACAACAGTGCAGTCTCCAAATGCAACATCAACACCAATGCAACAGCAATGGCAACAACATTTCAACATCATCAGCAGAAAAAAAGCCAACAGATTTCTGAAGACTCTAGCTTTGAAGAGGTTTATACTGGTGGTTGAAAATGACTTGATACATTATTTTTCCAGGGAAAGAGGATGGTGAAAATGGTATTAATACAATAATATTTTTGGAATTGTATTTTTTTACGATTTGAACTATCTAACGCGCCTAAACTACAATGACACATTTCAGATATATATCACAATTTTTCTTGTTTTAATTGCTGGTGTAATGGCAACTACATTATTACTATGTGTAATAATCCTCACACAAAAACCCTAAGTTGTCATACATACTGTTAAATAAAAGGGTAAAAAGTCCTGTTAACAGGACAACAAAGTACCGGAATCATCAAGGAGAACTAGCTGTTCGTGAAAATATAATTTTTTAAGGGGAAAGAATTTTGCTGCCCTTGAATCTTTGCCCGCTCACACTAAAACAAATCCACCTAGGACACAGAGGAATACAAGATTCACTTAACTTTACTCGAGAATACGTCTTTTGGCCAAACGTAATCAAAAATTATGTTTTTAATTGTAAAATATGTTCTAGGCTTCAAAAAGATAATACTGAAGAAGAACTATTGCAAAAGGAAGTACCAATTAGGCCGGGGATGGAAGTAGGAACTGATATTTTTCACTTATCAGGAAAAGATTATCTTGCAGGTGCAGATATGCTCAGTAGTTTTTGATTTTGTAGAACTAAAATGTTTATAAAAAGTTTTCCTTGTCTTGAAGAAGGTCAGGAAACAGTTTGGGAAACTCCCCATTATCTTCTCTTTTTAAATTTATAACGGGAACCCTAAATCTTGGCTCAAGTTTAATTAGCTCGTAACAAGCCACGTCTGACATCACCCCGAGTTTGTCTGGTACGAGACGGACCGCTGTAAGTGCGCGCCCCGCTGAGGGACTCTCGGCTTAGCTGGACTTCTCTTTTCAGGCTTATCGATAATCGGCTTTACAGCTGTTTCAATAAGAGCACTAAATTAACAAATTTGCTGATAATCGGCGTTAACCTGTTTCACCGGATTTTATGCGGGATCGCCAATTGGCTTTAAGCTATTTTATTTCAATACTAATATTTTTAAAAACTCGTGTTAAGCCCCTTTGCTTAATTTCATCTTTTCAATCGTAAGTAATTCATTCTTGTATGAATGGATTTAAGATAGTTCAATAAATAATTTTTGAAGTTTTAAAAAAGTTATTATTGTGTTAAGCAAATATAAGGTATAGAGAGTATACCGTTCGCAAAGAACGTCTCACTGATATCTAAATACTAAAATATAGAGTAAAATAATAGATTTTTCATTCCTTAATATTAACTCGAACCATAATATGAAACGTTTCATAGTTGTTATCCAATTCCAATACGGTCCCGACCAAAGCCTGGCGTGAAATGCTCAGCTGAGTAGCCTCAGATTTATGGTTGGAGGGACCGATGTCGTATTGACTTATTCATGACTTCCTGACCTCTGATCTACTTCTGGTGGGTGCCACAGAACATATGTCATAACCTAACCTAAGCGAATACTGTTCGGTTAAACAACTTTTTAATGGAATTATAATAATTTAACGTCAAAATTTTATAGTTGAATTATTTTATATGTGAAATATTGGCTTGTTTCGGTAACTTTTTAGTCGTTGAAATCGGTAAAAGTATATTTTTCTCTAAACTGTTCCATCACACGTGTTTTAACTATTATTCATACTACATGTTCAAAAATATATTAGTTTTTTCTTAAATGAAAATGATATGCATGGTTACCAACTTCGACATTCTGAGGGTTTTTAAGTATACACAGGAGGTCAAAACAAAGAAAAAATATCGGGATTTTTTTAATTTAGGGCCTTTTTTTAATAAAGTACATTCGACACGTTTACAAACTAATGTAGTTTTTTTCTGTACACTTTCATGTTCTATTTTATATATTATAAATTACTTGTTTACCTAAGCATATTCTATACCGTAAAATAAGTTTGCTGGAAGAAGGAAAATAAACCCAAAATATCACTCAAAATGGTTTCAATGAATTTTCTGTTCCATTCTATAAGGTTCCTCTTTTTAGTCGTCAAATACAAGCAAAATATTTTCAATATATTTTGAATTACAGCTTAGCACAAGAGAGTGATTGTTTAGGCTTTGCTCCAAATCGCAGTTCAGTCGTCCGACAAGTAGCAATGTATACAGGGTGAGTTTTAAATGACCCCTGAACGATTTTCTACAATACTTCAAATATAGATTCCAGATCACACCCAAACTTTATTGTGTAGCAAGTACCTCAATTTATAGGGATACATTTTTTGGGAGGGAAGTTCGCTGTTAATATCTGAAGTGGCATTAGAAAATTACCACCACAAGATAAAAAGTCAACAATTTGTTTCAGAAAAATTTTAATAACGTTAAAACGGATAGAGATAATAAAAAACACATTTCGTCATTAAATTTCGAATTAAAAAACGGTAATAGATAAGGGGGTCATACCACTACCTTCACATGAAAAAAAGTTGTATTAAATATGGCTGAACTAAGATGGCGACCGAAAATGTGTAGCCACATCAAATGAGGTACTTGCTATCCAATAATGTCTGGGTATGGTCTGAAATCAATATTTTAAGAAATAGAAAAAACTAGGGGGGTGCATTTAAAACTCACCCTGTACATAAAATAAATTTCAAAGTCCACAACAGTGTCCGAAACTTAATCTTTCCGAAGAGTTGATTCACAGGAAGAAACTATGGCATTTTAAATCTTCAATTTATAGCATCCGGTACAAGAGCCTTGAACAAATCTTATCTTATCAAAAGATTTGGATAGTTGATATATTTTGTCAAAACCTTAATGAAGTCCATTATTTTTACTGTACGCCTAAAGTGATACATCATATATTTGAATCTAATCATACCATATACCAATATCAATGCTTGCATTTCATCGACTCGCCGGCGCCGAACGCAACAATCTGTTGTGTCGGTAAATCACAGCGCGATGACGGTGAGCGGCTCAGGTCAATCCGATTTCAACTATGACACGAGTTCTGCATTACCGGACGGTTTGCTCTGGACTGAAACTACCGCGATCCTTTTGCAATTAAAGTTGCGTTTAAACGATTTCTCTATTCAATGTTTTCGTGTTATAATTATAATTTAATCTTCGCTCGTGAAAACTGTAGGCGAAATGTTTCCATAAGTATTTTTAAAATCTTTTGTAGAATATATGTAGTACTTTCTTGTCCATATGCGATAACATTTACTATATTTCATCTACATTAAATTCAATTTAATTACTCAATATCCAACCACTATTTTTGAAGATCAATAATTACTTTAATCGTAACCAGAAACAAGTTAAATTTGCTGGTTGCATTGGCACTTGAGCAATGTAACAAGTATCGCTGCCGGCGACAGTCTTGGTGTTACATAGGCATTAATGCTTGTTAGTTGTAAACAGTTTTCATGAGCTGTAAAACTAATTGCAGTGCGACTCGACCGCTGGCCGGCCTCGTGGGCTCGCCATAAAACGTTCGTGTATTGTTCCGAGCGAGCGTTTAAACATTTAACAGTCAGAGAAACCTCTTAACTTTGATACTATTTGTACGTGTGCATTTCAATTTTGTTACGCCCATAAAGTTTACTAAAAACCTAAGTGTCAATTCATCTCATGACGAATTAATCCCAGATGTTTAGTTGAAAATTACGAGAAAAAGTACTAAGTTTTTAACAGTTTTCTGTTTCAGTATTGCATTTTCAACGAAATGAGTGAGATGTTAAGAGCGACAATTTAATTATAACATCAATTATAAACAAATATCTCATATTCTTTCCAATTATTATACGTGATGTAGAAAACATAAAACTGTAAAATTTGGCAGATTGCCCCCTATTAAATTACCATTAGCGGATGATGAACTCACAAATAAAACTACACGTTATGATTAAAAGATCTAGAAATTGTATTTCTATATTTCCATTTCTACATTTAACAAAAACAAATCTGTTTAGAAAAGTTAATGTCAAATGAAACACATGATAGAAATAAATCATATGTTAACACCTCCTCCCCTATTTACTGTGTTGAGGGTACTTTACACCGTATTAGCTGGTCAACATGTCTTTTTAAAATACGCCCATCATCTAGATGAACTTTGTACATTACATGCCCATGTTTTTCAGTTATATGGCCCAAGTACCATTTTGTTGATCCATTTATATATTCACGAGCCTGTACTTTATGTCCAACGTTGAAATTCCTCTTGATTCCGATTTGAAGTCCCTTTTCCTGATATTTCTCTGTTTCTAATTTCGGAACAATTATGGAGAGGTTCGTTCTGATTTTCCTTCCAAACATTAGGTGGTATGCAGAAGTTCCAGTGGCATTTGGCGCTTGTCTCAGTTGCATGAGAAGTTTTTGTATTTTTTTTTTTAAGTCCCCTTTCCACCCTCCATAGATCTCAACGCTTTCTTGACAGTTTGTACATATCTCTCAGCCTGACCGTTTGAACTAGGGTGGTATGGTACAGATGTTCTATGAATAATTCCATATTCACCCATGAAGTTTTCAAATTCTGTAGAAACAAACTGTCTTCCGTTATCAGAAACCAAGACGTGAGGAAAACCAAAGGTTGAAAATACTCTGCGTAGTTCTTGGATTGTCCATGTACTTGTCGTTGTTCTTGTCTGTATTATTTCCACCCATTTACTGAAAGCATCCACTAATATGAGGTACTGTTGACCACCTGTTGGTCCAAAGAAATCAACGTGCACCCGCCCCCATGGATTAGAAGGTTGTTCCCATGGATGGACAGTCTTTCTTGGGTCGTTACGTTTTTCAATGCATTTCCGACATTCAGCAACCATCTCTTCAATATCCTTGTCCATGCTTTTCCACCAACAAAAACTGCGAGCCAAAGCCTTCATTTTTATCTCTCCTAAGTGAGCCACGTGAAGTTCTCGAAGTACATGGTCTCTGAGAGAATTTGGTATTATAACTCTCCAGCCCTTCATCACACAGTTATCTTGAATAGATAGCTCGTTATCATGAAAACCATATTGTTCGACAGATTTTCCTGATTTTAAGGCCTGTAAGATTGGGCCTAAAACGGAATCTTTAAGACTCTCCCTAGCCACTATGGTGCTGCTGATATTAAGTGTTTCCAGTTGGTTTATTTGGTACATGCAGAGGTCATCTACAACATTTTCTTGAGTCACTTCATTAGGGAACCGTGAAAGATAATCAGCTTTGCAATGATGAGCAGTTTGCCTGTATTCTATGTCATAGTCGAACCCGGAGAGAAAGTGGGCGTATAATTAAATATACGCGTTGCTGAAATTTTTGGTAAAGTCTTTTTTGGATTAAAAATTGATACTAACGGTTTGTGATTTGTAATCAATACAAATTTGCGCCCGTAACAAAATGGAAAGAACTTCTTCAGACCCCAATATATTCCTAAGGCTTCCTTATCGATTTGAGAATATCTCTGTTCAGCTTTTGTTAACGACCGAGAAGCGAATGCAATTGGTCTGTCAGTTCCGTCGCTGAATCGGTGAGATAAAACGGCTCCAACGCCTACCGGTGAAGCGTCAGTAGCCAAAACCAGAGGCAAAGATGGATCAAAGTGCACCAAAACATTTTCACTTGTGATAATTTCCTTGATTTTCTGAAAACTTTTTTCACAAAGCTGATTCCAGTTGAATGAGTTTCCTTTTCTTAGTAGCTGATTCAAAGGATGCAAATTCTTTATAAACTTGTTGTAATAGTTTGCTCGGCCTAGAAAGGTCCGGAGTTCTGATACATTTTCTGGTCATTTTTTTGCATTTTAAAATACTTTGAATCTTGCTACCTGACTTGTGTAGTCCTTTACTATCGATCACGTGACCTAAGGATTCAATTTTGGGCTGGAAGAACTTGCACTTTTCTCTATTTAGTCTAAAACCATTCATCTTAAGTCGTTCAAACACTTGTTCAAGTCGGCAAAGAAGCTGTTCCTTGTCAGATCCTTGTACAATTATGTCGTCGAAGAAACACTGTATACCTTCCAAGTTGTGTAATGTTTTGTCCATAAATCGTTGCCACACCAAAGGTGCAACTTTTACCCCAAACATCAACCTATTCACTTTAAATAACCCCTTATGAGTACTAATAGTTTGCATAATAGCTCTGTCTTCATCCATCTCCAAGTGTAAGTATGCATTACTGATATCGAGAGTGCAAAATATCTTCCCACCGTGCATCTTTGACATTATATCATCGATCCTGGGAATAGGGTAGTGTTCGTCCTTGATTACTTTATTCAGAGTCACCTTATAATCAGCGCAAATTCTAACTGAACCATTTGGTTTGACGACTGGCACTATCGGAGTGCCCCAATCTGATGATTCGACTTTTGTGATTATACCCAGGTTTTCCAGTCGTTCAAGTTCTTTCTCCACTCTTTCCTTTAATGCATATGGTAAGTGTCTTGGTTTAATGTATATTGGTTGACTCTTGTCTTTTAATTTCAAATGACCCTTTTCATTTGGAATTCGTCCAATTCGTTCTTTGAAAATGTCTTCGTAACGAATCATCAGATCATCCAGTCTTGGTATATTTTCCTTTTCGTTACTTGAGGATAACGCATGTATGTCGGCTGGATCAAGTTGAATCTCTCTGATCCATTCTCTTCCGAATATAGAGTCTACACACTTGTTCACTATGTACAGTTTTCCAACAAATTTTTGGTCTTTGTATTGGACATCAACAAACACAACTCCTTTTGGATTTATTATTTCACCAGTATATTCCGGATTTAAACATTTGTTTTGAAAATCCTCTTTGTTGAATTTAAAAGTATAAACGTATTGTAAGATACAATGTTTAGTGCCGCCCCAGTACCTAACTCCATTGAGATTAGCTGCCCTTCCAATTTTACTTGAATCATAAACTTGTCATTCGATTTTGATTGAAGTTGGTAAATTTCATGAGTACTATCATCAGTATGTTCGACAGTTTCTTCTGATTGTTTTACTTCCTTGTTCGACTTTCTTGAGCATACTCGTGCTAAGTGGCCGAAACGTTTGCAAAAGCTGCATTCAGTGTTTATGAACCTACACTGATTTGCTCTATGTGAATCATCACCACATCTATAGCATTTGTTCCTTAGTTTCTCAAAATGAGATTGACTTTTAGAAGGCTGTGTATCATTAGTATTACTTGACTTATTGGACTGTTTGAACCTACTAGACAATTGGTGAACGTCATCTAGGCTATGCTGTGCTTTTATTATTCTATTCTCACTCTTTGCTAGTTCCAATGTAGCTGCCTTTTCGACTACATCTTTAAATGGCTGTAATAGTTTATCTTGAAAAAGTTGAAGACGTATATCAGGGTCTTTTAGTCCCCTGACAAATTGCATTCGAAGTAGGATTTCAGATACCAAATCATTGCATTTTGCACAAGTAAATTGACAATCTACGCTAAGTTTTCTTAGGACATTTGCGTAATCTTGTACAGATTCATTACTTAGTTGTGTACGTGTCGTAAATTTATGCTGACGAGCCCAAATACTGGGTTTTGGTTCTATTTGAGCCATTAATAAGTGAACCAATTCATCGTATGTTTTACTATGTGTATCATCTGGTATGTAAATATCGTAAAGCTGTTCGTGAATTTGAGGAGTCAACGCTTCTAGGAATAATTCCACTTTAAGTTTAGGGCTTAAGTTTCCTCGCAATTGGGTGTAATTTTCAAAGCGCCGGGTAAAGTTTTGAAAACTTTCCTCCTCTGTGTATGGCTGAAAAGAAATATTAGTGTATTTTGAGATTGGAGAAAAGCAGTTGTTGTATTTGTATTGAACCTTTTCTTCTCTGCTTCAAGAAATATTTTTACCTCTTCATGTATTTCTTCTAAGTGCCATCTGACTTCAAGTTCATTTTCTATTGAATCTGTGTAAAGTTCAATATTTGATTGTATATCTTCAATTTCAGTCCATATGGTTGATAGTCTGTCAGTGTAGTAGGTAAAGTAGGATTCACGTAAGTTGGCCAAAACTAACATAAACAAACTATTATCTTCTTACGAACTTAAGCATAAAATCCAGCTGTGCTAAAAACATTGCTAACAAACATCTGTTTTAGCATAAAACTTGCAGAAAAACGAAAGTTCTGATGCAATATTGCACGTGGAAGTTCTCTTGCGCAATCTAAAATATTACTCATAGGCTTTTTCAAATTAAATATATATTAACACGTAGAGGTTGTGTCATCGACGCGGCATGATTAATAGTCTTAGATTTTATTATTAAATAATCTGTACAAAGAAATAGGTTTGTTTATGATTAGCCCATACTACTTGCTGCAAGTCAGCATCTGACTTGTCTCATATTTTGTTCAAAACTTATTTAAATTGGTTCAGTAAAAAATAAACAAGCAGCTAAACAAACTAAAATAAATGCCAATCAGAAATCAGATTTTAAACATTCAATAACCTAAAAGATTGCCACGAATGTCAACAAAACAATATTGTAAACAAACACAACGTGGCGATTTGACAGTTCGGAGAAAATGTAAACAAGAACCATGTGGAACCAACAATGTTTTCAATTTGACTTGTATAAAAATTTTTGATGAGATGATTAGTACATGCTTTGGCCAACTTAGTTGAATCCTAGTCTACATGTCTCAAGGGAGGTTTTACATTTAGGTAAATAATATTTAGTTAGTTTAGTCGTAATTCTAGTAACCTCCTCTTCTTCAGCAACTGGTCAAATTCTTTCTGTCTTGCCATTTTATTCGTCGCCATTGATGAATTCACAAATAAAACTACACATTATAATTAAAAGATCTAGAAATTGTATTTCTATATTTCCATTTCTACATATAAACAAAAACAATTCTGTTTACAAAAGTTAATGTCAAATGAAACACATGATATAAATAAATCATATGTTAACAGCGGATATGTAGGACTGCAGGGTTTACCTGGAACGCATGTAAAGTCATCGTGAACTGATTTGCTAATGAAATAAAGAAACAAGTTCTTGTACATGGATCAAAAACGGTTATTTGTGATTCACTAACACAACCTGTCATATTGCGTGTGGTTCGTCGACGACATATATGTGTTACATGATTGTGCATACATGCATTAAAAGTTTAATTGCAAATTTGCATTACTGTTAAAATTCAATTTTATATTTTACATGTTAGATTCTTCATCGTGTTCTTGTCCTCAGCATGCCCACGAGTGGTAGTGGTCGCCGGACCTCACAACATCATCTAAGATTGAACTGTCACCCGGAAGAATGAACAGGCACCAAGGACGGGGTTTAGGATCCCGAGTACTCGCCCAAGGCTGATCTGCCGGAAAGTACTGAAGAAGACCGACCGGATGAATTAATATCCGAAGACTAATAAACACAATAATTCAATTCACAACTAAATAACCCTAGTGGGTTTTATAATTTTTGTCCTTCAGATTTTCAATGATAAGGTACATGAAATTAGAGAGCATAAAAATTGATGAAAGAAAAATATTTCAAAGAAAGCGTGTTATCACCATTTTAACCTTTACCAAAACTTTCTTTATTAAAAAAGCAAAAGAGATTTGGGTATTCCGTTGGAAGGAAAAACCAAGCACCATTGGAACTTATTTTCTTATGATACAGTTTTACACCATCTCCAACCATCTTCTCACGTGCAACCTTAACTTTAAAATTTCAAATGCGATAGCTACCCTACTGACATTAAACAAAAAAGAATAAAAAATGATAATTTTTCTGAAAGAAAATGTAAAATTGGTTCAAACGTTCTCAAGATATTGCTAGTTTTTGCCGGGTAGTGTTATTACAATTTTTATTTTTATTAAATAATTATTTTAAAAAATGTAAATAGATTCTGGTATTCTTGATGATAGAAACAACTAGCGCAGGGGCAGTTTTACTCCCCCTTCAAACCCGTTCTCACTTCCAACCCTAGCTTTAAAATTTCAAATGCGATAGTTACCTTGTGACATATCAAAATAAAAGATTTAAAATTGCATCACACATTCTTGAGATATTTCTAGATTAATAACTGTTATAAGAATTTTTTGCTATTTATTTTTATTTGTACTTATCAATGTCTTGAGAACGTGGGATAGGATTTTAAATTTTATTTCAGAAAAACGTTTTTTATACCTTTTAATTTTATATGTCACATGGGTAACTGTCGCATTTTGAATTACAAAGTTAGGGTTTGAGCGAGAAGGAGGTTGGAGAAGGTGTAAACTTGTATCGTGAAATATATCTGCCCCAATGGTACTAGTTGTTTTCCTCAATCAGAATACCAGAACCTCTTCTGCTCTTTTGGTTTTTAAGATATAACGAAGTTTACAATGATAAAAATGACACGTTTTCTTTGACGTTTCAAGTAATGTATTATCTCGAGAACGCATTATGCATTTTAATTGATTATTTTTTGTGCGCATTAATTTGATGTATCAAGAAGAGTACTTTATTATTTTTTTTAGTGGTAGGGGTCGAAAGTGCATAAAATCATTCCCTCGTCGTTGACAGACGTTTCCAGCTAACTGAAATGAAAAATTCCTTTGGTTTGTAAATAAATAAAGAAGCTTATTAAAAAACACACTATGTAGACTCCATCGACACACTCTGTGTTAAAAACGACATCGCTGCAAATAACTGATATGAATGCGAGTGCAGAGTGTCACATCTCCAGATTCATGATCGAAGGGACCGATGTCAAACTCCCTTATTCATGACTTCCTTCCCTCAGATCTGTTCCAAAGAGGTTGAAAGGTTGGTCTGCAGCCAATATGGTAATGTTACTTTTTCAAATTGATTCCTAAAAAAGTATTTAGTACTATACTAATACAAGGTGGTATTTGAAAGCGAGTCAGAATGAATGATGGATGGATGCAAGGCGTCTGGCCCATTGTGATGGTTGAGAGCATTGTATAGTCTTTGTACTGCCTGGTTCATTGACCAAGGTCATTATCGGAGAGCTTATGATCAAAGGCAAGGGTTCAGAACGACGAGCAAGACGTTGTTCCGAAGAGTTCCGAAACACAATTCTGTTTAGTCAATAATCAATTATAGTAATTTGGAAAGGGGGCGATCCTATATATATATTATGCAATTTTATTTTTTTACATAATTACTCTAAAACAAGCAATGATTGTATGGGGAAAATTGTATTTTCGCTCCAAGAATTTTTGATTTGTTCTTCTTTTTTGGCCATGAGAAATCGATTGGAGCTGGTCACAAGCCTAGGGAGAACCCGGTTCTTTCTCACACCCCTTGTTCTAACGTTATTTCCAAATTAACTCTAGACGGAATGAATTTTTCGTAATAGCAATATTATTATTTGATTTTTCGCTACTCATAAAAAATACTAGTGATGTTCTCTGAAACAAAACATTATTATAGTGATGAGTAGCGGAAAGTCAAGTGATAATATTTCCAAATTATTACTGTTACCAAGGAGACCAATTAATTTTTTAATATCTTAACGTCACGGTTATTTAACATCCACAATCAAATTATATCCTGACTCGACTAACTTAGCTTAAAAAATAAAATTCTCTTAGTTTCAAACGGTTATATTTTTAAATCACACCCTCACACAGCAGCAGCAGCAGCGACGTCACTAGCCGAAGTAGCCGCGGTTGATGGGGGCGTGGGGGCGGTGGGAGCGGCGGGAGCGGCGGGAGGGCGGGCGGTAGGACGGCGGGTACGGCGTGGCGGGGCGGCCGCTGCGGTAGACCGCTCCAGTGGGACAGCGGGGGGGACAGCGAGGGGGGCAGCCCGTGCAGCCGGGCACGGCGCAGCAGGGGTCCGAGCAGTAGCCACAGCGACTGCGCTCCAACACGCAGCCGAACACGAGCCCGAACAGAAACGTCAGCAGGAAGATCATGCTAGGCGGCCATCTTGCGAGGAAGGAACGTTGAATTTAACACATCAGCCATAAGTACTAAAATTTGTAATGGATTTTATAAATTTGGGTTAGGATCGAAAATTTTAACTCCATGGTAACACATGACATAAAAAATACTTTTACGTGCTAATAACTATTTACATTGTATTTACATTACCCATGTATAATGTCGACTAATGATTGATTATTCAGTTGGGTAACACGCGCATCTTACTAGCGAAGCTTAAAGATATGAATTAATTTTTTTATTTAAGAAATGTCCAGTTAGTGTTTAGTACCTAGGTGTAATTTTTGACAATCGGTTGAAATGGGCTAGTCACGTCACTTATTTGAGGCAAAAACTTCGTAAATTCAGCTACATTTTTTCAAATCTAAATAAAATTCTCACACCTGATTTAATTAAAACAGTTTATTTTGCCTATGTGCAATCCCTGTTGCAGTATGGGATCTTGGCCTGGGGAGGTGGTTTCCGAAGTATTATTTCACCACTAGAAATCACTCAAAAATCCATTATAAAAGCTGCTTTGAATGAAAATATTAGATATCCAAGTGAACTATTATTTCAGGAATTTAAAGTATTTAATGTTTCCCAACTGTACTTAAGAACCCTAATTTTATACATTAATAGGAATCAGAATACCATTTTTCAAAAAAATACTCATCCATATCCTACAAGATTTGCAGCTAATTCAGGTATAGTTGTGCCCAGACTTACCAGAACAATAAATTCCACATCATCTCATTATGTTGCTAATATTGTATTTCCTAAACTTCCTGATAGTATAAAAAATCCTAATCCATGCAGTATTACTGTATATAAGAAAACCATTA
Organism: Flexamia atlantica; assembly: GCA_035578135.1. NCBI lineage: Eukaryota > Metazoa > Arthropoda > Insecta > Hemiptera > Cicadellidae > Flexamia > Flexamia atlantica. Next base: position 55,857,846 of record JAQJVK010000006.1, read on the forward strand.
ACAACTGGCTCATTGACCTAGGGCAAGATAGGTTACAATCATTTTTTAATTCACCATATACATAGGATAAGCTTTGTGGTTTTTCTTAGGTTTGTGTGTGTGTGTGTGCGTGCGTGCGTGCGTGCGTGTGTGTGTGTGTGCGTGTGTGTGTGTGTGTGTGTGTGTGTGTGTGTGTGTGTGTGTGTGTGTGTGTGTGTGTGTGGGCGTGTATGCTTGTGCCGAGGGCCTGGTGCATGGCTGTATAGAATGTGAATGGTGCATATGAGGTGCTTGATAATTGTGTGCATGATGACCAGGCTCTTCGTAACTAACATAAGTATTTATTGGACATTACTAAATTGTTTCATAGTTTTTTGTTATTAGTGCAAATATGTGCATGCATGGTCAGTTTGTTTGTTTCTGCATAGGCCTATTTATTTCCTTATTTCTCTTCTTTTAAATATTTATCGGATAATGACTGACAGACTCTTTCCCCACACACAGGCTTCTCTGCCCATGTGGGGAAATATTTTCAGCTATATATTTATGCATGTTATCAATTTGTATGTATTTTTGCTGAATAAAGAATTTCATTTCATTTCATTTCATTTCATTTCATTTCACTTCATTTCATTTCAATTCATTTCATTATCCCTTTTTGCCATTCCTGTCTGAAGTGCTAACCATTATAAGTAGTTTGAAATGAAGTCCTTCTTTCAGTGGGCTATTTCTGAATTGCCTGCTTGAAAAATAGAAAGGTGTGATAAACTGTGAAGCATAAAAGTGATTGTAAGCAATAGAAACTATGGCAATAGTTATCAGGTCTTATACAGGGTGTATTTCCTTAACTCAACCCATTTTTAAGATTGCATAATGCGCATGTAAATATGTAATAAGTATGGTTTGGTTAATTTTTACATTTTATTCAACCTATTATTTAAGTTTGATCATATTTAGTTTACATTATATGTTCAAACAATCCGCCATTGGCATTTGTTTTAAGTTATGCTCTCTCCAACGAATTACCGAACAAGAGTTGCAAGGTACTCTTGAAATTTATTGTATTAAATTTGTCATGTTTGTTTTGAGGTGCTGAATATTCTGTGAATTGTTTTCGTAGGCCTTACTTTTTATACATCCTCAAAGAAAATAACACAAAGGCGTCAAACCAGCATATGTATTAAATTATTATTTGTTTTCGTATTTTCTATATATTGTTTAAAATGCAGGCTCTGTCTCTATTTCGCAACTATTTCATATGCACTAGATAAGGGAGTCCGTATGGGACCCCAAATATATTCTATGGGGATTTTTCTATGGGGTCCCTAATATTTCTCAGAAATAGATTTTAAGGTTTTCATTGTATTAATATATGTACTAGTTTAAGGATTGTAAATGTTTGATATCTGTATATATTTAAATGAACTTTATTGAAAAATAAAATATTTACTGAATTTAACAAAAATACCCTGTATAAGTAAATATTGTTTTGACTTGTTAAATTAAAAACAGGCACGGCTCTAAGAAAGCCAGGCCAAAACACATCGAAATTATTTAAACTTATTTAAATTTTTTGATGTCTTGTTTTTGTAAAAAAGTTAGAATTTTACTTCTAAAACACTTTAAGTCACGCACTTTTCACAAGATATTGGATATCCAATCAGGAGCTTCCATAGATTACTCTTAATTACTGTTGAAATGACCATGAAATCAAGAGACCCTCCGGTAATTCTGCCTTGAAAATTCTGCAACCATTCTTGCACGGGCATCCTCATAATCAGAGTAATGAATAAAGTCATGCTGCAACGTTTCGTAAATTATCATTCTTTTTTGCCCTATAATTTAAATATTTTGCGCAATCAACTCTTGAAACAACAATACGGCTGATGTTTAGATGATGCATATGTCAGAAAGTAATTACATAGTATGTTGCATAGTCTTCAATTTGTACCTGAATAAAATGGCTGTTAGAGGTCATGAATCAAAAGTAGGTCATAAACAATCGCGAAGAAAAATAAACGATCTGGTATTTCACAAACATACCCATTTATGTCAAACCGCAGTTGAAATCTCCACATCTCACATTAACATTTCTGAACTACTTGAAGATGTATCTATGTGACATTTTCAAACTGTTTGTTACTATTTGCAACAAAGGTTAAGGGTCAATTTTCTTTGTTACGATTAGTACCTTTCAGGCCATGATAAAATGTAGTATCATCACAGTTTACATAGAATTACTTTGTCAGTTTTAAAGGTCTTGATACAATATACAAATTTGAGTTTCTTTATTTTAATTTTTGCACTATTTTTTTTATTTTTCAATTTAGTACCATAAATAAATTTGTGATAAGACGGTTTTTAAATGTAGGTAAATCATCTCTCTCTTTATTGTTTCATCTACAACTAGTCTATTAAGTTACCTGCTTCCAAATAATTTAAGTTTTACTTAAAATAACATTTATTTGAAGATATTATGACAGAATGAATATAACCTTTGGTGTGCAATTGTATGCCATTGTAAAAAGGCTGTTCGAGCGTTAAATTAATTTATGTTTTGGTTGACTAACTAAGCAGTGTCGCTCTCAGTTCGTAGCCATTGTTACAGTTTAATTAGTTTCATATTAATTTGTGTTAAATTTAAATGGCTGTTAATTTGCCATGTGTGATATGTGAATGTAGCTTTTGGGACGCGTCAAGCTATAGCGTACGGCAAGTTGTAGATTTTCTAGTCAACCATCGAGTAATAAAAGGTGAAACCAGTTGTCCCAGGTGTAGTTCCGTTGTACAATTGGACAAAGACCCCCTCCAATTCCGTTGTAATAAACGGGTCTCTTTGAACAAGCAGAAAAGATTCAGTGCAACTGGAGGGGTAGTGCGACATCCGGAACGTTCCTCGACCACTCGACCACACACGTTTGAACCTTCTGAAATTGAGGAGGATTATAATTTACCTACTACACCACAATCTTCTACGTCAAACTGTTCTTCAAAATACACTGGATCTTGGACCGAACGCTGCCGTTGACTGGTTCTTTTTTGATCGTGAGGTTCTGCTCTAAACAGTAGAATCAAGAACGGCTAGATAGGCCCGGTTAAGTTGTGGAGATCGACGAGGCGAAATTCGGGAATAATCGAGGTAGGCTGGTTAAAGGGCGGTGGGTTCTAGGAGGGGTAGTCAGAGTCAGAGAAACTGGGGAGAGTTGTTTATCCCTGTCTCTGACTGTAATACACAAACTTTAATAAAACTGGCCCTGAAGTAAAACTATCACGATAACCAGTTTTTTTTATACATCCGGTACTCAATTCCTGGGGTATTTAATTTAACATTGGCCTGAATGAACGTTTCTGGCGGCCCTTGATTAAACTAGGTTCGTTCACAAGACGTTAGGCATATACTTTTGGACCGCTGTCCATCGCACATCTCGCTTTGCGCATACGACGAAAGGCCACGACTGTGGCCGAAAATTCACGATCGGAAATTTCTGCTTTGTTCTGCGAATTATGTCTTAGCCGTAGCATTACAGGCTAAGGTGGTAGCATATACTTCTTATTAATTTAATGTATTTGTTTATTCTTTAATATTTGATTTATTTAGCGCTGAGGATGAACAGTGTATGGTATTTATGAAAATAGGCGTTGATAAAAATTAAATAATAAACAAGCATAACTTACGTGACTTGGTTCAAATAATTGTTTTGTACTAGTTTGTATATTTTCGTATTAACTGTTTTCTATGTCTTTCTCTTTTTATCTATTTATCATAATATTTATCTATATATTTATCACTCTATACATATATTTACAATATTTACAGACGTGCCGTACGTTTGCGGACTTTGGCGTGCGTGTCTCATAAAGGTCACCATTCACGTACGTACCCTGTACGCCGTGCATTGCACGCCATGCAACGTCTCAACATTGACCTTATGAGACGTGTCGCGCACGCCGAAGCCCACAAACGTACGGCACGGCGCATAAGACCAATGTTGTAGAATTGCATGACACGGCAATGCACGGCGTGCAAAGCACGTACGTGAATGGTCGTCTTAAGACAATGTTTAGACGTTGCATGGCGTGCGGGGCACGTACGTGAATAGTCTAATTTAACGTCTTGTCCTACGCTCTAGCCTCAACATTAAGTGTGACCTTCAAATATTCAAATATTAGACCTAAGTTGTGCTGAAAAATTACAATTCATTAAAAATGAATGTTAAAATACATCATTTTTAAGGCCATTACTTTATCACAAACGCATATGTTTTAGTTTAATTTTAACCTTTGATCAGATATCAAAACTAGTCTGGACCTATATGAGAATTTTCTAATTTATGATAGATTTGAAATTTTCATTATTTCTAGTTTATTTTTTTAGCATACACTTTGAAGTTACAAAAATATGTTTACTGAGAACTAATTGGAAATGAATTGAGAGAAATCTTAACATACAGTGCATATTAATAAATATGGCGGTTTATGGTCACACATAAATATGAGTTGTAAAAAATAATAAAAACACTCTGTACCCACAGAAATATCATTTTATTATGAACCTGACCTGCCCGTGGCTAAAAAACCACGGTAACTTACTTCTTTCTTTGCTAAGAATGTTCTTTAAATAATAATAAAATATCAATTAATGTTTCGAGTTTGATTTTTAAATAAAAAATAATAAATAATTATTAAATTGTACATATTTTACAAAATGTTTTTTTTTTAGTGGAATGATAGTATATTTTACGTGAAAATCAAATTTAACGCCCTCCATTTGATATATATGTTAGATTTACAACTAACAGGTTCAAAAAGCTCAAGACGAAGCAAAATTAATTTAATTTAGAACTTATCTAAATATCTTTGTTAATATAGCGATAAGATTTGCGTGACTGAAATAAGCAGCGAATATAATCAATCTTAACCGAATGTCAAAACATAAAATCTAGAGATAAACGTGATACTCTGTAAATCGGGAAGTAAAACGTGAATATCTTTATTTAAGAGTGTGAGGATAGCTGGGACATAAACCGACCTCGAATTGCAGTGTGCTAGATACAGTGTCGTAATCAAGTCAAGTCCGGCATATTGGCACTCCTGTCACGAGTAGGGCTGTGAAGTTGGCAGCCCTTATCATGTACCTTCTGATTAAACATTGCCGACACTGACCGGTAATACCGACTGCGGTAAGAACCCATGAAATACCACATTACGAAATATATTTATTCTTTTTTAATATTTTACTCTTTCTCTCTTCATTGCCAACTTTTATTTCTTATGTGTTTCGCTAAGTAATATTAAGTTTACTTTAAACTTCTCCAATTAGGTTTTATTTTAATGTGTCAATAAAACGATATAAGGAGCGGTACACATTATAAAGAAGATCCATCAACATTATCCTAGACAAAAGACGTGTTGTCAGTCTGTCGTTCGGGGTTAACGCAACAACGACTGTACCGAACTGGGCTGAAATTTTACTCATAGATACAGGTAATTCATGAACTGGCAACACAAGCGTATTGACGTCGTTTAGAGTCCCCTCTGGCTTCGCCCGGTGGACTACCTATCTACTAGCATCTACTAGCAGTTGCCCGTGGCTTCGCTCACGATAAAAATTACAGCTGATCCTACTTCTGCTGTTTGAACTGTCAAATTTTAGTATTCACAGCTGTGTACAATTAAGTATTTGAATGTTTACATCCTTATAAAATGTAAACATTGAAGCTAAGGACGTTAACGGGGCATAGCCCGAGGGGATTTTAAGGAAGTCAATAGGCCTATGACCTTTTCTGGTATAGTGGCTCTAGTCCTGCAAAATTTCAGCTTAGTTGGTTCAGTATTTTTCACGTGGTTTAATAAAGACAGATATTCACACAAACATTGTTATCTCTCTCTCTGTTTACCTTTGATTTTTTTATTAAATAAATAAACGATGTTTCTTCTCCTATCTATTGAGTATGATTCTTTTGTTATTATTAGTAGGATTGACTTAAGGTAAGTGGATAATATCTCTTACTTCTTTAACTATTTATACTTAAATCTAGGCTATTCTAAAATACTTAGGCTGAGATACAACAGAAATATAGGTTTATTGACAATTAAATCACAAGCTTTCTCTCTTTTTAACTAAGCAGGGGATTTACAAAGTTTCACAATTTAGGGGTCTTATAGTTGAAGGCTAATTATACAAAATATATTTGAATCATGCTCAGGCTAGTTATCAAGGATGGCAAGAGTCTCTTGGTTCGGGTCTAAGGTAAGTGCTAGCCGAAACATTGAATATCTAACTTGATAATATATTTTGATACTTTTAATTTTGAAAATGGTTAATTATCAAATGTAATTATAGCTTGAAAGTCTATGGAAGGATAATTATGATCTCTATAAAATAGTCACTAATAAGGAGTTTGTTTATAAACCAATATGTCTTCCTCAACAATAGTCTTGATGGGAAAATTTTATTATGAGTCAAATTTATAGTTTCTCCAATCAAAGTTTATTAATAAATTTCTTGATGTCAAAAATTATTCTTGATGTATGTTGGCTATATATTTTCTTTAGTCTTTATTTAATTTTAATATCAATTTAAAATCACTGGTAGGCTAGTCCAATAGAGGTAAAGATGAATAAGGGCAGATCTTACCAAAGTATCAACTCTTCACCCAGGTCACTATATTTCTTCTAGGCCATTAAAAAGGGACAACTGTGACCTGGTATACCGCCGGCTACCAAAAATATAGGCTTATTAAGGCCCAATACTTTTTTAATGGGAAATAAATTAACACTTGGACAGAGGTCCTTACAGAAAGATGTTAACACTAGGCCATTCTCAATTGGACTCCCCTCATCTTCTTTGTTGTAACAATGTAGCACATGTTTTCACTGCACTGGGGTTCACAAATCATTAAAGTATGATTTCCACTTTTGGTAAACATTTGAAAAGAGATCATCTTTGAAAATTTGGGTATTATATGAAATAATTATTTGAGATAGCTTTATTCTTACCTAATAAATAACTTACATTAAAATTAACTATGGGCAAAGGTATTGTACTATGTAATTAAATTCCTCAAGTGATTTAAATTAACTAAGCAATAAATTTCCTTCTGATTTTATTTATAGGGTAAAATAATAATTAATAAATATTTGTCATTAACTAGCATCTGTTTACATATATTATAAATAAATGATTATTATTGTTTATTTACAATTTTAAAGTAAATATTTGTGAACTATTGCAACATCAATATTTTCACATTTATAATACTTTATATATTATATATATAAGTAAGATTTTGTACCAATTTTTTGGTATTGTTTTGAAATAATACTAAAAAAATAAAATAAATATAATATACTAATAGTACAAATATAAAATAGTATATAAAATAAATACTAATTTTTAAAAATAATACCAAAAATCATATGATAATCATATGATTATGATATTATGATAATCATATGATTATGATATTATCATAATCATAACATAACCAGCAGTACATGTAATCATAATAAAAACAAAAGAAATTTTGAAAACATTTTTGGAACCTGTATCGAAAAAAATTTATGACTAAAAAATCAAACAAAATTTTGAAACACCCGACCTTTTCAAATAAATAATGTTTCATAAGTAAAAAATCTATATAAACTCAGCATCATTTGATTTACTAAGATGAATCTAACAGAATCGATTTTAATTCGCAAACTACCTGTGATGCAAATTCGATAATGCATTGCAATTGGCGGCCCATTACATTAATTATTAAGACAGTCCCACTAACATCACACAAACACGCTCTCCATGGAAACATGTTTTGAGGAGGTCTCCACGGTTAACACTTTATTTCAATTAACTTCTAAAGTGACTGGTATTGCAATTTTAATTAAATTCAACTAAATTGTTAATTTTCAATATCTTTAATAACAATACATTATATAAATAAACAAACACTTTAAATAAAACTGTCTCCGACCTCCTGGCAAGCGTTCTGATTGTCTTCAGTGACCTGCACCCTGAGACGTGCCTAGCAGCAGTAGGGTCGGCAGCGAGGGGCGCAGCGGGGTCGGCAGGGGTCGGGGCAGCAGGGGGAGGGTGCGCAGGGTTTGGGGCAGCAGCGGCTGAAGCAACTGTCGAAGCAGCTGTCGGTGCAGCAGCGACTGCGCTCCAGAATGCACCCGAACACCAGCCCGAACAGGAAAGTGGCCAGGTAGATCATGTGCGTCGCCTGGCCTCACTGAGAATTTATAGTTTTTTATTTTTTGTACTGAAAATTTTGAGTTGGAGCTATAAGTCACATTGTAACGCTATGGAAACGAACTTAACAACGTAGAAAATAACTACTTACTTATTCGAAAGTGGTGTACCTCTTGAGGAGCATGATGAAGTTTGGGTGTCTAACAAAAATTTAACCTGGACTTATGACAATAAATAACATAGTTCAATGTATCTTCTTTACTCTAACACATTAATGGCTTTTTACGTTCTCCGAAACAAAAAAATCTGGTTAAAACCCGCTTTTATTTGTAAATACTCAAGTTTCTGCATGTTCCTAACGAGGTTATAAATGTCGATATTGTACGAATAAGTAGTTTCGTAATCATTAAAACTAAGCGAGTAGTTGTCATCGTGAGACTGGAAGAGAGGATAACATTAATAACGGTGAAATAATTGTTAAAATAAAATAAGAACAGGCTAAAACAACATTTCACTGAATTAACGGAATTCGTGTAATGGAAAATGAAACTCTGCGAAGCTCCCTAAAAGCTTCCGTCTATATTGGCTATTGAACTGCGATATTTCACTGTTGAGCGACGAAAGTCACTGTGACATTAAATGTAAAAGAACAACGCCGTTTTAAATGGCTGTGTTTTAAAGAATTTCCTCAAGCACCAACAATAAAGTAATATTAACTTTTAGGAATTATTAATATCGTTATTACCATATTATATTAGACGCCGACCACTATTAAGGGGTATTTTAAGGCGAAGAATGATTGTGGTGCGATCTTGTAGTCTTTTTACTGACTAAGGACGATATTTTCCTTTGTCTAAGGGACTGTTAATATCCCAACGGCCAATGGCAACTAAGGGACCTACATTTTAACGTGGGGTCCGAACCACAATTTCGCCTGGTTGACAAGTTACGAACTAGTCTCACTATGAGGGCGGACCTATGAACGTAGTACTCAATAGTGCGGACGTTAATCCCTACTAAGGAACACCGGGTCCACAAGCCATCTCACATAACTATTCACAATTTGTGACCTCCAAGTAGCAGGATTGCAGGACACGCCACCGTCCCTGTTTGTAGCAACTGTAACAATACCAATTTAGGGCATCGCTTCTAAGGTAGGACATCGCTTCTAGGGCCCTAAAAACTAAATTGCATTTTATGCCCATGACCGTAATACTACCGGTACTCATAACGTTATCTGAATTAAGGAAAAGAAATATAAGAATATCTTTAAAAAATGTTTTTGGCTTCCAATTAATTTTGAGACCGTATAAACTCTTTTATACTAGACTAACTCTAGACATTCGCTAGATACTTTCGCGACTGAATTATTCCGCCTTCTTTAGAAGAATGCATTCAGTATTTAAAATTTCCCTACAGGAATAAATAGGTTAAAAATGAGTTCTTAGTATTGATCCATAGATGTTTGTAAAATATCCACATTATTCATACTGAAAGTCAGGATAAGTTGTCGAGTATTTTCCTATCAGCCGTTACCTTGTCAGTGTTGCCGATGCTTGCAGTGCCCGGAAATCCGCGAGGTGAATTTCCTTACACCATATCATAGAAAAATTTAAAAACTGGAATCGTTGAACCAGGTAACGCATGTGTCTGATGAAATTCTAGGTTCGTGATTTACCTGCAATGAAGCAAACTTATGGCTCCATATTTAAGTTATTTTCAATGTTACTCGACGACATATTAGGAGTTTCGAACCATTTACCTACATCCACGTTAGTTACACTGCCAAATATATCCATCACATCTATCACGTCTCAATCCTAGGATCATCGTATTACCACATGAAGCAAATTTGCTAAAAATAAAGTGTTTGCAATTCTTGATTGACTAAAACCCACCACCCCCTTTAGAATTGTCAGTTTCTCTAATTTTAATAGGATAGTAGAAGAACTTACTGAAACAGACATTTTAATAAACAGTTATAACAGTAACCTAAATTGTTTATTTCAAAAAAAGTTTCACATCAATTACAATAAAACATAGTTTTTAAAGGAAATCGATTATTTACATCAAATCGAAAAATATCGAATTTAACGGTGATGGATTCCAAAGTTTAGCCATCCGCGGCTTTAGCTTTTTTTCACTAACCTAACCTAACAGATTTTTTCACACTGAAATAGCGGCTGTCGTCTGAAAAATACCAAAAATGTTTCATTACACTACTACTTTTTTTCAACTAGCGAGATTTTATATAAGTTAGGACTGTGTGAAATGTGATTAACAAAATTTGACCAGTGTCCGTGAGGCTTATTGTGAACAATCCCTTTCAACATCGGACGACTGATTTCTATGAAAGGGGTCATAAGCTGCTTACACCAGAAATCATTAAAACCTTCATTGTCGTCTGACCTCTTCAGTCAATATCATTTTGGATTCGTTATAAATCGTAAAACCTTATATGTATTTTAGTATTTTTGGAAAGTGAAAGGAGACAGTTATACGATAATTCAAGTTTGCTTTCAATTTCTAAAGAAACACTAAAAACTTACGACTACTGTATGGATGGAAGATCACACCTAACTGTAACAAATTGCGAGTTTTTAATCTTCCTCAAACTCGCTGTTTCAAATTAGGCTTCAATCGACCTTACACCGATTAGTCATTTCATTCTGTTTCAGCAACAAAATTCTGTTTCAGCTTAGAAACAGAGTTTTTTTCCAAAATAAGTTATAAAACAGTAACTTAAGTAATAAGTTATAAGTTAGTTGTTGTGTTGTTTTTTTAAACATAAAAATAATTTTAATGTACAAAATTACATCTACTCACAGCAAGTGCTTCACTGAGAAGTAAGATTAAACGTCCCAATGTCTTCACACTCTGCGACCATGCATTGCTCGGCAGTCACAGTCCAACCGTCGTCACAGCATGTACGTGTAAAGGAAACACCGAGATATTTACTGCACTACCGACAGGTTACGGCGTAATAAACGTCTTTGATGGCGACATTTCCTTTCTGTTGGAAGAAATTACAATTTAAACCAGAATCGAATAGGACATTACGAAGGCGAAACGAAGAAAGTAAAAATATTTCCTTCAAATAAATACACTTATTGTTTTCATTACAATTTTTAAAAAGCTTAACAAAGATTATTGCAAATAATATACACAATTTTAATTCTCAAAGCTTAGAAAGGGGCTAAGAACACGGAAGATAATGGATTTAATAGGCTTTTCTTATTTATTTATTTCTTATTTTTTTGAAAAGAGCGTGGCGGCCTCATTTACCTTGCCTTTGCCCCGCCCACATAGACTATTGATCTGTGCGTGGACGTTATCAAGCAAAGCCAAGGAGTGAGCCGGTACAGAACAAGGGGTGAACAGTACTGCTAAAAGTAAGCGACACGCCCGAGTCTCGAACCTGCGACGCATCGTGGCCACAGTTCCGAGGCCGAGTGCGCTACCAACTGCGCCACCGGCTCTATTGAACTCTACTTGCTCAGTTGATTTAATTGATTGTACCTTAAGCAAGTCTTCCAATTTTTACTTTCATATAGCTCATCATTTACAATTAATGGTCTGTAAATGTGGGATATTTTCCAAATTTTTCAGTTTGGAAAATAGTATCATTACTCTTCTAAATCAACATACCAACATGCAAAACATTGTTTTATCAAAAAGGTCCATCATACATGACAATAAAAATAACAATAATTTACCAGAAAACATCAAGCAAATTAATAAAATTTCCAAATTCAAAAGAAGATTGAAAAAATTACTTGAAGAAAATTTTTTTATAATATTGAAGACTAATTCGCAAATGGAGACTAAATCATAAATCATAAAATAGACTTTTTATTTAGTTTGTATCCTTTTTATATTGTCATTACAAACCCAACCATGAAAATGGCAGTTGGGTATAAGTCAATAAATAAATAAATAAAAACCTGAAAAAGGCACGTCTAAAAGATTAATAGCTTTAATTTGATACCAAATAAATATTTATAGAATAATAAATACCTAGTGGTCTATACGCTCTACACAACATCCCAGAAATTCTTTTAATAATATAGAGGTTTACCTGTAAATCTAGTTTAAACTCTAGTTTAACCCACAAATTCACTTTCTCCAAAAAAAAACCCTCCGTTTAAACTTAGTTTAATTTACCCAACGTAACGTACATAAAATAAAAAGAATGGTCTAACCAAAAACATAGAGAAAGATCAGATCCCTTACTCAGAGAAGTAGAACTGCTGTTTGATAATGTAAATGATTCATGTTTACATAGGAAATAAGATTTTATGAATGGAGAAAATAATTTGGGCTTCGTTACGACGTTCGTAAAAATAGCTCTGTTATTCAGTGACATTTTCGGTTTATTTTTAATTTTTATTACTTTATATCGTCATTTTTAATCTATTTTCCCTTTTGTTAACCCGCTGTATTTCATTAAAAACAAAGAAAATGATCCCTGACTCAGAGAAGAAGAACTGCTGTTTGACAATGTAAACGATTCATGTTTACATAAGAAATAAGATTTTTATGAATGGAGAAAATAATTAGGGCTTCGTTACGACGTTCGTTAAAATAGCTCTGTTATTCAGGTACATTATCGGTTTATTTTTAATGTATTACTTTATTTCGTTATTTTTAATCTGTACTTTCCCTTTTGTTAACCCGCTATATTTTATTTTTTGATTGAACAATTTAACTAAATAATCTTTACTTCTTTACCTTAATTCAATATGGAAGATTAACTGAACTACTAAATGAAAGAGATGAAGAGGATTTTGACAGATTAGCTTCATAGAACAATAGTTCCAACGAAAATAAGATACCGGACTGACCTTAAAAATGGGACGAAAAAGAATTTACAAAATGGGACGAAAAAGAATTTTTCGGTTATTTTAGACTGCATAAAAAGACCGGCCGATGTGGTGCTAGATGCTATACAGGCAGAGGTAAGTGAAAGGATGTATATAATTTCCTCCACGATTGCGAGAGCTGCGTGTGTGTACGCTTGTGTGATTGAGCGTACGTGTGGCCGATTCCCTGGCTGTACAATCGCATTCGACTTTTTAAAATCTGAATTATATTGTTTCTAACATTATTTTGTTCTGTAATTTTTATTTCTGTGTTTATTAGATATTACCTATAAAGAAATTAGATAACCACAGTTGAATTTAGTTTTGAACAACAAATCGATCTAGATCGACATCGCCCCAAGACCACAACCAGCACAGACCCAGCGACCCCGACGAGCTAAACTTGAGATTCACGTGAATTGGTCTGTAAAGAACATTGCAGTTATACATTACTTTTTCATTGTTTGCCTTACTTGATTTACACTTTTATCATTGAAATCAGTCATTATAGTTTTTTAGATCTAGGACTGATTGAGGATTCCGATGGTGAGCATGAAGAAAAAAGAAGATTATAGCTTATTCATGGTGGTTTGCTGAGGTGTATTCATATCATAATTAACTAATAATTATTGTAAAACCCATCGCATTGTTAACAAAAAATGGTTTATATTACCTTTTTCCGTCAAGTGATCCAAATTTAAGTAGCTGTTGCTACAATAATAATACGTATCGACAAACTTCATGAGTGATATTTTATGTTCTTGTGCCTGATGACCCACACGCATCGAACCCCAGCGCATCGAAACGTCCGTAGCAACAGCTACGTAAATTTGGATTACTTGACGGAACAAGGTAATATAAACCATTGTTTGTTATACATCAGTAATCCGGAGGCTACAATCATTAAAATTAACTGTTCACATATCATGTTTCATATTTTGTAATATCAGAAAGTCAACTCGTTGTCAAGCAGTCCGTTGCATCAGACCATATATCACGTGATGTGACGTCATATGGTGAGACTGAAATAAATTAATCCGATTGGCCTACATGATCACACCACTGCCCCCCAGCCATCCTGGTTCACCTCATGTTCCCTCTCCTCTGCTCATTTAATGAGCTTTCAAATTAAGTAAATACTAGACTAACCCCGTGCAGCGCAAAGCGCTGCAAAAACATTAAAATTTATACTATTACTTTTCACTATAAAGACACTGACATAATATAATATCTAAAAAATTAAACAAATTTGATTTTATTTGTTCTGTAATTAGAAACACAATTGTACCTTTTTAATCACCACTGAACTACTTAAATGAAATAAATTACAACATGAACCAAGGAAGTTAGCAGGCGCGAACCTAGGGAGGGGGGCTCAAGCTTCTCCCAAATTCGAAAAAATATGCAAAAAATGGGAAAACACAATTTTCTTTAATTGAGGCAGGAAAATCTCTCAATTGTGTAGTCTTCAGTAGATTTTTTGATTATTTCTTGGAGATTCGGTGATTTCACGGCCTTCAAAACGCTTTTATCACCGTCGGTCATTCTCTGCATATACCTATTGTCCACCGTACCGGTTTTCCAGCCTAAGTTTTCCAATAGCTAACTTTTTATTTATTTATGACATTAAACCTCTTATAGAGAAACCTATTATTTTTTGCTCGTTTTAGCTGTGTATTTCAATTTTCGAAATTCCTATCCAATATGGCGGAAAACATAAAATTTTCTTATGGTACCATGTATTTCATGGTGTTTTTAAATTCTACACAGAAACAAATTTTTGTTAACACTTAAATCCTCATAACCTCTTGACCTTAATTTTTACAGACATATGGGTTGTGTCATTTTGTTTTTCATCTTAAGCACTAAAACCCATGAAATTTTTATCAAAATCGTTCCAGCCGTTTTTGAAAAATGTGGAGTTTTGTAGTTTCTTATGGGTTCTCATGGGGTAAACTCTTAAAATAAAAAATTCAAAAAATGAAAAGAACACCTGGAGATATTATCGTTTCATACCTAAATGCCGAATTTCATGAAAATCGGGCCATTGGTGTCATCTCTAGCTCTGTTTACTAACATCCACACTTTCATACTCACACACACACACACACACACACACACGGACAGACACCACTCTGAAAACCACTTTTTTTATTCGGGAGCATTAAAACAAATATATCCACTAACAACTCAAATTCAAAAATTTTGACAAAAAATAGTTTCTCCATATACTATGGTAAAGGGGGAGAAAGTAAAATGACAGTAAAATTAAATACCTACATAAAATTATAAAAATAAGGGGTTCCCTCATAAGAAGTTTACTGTCAGACATGAAATGAAAAAGTTAGCTTGGTAAACTTAAGACTGGACATTCGGTATTTATAAACAATGGTATAACACCTAGTAGGCTTAATTAAGTTAAAATATGTTATTTGTCATGTTCTTTGAAACACAATTTTACACATTCAATTACCACTAACCTACTTAATAAAGTAAAAATCACAAAATAAACAAACCATGTTATGACAGTAAAACATGTGCTTTGTCAGACATGAAATGAAAAAGTTAGCTTGGTAAACTTAAGGCTGGACATTCGGTATTTATGAACAATGGTATAACACCTAGTAGGCCTAATTAAGTTAAAGTATGTTATTTGTCATGTTCTTTGAAACACAATTTTACACATTCAACCTACTTAATAAAGTAAAAATCACAACATAAACAAACCATGTTATGACAGTAAAACATGTGCTTTAAAACAAAGCTTTATAATCAGATTATCTGTGCTGTTATACTCAGTTGATCAGTAAAAACAATACTAATGAATAGAAAATATTTTATATTCCATTTCTAAAATATAAAATGAAGGAATATTTTACTTTTCAGGCAAATGGCCATATATAGAGTTAATTACCTTTCATTTAACACAACCTGTATGTAATTCGTTCCGATAGAACTCCAGATCAAGTTAAAATAGGCTAAAACCTTTACCCCATGTTATTGTCTGAAGTGAATTTAATTTCCGTTTTTGAAAAAATTAGTGGAGTAACATCTGAAACCGAAGAAAAATGGGCAAATATAGATACAATTACCTTTTATTTGGTACCAGCCGTGTGCAAATCGGTCCAATAGTATGATCAGGCTCGCTGCCAAATGTTTAATTTTTCCCTATGTTAAATCTCCATAAGAAAAGTTTATTTTCTTTTGAACCCGATTAACATATTTTTTTTCAAATGTAGCATTCATCGTAGGTCTCAAAATTACATTTAATATGAGTGTGCACCATTAAAACCGACCTTTTACAATTTGCCATTGTAATAAACATTTAGACCATCAACGTCAACGTCAATCAGCTGTTTCAGATAATTAAGTAGTTATAATAGTTAGCAATTTATAAAACAAATATTATTTTTCATTTACACCTATAAAAAAATAATAGTCCAATAATATAAAACAGTTTTTTTTCCATTTAAAGGATTTTACATGATAATGCATACATTTTTATGTACTGACCATGATAAACCAAATGCTTCTCGAGCGTTTGCTCTTTACCTGTCGTTAGACAAAATACCTCGTGTCTTCACAATCAGCTGAATGAATGACTGTCAAATTATATCATTGCAAAGGTTTGGAAATGTCGATTTATTTAATTTAAAAAAGTAATATAACGTAAAAGTAAATAAAACCTGCAAATATAGAGAAGTTGAGCTTTTATTTGGTACAAACTGCATGAAAATAGGTCCACTGGAAGTCTCAGACGTACTGTCCAAAGGACTGGAAAAGTTAATTTTTCCCCCATGTTAAATCTCCATGAGAAAAGTTTATTTTTCATTTTTTACCCATTTAAATTCAATATTTTTAAAATTCATATGAAACCTGCACATATAGGGCCGATAACCATTGTTTTGGTACAACCCGCATGTAAATCGGTCCAGTAGAACGGTCAGGCTTGCTGTCATAAGCTTCAAATTTCTTCCCCCATGTTAAATCTCCATAAAAAAAGTTTATTTTTCATTTTTTACCCATTTAAATTCAATATTTTTAAAATTCATATAAAACCTGCACGTATAGGGCCAATAACCTTTGTTTTGTACAACCCGCGTGTAAATAGGTCCAGTAGTACGGCCAGGCTCGCTGTCATAAGCTTCAAATTTCTTCCCCATGTTAAATCTCCATAAGAAAAGTTTATTTTCCATTTTTTACCGAGTTAACATAAATATTTTCAAAATTCAAATAAAACCTGCACATATAGGGCCGATAACCTTTGTTTTGGTACAACCCGCATGTAAATCGGTCCAGTAGAACGGCCAGGCTCGCTGTCATAAGCTTCAAATTTCTTCCCCCATGTTAAATCTCCATAAGAAAAGTTTATTTTCCATTTTTGAACCAGTTAACATAAATATTTTCAAAATTCAAACAAAACCTGCACATATAGGGCCGATAACCTTCGTTTTGGTACAACCCGCATGTAAATCGGTCCAGTAGAACGGCCAGGCTCGCTGTCATAAGCTTTACAAAAGTTTTTTAATATATAAGATTAATATTTTACTATAGTACGTACGGCAGGAAAAATTCAACAGATCTGGAGAAAAACACGTGTTATTGCTACAGTTTTATCAAATACTTAATTTAATAATAAACTTATGCTTACATTTATTTTTCAAATTAGCTGTGAATCTATGACTTGGCGTTGGTTTAAATCAACCGTCATGTAATAATGTACCTATAAACTGGTCTGTTCCAGACGGTGTTGGTGTAGCAATCGATTGAATGCTTATTTTGTTCATTGTACTAATCTATTAAGTTTATTTTGTATTGTAGTATGGAACCTTTCACAAATAGATATGCTCCCTTTGTACGGGGTTTGCTCTTGTAATGCGGCTGAGAGCCGTCGCGAGTTCAGTCGTCGCTTTCCTAACAGAAGGCTACCTGATGTTGGAACGCTTGTCAGGGTTCACCAGACTTTGAACGAATACAGAAGGTTAAACATATACGTATACGTGGAAAAGGCGTTGTGTCGCTAATATGGTAGAGGAATCTCTAACTAAAGTCATGAGATTTAATTCAAATAGGAAAGTTTGGTTGGAACTTCACAGAAGTTGTGAAGGAGTAGGAGAGGATATAACATTTCCCTTATATGGAGTTTTTTCATTTTAAGTACAATTCTAATGATATATCCAACAATCTTTCGAAATTGAAGATTTGGAAAAGTTTTGACATTTAACTAAATAATAGGAGGGATATCGACAAACTTCCTGAAATTGTGGTTGTATGTAAGATTTTGGATACTTTGCCTCATGAATAATCTGAACGAAAAGTTGATCATTTAACTAGTCAACTGTGTGCGCATGAGAGAGCTCTACGTATAACTCCCTCAATTAGTGGTGATATGGATAAGAAGACCTTGAGTTTAATAAAAAAAAAGTAAAGCAAGATGTTAAACCTAAATCTAAGTTTATTTGCCATTACTGTAAAAAGGAAGGGAACATAATCAAAAATTCCATTAAGTGGAAAAAGTACGTATAGTCCAGCAGCTGACAGCACTTCTGTGTGCAAACATACGTATGCGGAATTTTATTGCTGAAACTGTTAGTTTATTACATGGGAAGGTTAAAAAACTTGGGTGGACATCTTCTGTAATTTTCGTGTTTAACGAATTATTTTTCTAACAACGAAACCAAGCCTCCAATCTGGAAATAAAGAAACTAGAATGTACGAAACTAATCTCAAGGCATATAAATCACTATCTAAGACTAGTTTTTATAATGGTGGTCTTGGGAAATAATTCGCTATTTTGGATTTATACTAGTTTTCAATTGCCCAAGTGTTTTCTGACTAACAGTTGCCGTAAACAGTTATATTTCCATTTTATTTTATTCTTTATTAAATTTCCTACAAGAAAATGCAAGGTGGAATGGATCAAATAAACACAAACAATGCGAAATTGCAATGTAAAACTAGTATTTTAAACCAATTTACTTAATTTACTATTGATTTCACTAACAATTATGTCTTAACCACTGGTCTAATATTAAAAACATAAATACGAAACAAACATAATCTTAAGGCGTACGTAAGAAATCATATAAAACTTTTTTTTTTAATTTCATCACCGCTTGTCCGATATTTTGGAACACAATTTTCCACTTTAAATTCAAGCAGCCCTTTATTTGTTCGGTTATTTCTTTACTTAACGTAATACATTAGCTATATTTTATTTTATTTTATTTTAAACTTTATTAAATAACTATATAATTTTGAGTTTCTATTATACAAATTGGTATAAGCGAAACCAAAGGAGTTTCTTTTTCGTTCGAAACAATATTAAAAATACCATTGTTTTTCTTTCTTACTTTATGTTATGAGCTAAAATAAATTTATTTCAAAGTTTTACTTGTAGTATTGCGAAGTTGCCAGGCAAACTATAGTATTTAGTGCTGTTTACATTTTAAATGGCTATAAAGATTACGTGTCATCAGTACAAGTGTACGTTAGACGCCAGCGCGGTGAATCAGAACTGAGACGACGCCGACGTTGCGTCAGAGACCCGCCGCGCTGGGCATCGCACCTGAGTATAGGTTATGAATTCAAATAGACTCAAAAACAATTTGGCTTTGGTGCCAGAAAAACTGCTTCTTTAGTAAACAAATTAACTTTAATTTTGGTTTATCATGTTTAAAATGTAATACATACAATGTTTACACCATTGGACCATTAATTGTAGAGGCCGATTTAAGGATGATGGTTCACGCAGAACATGCAGTAAGAAATTAATTCAAGAAAGTTGTATTTATCAGCAATAATGCAGACATTTTGGTGCTGGCCCTATATTACTACCAAGGTTTCAGGAGCTAGGAGTCTATGAGTTATGGATAAGAGCTGGTGTTGGAGACTCAATCAGGGTTATTCCTATTTATTCTTTAGCGAAGGTTCTAGGAGAAGAATTGTGCCAAACATTACAAGCGCTTCATGCCCTTTCTGGTTCAGATTATACCATCAAGAAAAAACATGGAAAAGGAAAAAAAGAAAAATATGTGTCTCTTGAAGACTTGCCTCCAACAAGTAGGAGTGCAAAAGGACACATACTGCGCGTACTTCCACACACATATAATCATCCACTGCTTAGATGAAAAACACAAATCATTAGACCCACTCAAGTTTGGCTTAGAAATTCAAGAATCACTTGTGGCTGCAGGAAAACAGAAATCCCATGCAGTCTGTTCTAAATGCAAAAGTCATCAAGAAGAAAATGGTTGCAGAAATCCGTTTTAATATCACGTATAAAATGTAAAGAATTCAAGAAGATTTGACCATATGTTGTAAAACAGCCAATTAAGGAATTAAACTTAATAATTCCATACACACTTCATATGCAAATACATTTTCAATACGTTCCATTCAGTAAATCTAACTCCATCTTATCTATATTCTAAAACCAACACATTTACATTGGAAATAATCAAAAATTATTAAATATAATCATAAATTATCTGATACTGATTGAAAAATAACTAAAGCAAACATATTTCACAGACTTTCAAATATACCAACTTCTCCACACCAAGTCAAAACTGGCCATTCCACCGTTCCTTTGGTCCATTTCCGACACCACAATGAACATTACTCTTCCAAGTATTCTCTTGACAATTCCTTTTTCCCAAGAAATAGTTAATCTAGTAATAGGACTACCTGTTGTAGCCAGTAGGCCTAGGCAGTCCTATTGCTGTTGTAACAGGCTATTGCTGGGTTTTCCTGCTGTTGTAACAGGCTTAGTCTTGTCCAAACCTGCTGTGCAACAGGAGTGTAAGGTTTACTTACTTACTTCTTACTTCTTCCGGTTGTCCCTTAGACCACGTCGTGGCATGAGACCCGTCATGTCCCTATACTAAGTCATTTCCTCTTCCCGTTCCCCAGAACCAGGTCATAAGAAGGAGGGTTTGTTAGGTTAGGCCAGGTTAGGAGGGAAGTGGTAAATCATAATAACATTGATGAATAAGGTAATTATGTAGATTTAACTTAAATTTTTTAACACAAGGAAGTTCTCTTAATTCTACAGGCAAAGTCGCAAAAAGCTTTAGTCCTACGTATGCTGGCTTCTGTTCAAAAAGTTTCAGATTATGTTGGATAGATGGATTAAGGTCCCTGTTTCTAGTATTGTACCCATGATTGTGAGGTGTAACAAGATTATTTTCCTTAACATACAATACAGCATCAAAGAAAAAAAGAGATGGGACAGTTAATATTTCTAAATTTCTAAAATATTCAAAACAAGATTCAGTTGGTTTAAGACCAATAATACTTCTGATAGCACGTTTCTGTATAATAAAAATACGTTGGAGATTTTGTTTGCCTGAGTTGCCCCAAAGCACTATTGAGTATCTGATATGACTTTCAATTAAACTATGGTATACTATTTTGGAAAGTTTGATATTACCTAGCCTAGCAACGTTTCTAAGTACAAAAAGATTTTTTGACAGGATTTCAGAAAGTTTGTCTGCATGCTCATTCCACCTCAGACGACCGTCCAACCTCACTCCCAAGTAGTCTACTAAGTTTGATTCCAAAATTTCTTTGTTATCAAGAAAAACAGAAGGGGGAAGAATGTTAGCTCTCACCGACTGTGCGGTTTTTTGAAGTGTTGAAAAATGCAAAAAACGGAGTCTTGTCTGGATTGATTCTAAGATTGATTTCAGAAAAAAATTTAGACAAATTATTGAGTTTAACAAAAGTGTCGAGATCTAAATCTGCAAGTTTTTTGTTTCTTGTAAAAAGAGTGGTGTCATCAGCAAAAATTGTGAGATTACTTTCAGAAAGGAAATTGGAGATGCTATTTATATAAATTAAGAAAAGAATTTGCCCTAGGGTCGAGCCCTGGGGCACTCCTACTGTACAGAAACCAAGATTTGAAAAATATTTTTGTTTCCTACCAGATTTGTCCTTGTGATCAATAAAAGTGATTTGACGCCTATGGGAGGGATAGGATTTGAGCCAGTTTAAGACTGTGCCCAGAATCCCGATTTCAAAAAGTTTTTCCTCTAAAACTGAGTGGTTAACACAATCGAACGCCTTGGCGAGGTCAACAAAACAGCCAATGTTACTTACCCTAATTGGATCATCTTCCTTATCACTACAGCTTACATCTAATACAATATTACAGCAATCTGAGTTTTTGACTTTGTTTCGAGTTTTGTTAACATAAGACCAAACAGTTTTATTTGGATTTTTAGATTCATTGATATGGTTCAAAACAAATGCTGATTTAGCTTTTTTAATCTCGATTCTGTATTCTTTTTTCTGCCTAGGATATAAAGTTCTAACATTTTCATTCTTGGTGTCGATCCAGTCAGAGTAAGTTCTTAAAAGATCCCGTTTCTTGGATTTAATGCTATCAGTCAGCCATTTGATTTTAGAATAATTTTTTTGTTTTAGTTCCTTTTTAGGACAGGAGATGTCCAGATGGTGCACTATAGAATCTATAAGACTGTTGTACAAAGCATTTACATCAGATTCCCTATAAAAATCCTGCCACCTTCCCTAACCTAACCTAACTTTTAGTTCCCTAAGATTTGTGACATTTACTAACCTAACAAATGAAGTATGTTCAATAATTTGAGACATTAGCACTGGCACCTCAATAACAATAGCCATATGATCAGAAACGAAAGGTTCAATAGTATACGAATGACAGTGTTCTATGTTTGTAGCAATATTATCTAAAAGACTTTCAGAGAAATCAGTAATACGAGTCGGAGTGTGAATAACCAGTCTAAGATTAAAACGATTTAAAATATTTGTAAAAACATTAAATTCAGCAGGATTTTTAACTGGGTCAAGATTAAAATCACCAGTCAGAATCATTTGACATGGTTTTTTGAATGAAAAGCAAAGATAGTTTTCCAAATGATCAAAGAAACACTGAAAAGTGGTTTGTCCCACTCCTGTAATTTCTGGCCACTAGTGTGTTTTGTTTTTTATGAACTTGAGTCATAGTATCGTAAAATGACGCAACCTACCCGACATGAAGTCGGTCAGAGATGAAGACGACAAGTATCAAGTATCAAGTAAGTAAGTAACTAGTTTAATGTTGTTTCTTGGTTGGCGTGAACTTGAGCTATGGGTTACTAGTGTCAACATCCGAATATCTCACAGAGCTAGGATAAACAGCAGAGGGTATTTCACCTAGCAGATTTTTCCAAATTCAGTCTTTCATTCCACAGTGAAGGCGTAGGCTTCGTTGTTAACAAAATAATTCGTAAACACGAAAATCGTAATTTTTAGGGACTTGTTTTACATTAAAATTACACATTGTTTTTACCAATTGGATGTATTCCACCTGGTATTTTCTTGTAGGAAATTTAATTGGGTTTAAAATAAAATAAAAATCACGATCCTACGTTGGTTTTGAGCTTCACAATGATTGATCAGTTAAAAGCTTACAAAAATTCAAATTGGCGAATTATTCCTAAAATGGCGGACATGCAGTGATGCAACTTTTGAAAACGAGATTTTAATCGTTACATATATCCTAAGTGGTAATTTTCACCGATTCTTGTTATGTTAAATCCACAGATTTGGCGATGGTCATGATTTTTATAAATTTAGTGGTTAAAAATCGATAATTTTGGTGGCGATAATTGGTGACTAACAGGTCCAGCAATAAAATTCCGCATACGCAAGTTTGCACACAGAAGTGCTGTCAGCTGCAGGACTAGTAACGGGAAACCCCGAGTTTGGTTTCCCAAACAAAAACAGTAAGTTTGGGTCAAGCAATATGGATTTGTGCGCACCCAATGTATTCCATATAGAATTTGACAGTCAACATTGGTTTGTAAATAATCGTGCTACTAATCACGTTTATAACAATGAGAGACTTTTTGAATATGCGAAACCTTTCTTAGTTTTGCAATTGCTAATGGACAAAGTGTTGATGTCCTTGGTTATGGGGACGTAGGTATAAGGATTTATGATAACATATACACGACTGTGTCATCTTTCTCCTTAGATTGTAGGTTGCAGCACTTAAGTCATTAGGTTAGGCGACAACGCATAGCTGCTGCCAACAACAAGAAAACCGCCAAACTTTCCAGTTTTGAAACTTGTAGCGACTCTACAAGACTCCCAAAACCAAACATCATCTGTTGAACCTGGCCACCGGATATCAACATTCATGATTTTCATATCAGCATCCTATAAAACCTCAACATTGATGGAAAAACCGTTTCTACTTCTAACAGTTCATTGTTGTTTCCGGTATGGCCAAGTAAGGCAAATTAGTTTATTGGCATGATCTATTGCTGTAATGCTCAATGATCAATAAATATTGTCTATTGTCTAGGGCACTAGATTACTACAGCCTTTACGTCGTCAACCTAAAATTATTTTTCGCAGACTATTAGTTTCGGAACTGTTGTCCCATTATCAAGTCCTTTAGTCAAGTAGATTACTATACACATATCGTCGTCATAATTTTAAAAAGTTACACACATTTACACTACGACACGGACATAAAATAAAACATATACAACATTATCAACAAACAGAATAATAATCCATCTCAAAATTTGTATCTGCAGAATTCTGCAATAATTTACATTTTACTTTGATAAACGAACTGAAATATAGGCCATTCTCAATATCATTATTCAAGATTCAAGATTACTCAAGACATCGAACAAGTTATAACGCCAATTGAACGGCCCCCGTCATAATATCACTAATAACAGCTTAGATAACGCAGGTATTTGTGAATTGTTATGGAGCTGTATTCCTAAATTTATAGACAATCAGGTCGTTCTTTAAGGAAAAGATACAGCGAACATCTTCCTAAGCCTAGGTTACAAACACATAGCTCCAAGTTCGCAGAGAACCTGATGTATGAGAACCACAACGTAAAAAGCTATGAAAATAATTTTAAAATATTGCATAAATGCGTTTTGGAAACCTTTGAAATATATAAAGCCTTCAAACATTCCCCAAATGATGTTCTTAACGAAAAACAAGAACACAATAATTGACACAAATAGTTATTCTACTTAAAATAAACTAGGTTGACCCAAGTGAAAACGGCAATATTTAAATATTACGTAACTTAGTCCTACTAGAGTGTAGAAGTGTAATCTAGCACAGGTTCATCCCCAAATTACTTGTTCTGTACACAGCTCAATACTGGTGCACACCATACTTAAATTCCTCTGAAGAGTAATCTACGATACAGTGGGGGTAGAGCACTCCCAAAATTAAGGGTGCTAAAAATAGTGTAAGTAGCAAATCAAGTCACTATACTCGTTTAGTTATTGTTTCATTAGTTTGACTGTATCCTGTTTAGTGCTCGTCACCCTTTCAATAATACTCAAAGCTTTTAAGAGTATAATCCTCGGATTTGAAAAGCGTTTTCAGTCTATTGCTGCGTATGTTATGATTTATAAGCCTAGCTAAGAGATTAACTGGAAATGCTCCAAATCGTGTGGGTTGATCCATTTATACTTATGAAAGAAGCATAGAGACGTTAATGTGCAAAATAATCTATCGTGTTCAAGATACGCTATATTTACTCAAAATCTGAAAATATATCACAGCCAATTAATAATTATCCTACCTAAACTCCCCAGATTGATTCTTATCAACTAAATGTATTAAAACGTACTATGGTCTTGCAAATAAAAAATGTCCTTTTAAAGGTTTGAGTATTTCATTTTTGCAGTTATTCAGGTAGTGGTTTGTGTAAATACATGATTAAAAAGTATTTATTGCTTGACTAATGAAGAGGACGTATTTTGCCCAGCCTTGATTCCGAAGGTGTAGTAATCGATGTAGTATTAACATAGTTGAATAAACACCACTTGGTACCTATATCAAATACAGCAACATTTAAGATAAATATTCTAAGCAAATGCAGGCACCGCTATTGCATGAAAATTATATTTGATCTTGAATGCTTGTTATATGTACAAATTAAATTTATCTAGTAATAATATACAGGGAGAGGGGGCGGTGTTATAGCCTATAATCTCATAGCCTATAATTTAAAAACTGTGTTGTAGTCTATAAAAAGCAAACTGTGTTATAGTATATAATGGAAATGCAAAAAGTGTGTCATAACCTATAACATCGCAACTGTATCATAGCAAATAATGAATTTCACAAATTGTTGCATAACCTATAATATTTAGCAGAAGTGTGTTATAGACTATAATTTCAAAAGTGTGTTATAGCATATAATGGTCGATTTGTGGCATAGTCTAGAAAGAAGATTTTGTTGCATAGCATATAATGCCCATTATAGGGTATAATCCATAATCACAATATCGTTATAGACTATGAAACAGTTTGTAAAAAGCTTTATATGTTATAATAAAGTTTTGTTGCATAACCTATAATCATAAAATTCTAATATAATCGTTAATAATTTGCTATGTTATAGCCCATACATTCAATATTGTGTTATAATCTACAATAAGCAAAGTGTGTTATAGTATATAATGAAATACAAGAAAGTGTATCATAGCATATAATAGTGAATTTGAGGTATAGCCTAGAAAGACGAGTTTGCTGAATAACATATAATGGGGAGGAGAGGCACGCAGCAAATTATAGACTATACCACAAAATCGCCTTTCTAGACTATGCAACAAAATCGTAATTATAGGTTATAACACAAAATCGGTTTTGTAGGACATGTCACAAATTAACCATTATGTACTATAACACACTTTTGAGATTATTGACTATAACACACTTCTGCTAAAACATTATGGGTGATGCAACAAATCTTAAAACTCTTTATATATTATGATACAGTTTCAATATTATAGATTATAAAACACTATTCATATTTTCATTATATGCTATAACACAGTTTGCTTTTTCTAGACTATAACACAATTTCCACATTATGGGTTATAATACAGTAAGTTATTAGCAATTATATTAGAATTTAACTATTATTGTTTATAAAACAAAACTGTGTTTTGACAAAGTGTTTCATAGCCTATAAAGAAATGTGATTCTAGGTTATACCCTATAATGGGCGTTATATGCTAAGCAACAAAATCGTCTTTCTAGGATATGCCACAAATTGACCGTTATATGCTATGAGATTATAGACTATGAGACGCCACGAGGGAGAGGCAGACCACCCGTGCACATAGTTTTCCAGGAGTACGGTTTAACCTAGAAACACCTAAAAACGCATACCTTCCCTAATAACATCGAGTCGTTTTTCTTTCTGCCCTCTTCTTTATGTTTCAGGGTTCAGTTTGCAATGTATTTATAGTCTAACGATCAGGGTTCTTCTCCATAAAGAATTATATACCTGCCTCAATTTGGCTAAAATTTCAATGAAAGTGGCCCAAATTCATTTTTCTAAGCTTCATTGGATCTCGTTTACATTAGCATTCAATCTGTTTTTGTTTACAATGTGACTGGTTAAAAATTCATGTCAAGGTAATAAGCTGTTAAATTAAATCACTTTTTAAAACTGTTATAACGCAAGTTGGTAAGCACTGGAGCGTTGAAAGCGCCCTCTAGAAATAAATCAAAGCCTTGGGGGTCGAAGCCGTAAAATATATGCCCATTTTAATTATCAGTCGCCGGTGCGCTAGATCATAAGCTTTAAAATGACACCTTAATCGAAAAAATTGGAGTAGGACGGCTGAAAAAGGGATCTAACAGAAAAAACCCTTATTGTATTAAATATATAAATAGATTAAATCTTTATGTATTAAGTATATATGTATTGTATTAGGTCCCCTAGCCTGTAGTGCGAGAAGACAACCAAATTCAAATACATAGTGCTTGGGTGAAGAATAATGTGTGTGTGTGTGTGTGTGTGTGTGTGTGTGTGTGTGTGTGTGTGTGTTTGTTCAGTTAGGTCATTGTTTATTTAGGTGAGACCCTTAAATTCCAATTGAAAAGGTTAATTTGATTAATAAAGGTGAGTTTAAAACCATACAATAGGTGAGTAGGTGAGTTTCTCCCATATGAAGTGCATGTTATTTATGCAGTGCATAATACCAAAGGGTACTCATAGACCGTTTGCTATGGACATACAAATAACATGCACTTTATATGGGAAAATGGAGTTTGTTGTCTATAACTGCAAAACTGAAAAAGATAAAATACTTGTGTAAAATACAAAGTGGTAGGAATTTTGAAGGCCTTTAAAATGATGTGCTATTTGCCATAATATGGTGCCATTTGACTTTTTTTATTTACAGGGCTACCAACATTACAAAAAAATTGGTAAAAATTGATAATTTAGAAAATTATGACATGTAAAACGTCATTGTAAAGCTGTGTTTACCAGGATTACGAATTTTTAATCAGAACTGAAAAATGTTTAGCGGTTTCGAAAATACAGGGTATTACGTCAATAGGCAAACAATTTAAAAAATGACCATCATCTTGAAACGGATTGAGATAATTAGGTTATGTTTTCACCAGAATGTCCCTCTAAACAAAACCTTTCTCTAAATGACCTATGTGTCATAGGTTAACATAATAAAATTTTGAGATCCGAATCCGTGACCTTCATTTCTGCACACCCTGTGCTCAGATAATGTTGTAAATATTGAAAACGAATTCTTCATATGTGATTAAGGGGGGAATAATTTTATTTGTCGTTTCTAGGTTAAACCAAACTCCCGCAAATCTATGTGCACGGGTGGTCTGCCTCCCCCTGTATAATTTTTTCAACTATACAAATTGAAAAGGTTTTCTTTCTTTTAATATTCCCGCACAATTACTGGTGAATAATAGATAGCGAGGTGATAAATATAATATCAAAAGTATTTAAGCGACAGTATAGATAACTATTCCAGGAAAAGGTGTGAATGTGATTTGATAGTATATGAATGAAAATATTAGGTTTAATTGTTGTCTCAACAAAACAAGCTAAGCTGCTTGACTTAAAATACTTAGGAGTGGCTAAATAAAGAACGAGTTTACATTTACTTTTTATTAGTAGAAGCATAAAATCACTTTTAGCGAATTTCTCCTATAGGGAAGAAGCTCTTACCGAAGGTCTCGTGGTAAGACCTTTTCGTAAAGCTTTTCGTTTTTGGGCCCCCAGAAGCAAAAAACACCGTTCGTTCGAATTTATACAGGGTGACAAAAAAGTCTGGAAACGGCTTAATATCTTTTTAACTAAATCCGTTAGAAAATTCAAACCTTTCACATCAATTTATATGTACGAAAACTACTTTCTGCAAGCTTTACCATTTTTTGACGACCACCTGGGGACATAAAAAAAGGAGTAGGTACATAATCTTTTATGTAAGCATAGGTTGATATGCATATCATTTTAAAGGGCTGGTCAAGAGGAGTTCATTGCCGGAAACCGCGTCTCAAAAAGTTCATCCGTTACAAAATGGCGGCTGGTCAAAAATCGAATAGAATTACAAAGTGTTTGCCTAAATATCGTATAAAAATTGTTCACAGCCTATGTCTGGAGAATCAAAACTCCGGAACAGATGTCAGACCTAAAAGCTAATTTTTTAGGGGGCCGAAGAGTATATTAGCTGATTTTGTGGGACGACCCACAAGCAACCAGTGCAAAATCTTAAATGTAAGCATGGGTCCATATGCACATCATTTTAAAGGTCTAATCAAATAAAATTCAATGCCACAAACCACATTTCAAAAGGATTATTGGTTACAAAATGGCGGGTGATCAAAGTAAAAAAAAACACATAAGCATAGGTTTGATAAACAATTTGATTTATTCAAACTTTTATTCCCCCCCCCCCTAATCCTATGAATTTTTTTTGAAAACTTGAATCAGCCGCAATTTTTTAACAAACTAACCTTTTGAAGTGCGGTTTGTGGTATTGAACTCTACTTGATTAGCTCTTCAAGATGATGTGCATATCGACCTATGCTTACACTTAAAATTTTTTACCGACTCCTTGTGGGCCACCCCCCCTCGGAGGTAATATCCTCTACGGCACCCTAAAAGATAGTTTTTTTAGGTCTGACATACAATGCCGGAGTTTAGATCCTTCAGACATAGAATGTAAACAATTTTTAAACAATCTTTAAGCGAACAAAGTGTATTCCCTATAGATTTTTAATCAGCCGCCATTTTGTAACGGATGAAGCTTTTGAGACGCGGTTTCCGGCAATGAAATCCACTTGACCAGCCCTTTAAAATGATGTGCATATCAACCTATGCTTACATTAAAGATTATGTACCTACTCCTCATGGGTCGTCTCCTGATGGAGGTCAAAATATGGTAATGCTTGCAAAAAGTAGTTTTCATACATATAAGTTGATGAGAAAGGTTTGAACTTTCTAGCGGATTTAGTTAAAAAGATATTAAGCCGTTTCCATACTTTTTTGTCACCCTGTATATGTCTGTTAATACGATAGCGGTCGTAAATATGGTCCGATCATTTTGAAATTTGGTAGAGACTTGTAAAGAGTAGTCACTCGGTCGAGTTCGTAAAACAGACCAATCGGACCACCGGTAGGAGGGTAAAGGGGAATAAATCCCCAAAATTGGGGTTTTAAGGTTTTTAGAGAGAAAAATAAAAATAATAAAATTTTAGGGTGCATCATTGAATTCAGCTTAAAAAATAAACAATTTGGTATCTTGAATCATTGTTCTATGTCCATTGGTTACCGAGATATTGAGAGTGGTAAACACAGTACGTTGTCCTAATGTTAACTTTATGGCAAATAACTAAAATTCAATATTATGGGAATTGATCTTGATTATATCTCAACATATCTTGATAAAACTTGGTATATTGTTACTTATAGTTCAGATTCACTTCATTCTGATATAACACCATCAAATTTTATAATACGTTTTTAGCAGACCTGCATACTCATTCCCCTTGTTATTCTTACGGAATAAATAAAAGAAGGTCATGTATCGCTTATGTTTTGTTGAAATATTATGCTAAGCATCAGAAATTCGCTGAATATGCAGGTCTGCTGCAACGGGGGTTATTCATCACTTGGTATATCGGAAGTAGCGTATTTCGATAACAGGTGATATCAACGAAAATGATCGTTTCCCATGCTCTGGTTTAGAGCAGGGGAAAAACGATCAGCTGATTTTCGCTAGCTCTAAATTTACTTTTCCTCTCTCTCAGTTAGTTTTCCATTTGTCCGTTACGCGCTAATGTTTCTTGGGCATTTATGCTTACAATTAAAATCAGCTGATCTTACGGTAAAACAATCTAAATGTTAACAGAAACAGGGATACGCTAGTTTTGCTGTTCAGCATATTGCGTGTTTTGAATTCGTACTTTTATGTCTAACATTCCTGACAATTTGATGAAAAACACGTTTGAAATAACGAAAATCCTTATACCAGAGAAATCAAGAGAAAGGTATGAAGAGGAATACAGCAAGTTTACGGACTGGTGAAAGTTACAAAATGTTGAACTAAAGAAAGTAAGTGACACATTTTTACTTATGAATTTATCTGAAAAATCTAAAATCATGAAATCATCTACGTTGTGGAGTATATTCTCAATCGTAAAGAGTAGTTTAAAACAAAAAGAAAATGTGGATTTTTCAAAATTTAATAAAACACTAGCATTTCTAAAACATCAATCTGTGGATTAATCAACTAAAGCTAAGTTGATAGTTTAGTGCGGATGAATTTCAAACATTCATGATCAACGATTCTAACAACGATTGGCTACTGAGTAAAGTCATTCTAACCCTTAGTACATACCAAGTGTACATAGTGCATGTCGAAACCATTATCTCATAAATTTAAATACGTATAATGCTAAAGAAAATGGCAGATTTTTTTTCGTGTTTCTGAATTATGGCAAAACACATAAACGCATTTTTACCATTACAAATGAGGATTGTCCATATAGGCCATATGACTTGGTTCGCAAATCTATATGGTAAGCATTTTAGCAAGCATTTTTGTAATTTGATTTTTGTAATCCCTTTTTCTAAAGGTCTGTGCAACGTAGCGAAAATACAGGCAAACCGATAGAATTGTACTTTACAGTAGATGTGCACAATCCCATTGAAATTTATATTAGTCCGTGCAGAAAATTTAATTTAAAAATTAAAAATAAATTATCGTTGGCTTTATGAGTTGCTATGTTGGGGATGGAATAAAACAAGGTGTAAATAAAATGTAAAGAAACAATGTCAACATGTATAGCTGTAAAAACATGAACTTTCGTACATGAACTCTACTTTTCGTCGAGTAGAGATTAGATGTAGGAACGTTTACAATGTTAATCTTTCAAATTTTACGGGGGTTTAATTTTGAAACATATTTAAGAACTAAACTTCACTTATATTATTGTGAGTATAAAAAGTGTATAAAAATATACGTTGTTTTTTCTGTCATCCGATGAAATACAAAAACATAGCAATAAAATTTGTTATCAAGCAATAAGCAAATGTAAGGAATTCATTATCACTTTAACTCAACCACGGTGAGCAAGTATTTAAACTCAACTACCCGGTTTCTTTGTTATTTTTATTAGTCATTTGTCTTATCTGAAATTAGTCTTTCTTATTATTTTTGTAATATTTATCTTTCTGGCACTAATAAAATCATTTTCATCCCAAGTTCGGAATGTATCAGTTCATGAAAATGTATTAAGAAATGTGTAAAGAAATGTATTTGTTATGAAAAAAAACATTTTAGGGGCTATATAAGCAAATGGCATTCCTTAAATAAAGTTAAGAATTTTCAAAAACTAACAATATGTGGGATCACATAATACTACTTTTTATACATGTTTGCATTTGAACTGTTCGAGGAAAATATTAAAAAATACATACCTGTGTTTTGAAAGGTTTTTTTTTTTGGAAAAAATCGATAAATTTTCTAATGCGTTCTGTTACTTTATTTGGATAGAATGGATTTTAATGTTTGGACTTTACATTTAATTTTTAAATTATATTGAGGGTATTTTTCATAAACAGTACTCAAGGATCTCATGAAAATCACACACACCCAACCATCCGGTATCTAAGACCGGCGACATTTTCAAAAAAATAAAACATCCTGTCTCACATTGCGAGAAATTCTGGCCAAAAACCAGTCGTAGGGGTTGGGGTTGGGGAGGGAGGAAGGTACTGATATTGAGGGCACTTAAGGTCATGCAGGTGTACCAACAGAGCAAAACGAATCTCACCACGGTCTCACAGACCGGTGGTTGGGTTAAAGTTGTCATGGTTACTATTTGTTCAGTGATAAATCTACTAAAATTAAGAACAAATCATTGTTTTCAAACAATTTCAAGCCTCATGTTTTATTGGGGCATGGAGTGAAAAAAGTACTTGATTGGAATCAGGACCATGTGGAGAAGATTGAAGACATCATATTCAAATGTGTTCCATGTTACACACATAGTGGACCAACTAAAACATAGAGAAATCGTTCCGGGCACTCCAGGCGTAGGACAAGATGGAGAAAGACTCCAAGTATTCCAGAAAGGTGGCAAAAAGACCAAATATCTACTCCTACGCCCACTTAGTCCCTTATATCTAGTACACCTGGAAGTCCCCATGCACAGGAAATTCGCCCTCGGTTAGATGTCCTCGTCCTGTAAGAAGTCACCGACCCCCTCCATATATAAGGTGCGGGGGAGGAGTGTTATGTACCAAGATATACTGAAAGCCGTTTTTAAATATAGCTTTTGATAAACATGATTTTGTAAAAAATATTTTTATTCCCTTTAATTTTAGTTTTTGTTGAGATGTCTACAAATAAAGCAAATGTCCACTTTTAGGTAGTATTTATCAATTATTATTTATTTATTAATTTTTGTTGTTACAAATATTTCTAACCCATACTTTCCAAATGACTTGCCAAAGAGAAAAAATTTCACAAATCAAGAATTTCATGCAATACATTCTTTAAAGAATAATAAAGAAATCATAATTATACCCGCTGATAAAGGAGACATACGTGTTATAATGATATGTTATATAGATGAAGCACTTAAATGAGAGACACACATACATGATTCTGGACAAGGATGAAACTCAGCAAACAGGCTAAATCAAAATATTAGGCTACATCAATTAAAATACAAAATAAGAAGGTCTAAATAACATTCTTGTTCACATGTTATGTAAAAATTATCTCTTTAAACACAGACTTCATTTTTCTTTTAGCCTATCTTTAATCTTTATTCTTGAATGGTTTTTATCGTTTGCCCTGATTTGGCTTTGCCCAGCTGATACAATAGTAAATACCTATTGAATGTTTATTCAAGATGGCTGCCCTAGGCTTACAATAACATATTCTGAAATGAGATATGGATATATTTGACAATAAATTTTATTACTTTAATACAATAATATTCTCATTCACATTGGGATACATCACAAGCTTTACAATCTGGGGAATAATTATTATGTTTATTAATATTCAAATGGAGGTACTTTATAAGATATGTAACTAAGTCCTATGCAATAGTTTCAAATATAAATGATCATCAGGGGTTGGTTTCGTGCCTTGAATGAATGTCAGAAGAGAGAATAAGGTCAATATTTGAAATAACATTAAGTTCAAATTAATTTATGTCATTTAAGTTCAGTTCAAAGTTTATTAAATAGGAAAATACTTTAAATTTTCTTCTTCAGAAGATCACTACTAAACTGTCCCCAACAAAGGTTGACCACATGATTGTTCTAGGTTTGGCTTCTTAAATTTTGGAATTATTTTTCAAGTAAAATTTTTCTTGTTGATAAACTTTCTTCAATTATTAAATAATACTTATTAGTTCATTTAATTGAATTCTTGTTGGTTGAAAATTTGTGCCAAAATAATACATATTCAAATTTCTTGAGATTTGATGAGTATTTCAAAATGGAGAGGTCTTACCAATCCTGTAGGCTTCTGGTGGAGAGTTGTCTAAACAATAAAATGGGCCTATTTCTCTC
This sequence comes from Flexamia atlantica, assembly GCA_035578135.1. NCBI lineage: Eukaryota > Metazoa > Arthropoda > Insecta > Hemiptera > Cicadellidae > Flexamia > Flexamia atlantica. The sequence goes on from JAQJVK010000006.1 coordinate 55,892,761, forward strand.
CACGCACCGTTGACTAAAGAAAATTTCAGGCCTTATGTCCTGAAAATACAAATTAAATAGGATAACACCAAGGTCGTGGCCTTTTACTTTTATATTAATTAAATTTTAACACTCCCTAGTTTTTAACATGTCATGACTCTTTGGAGGCTTCTCTCCAACTCCCCTTTGCTCTGTTAGCATTGTTGGAATCAAATTGTGTACATCACATATGTTGTTTAGTAGATTTAGGTAGCACAATTCACATTTAGGCACTTGCAAGCCATCACACTTTAACTGATTTTATTATGTATGAAAATATTGATTATTTATTTTAATAAATATCGGTATTTGAAACAGCTTTACAAATATAAGTGTGGATAGGTGGCCTTTATACATTAATTATTATCTTAAATTTGGAGGTGTAAAATATTATCAAATATTATTTTAATTTATTATTAATAATATTGAGTTTGAGATTCATGTAATATTACAATTAATCAATAAGATCCTTAAACTCCGCTTTTTTATGTACTACCGAAAATTTAAAAGTGTATATATCCACCCCCAGGTAGAACGATTGTAGCATCGTTAGGATCTGCAACGGAGAGAATTTCATCCCATATTAATATGTTCCTTCAACCATTCGTTAAAGAATCTCCATCTTATATTAAAAACGCTAACGACGTCATTGAAAAATTGCTAAACATACCCCAACCATTATCTTAAAATAGGAAATTGGTTACAATTTATGTTGTATTTCTATCCACAAACACTGAACATGACAAAGGAATTGTAGCTGCAAGAAGTTTTTTCGATACGAGGCAGAGAGAAAAAATCAAACTCAAGTTTTCTATTAGCAAATTTTAATTTAACTTGCAACTGAATTCGTTTTGAAGACAAGTATTACCTTCAAAAACGAGGCACAGCATTGGGAACTTCATATGCTTACCTTTTTATGGCAAAACTTGAAAAATAATTTTAAAGTAAACAACCTCTGAAATCCAAATGTTGGATGAGATTTATCGACAACATTTTCATGATTTTGACCCACAGAACAGAAGACTTAATCAGTTTTTTAAGTCTTTAAATAGTTTTTGTTATTTACAATTTATATGGACGATTTCAAGTGAGTTGTGTTTCCATCCACAAACATTGACCATGACAAAGGAATTGAAGCTGCAAGAAGTTTTCTCGATACGAGGCAGAGAGGAAAAGATTACCAATCACCTTTTTAATGTAGATATATTTATCAAAAACAACATGTGGAAACAAAAGAATAACGTCAAAGAAACGAATACATTTCAATTTCTAAATTGTACAAGTTTTCATCCGCTATATGTAAAGAAATCAATTCCGAAGTCTGTTGGTAAGAGCATCCAAACTTTGCAGTAAGGAAGAACATCTATAAAATTATTTGAGGAAAATTAAAGACGCTTTTATAAAGAGAGAGTATCCCAATAATCTTTAACAACAACTTAAATTAGAACCCCAATAACTAGAAAAATCAAATTTGTTTGACCCTGAAAGTCCTAAATTAATCACACAAAATTTTCGCTATTTGATAATGCCGTGACCCACTAGGCCTAACCTGAAGTAATTTGCAAAACGGTTCCGGGCTAGGTCTAGCGTCCTGGGATGTGAAGGGAGGACAAAAAACATGAAACAAAACAATTTCAAATTCGCTATATTAATTCACTCCTTTTCAAACTTAAAGACATATAATAATTTCATATTTATTACCTCAATCCTCAACTCAATTATCTTTAACTCAACGATTGGAGTTTAATTCATTTCATTTATTTATTTCATTCACTATTTCATTCGATTAAAAAGCAGTTATAAATATTAATCTCTCTAGCTTAAAAGCTAATTGAGAGATCAGCTAATCACATAAGTTATAACAAGAGCTTCTACAAAAAATATTTTTATAACAAATTAACTTATGAATATTAATGTAACAATCAAAACAATAATGCAAGGAGGGAAGTTTTAGTTCGCTATGTGATGATTAACATCACTGCAGGAAAAATAACCTAGACGTCAAGAGAAGACGACAATTTTTCATTAATGTCATCAATGTTTGTAATGAAATAGTATTTAGGTTATAATTATGTTATGTTCTCAAGAACGGAAACCCCTGAAATACAAACAGTTTTTTAAATATTGGTTTTCCTTGATAATATATTAATAACTAGCTGATCAACAAGGTTTTACCCGTGGAAAAACAGAAAAACTTTCTTGAATTTATGATTTGAGGTTTAGGTTGCCATGACAACTACATGAGCTTCGCTAGGTTAACATTGAAACTTTGATGTACTATAGGGCGTAGCCTTGAGGGAATTTTGAAAAATCCTTTCTTAGTGGGAGCCTATGACCTGAGAGGAACGTTCATGCAAAGTTTCAAGGTTCTAGGTCAAGTAGTTTGGGCTGTGCGGTGATAGGTGAGTGGTATTTGACAAATATATAGTAGATATAGAGTAAATGGAGTCTATATATGAAATTATGTTTGTTTAATCCTAAGTTGTCTGTGATTTTTTTCTATAAAAAATCATATGGAAACCCTCGAATTGTTACAATATTTATACTTTTTGAAGAAAATGTTAAACTCTTTTGAAAGCTTGTCCAAGTTTGACTAACAGCCTGTTAACACTAGGATTGTTGGCGATCTGCTGTTACAAGAAAACTGCTTCGTCGGCTTGGGAATGCAAAGTTCGCCTCTGACATGGACACTAACACATGGCGAAACTGCCAGCCCTGTCGAAAGCTGCCCCTCAACGCTGGCAATCAGTGCAATGCAAACGGGCCCAAAGAAAGTGATGTACTTTATAGCACTTATGCGGTAACCATTGTAGTTTTAAACTCAATAAATTAAAAAATTATCGTCTTTTTAGTATATTGTAATAATCAATCATTTAATTTATTATTATTAAGTTAATTAAGGCTTACCTTACGATCCAATAGAATGGTGTTTTGGAGACCTAGGTTTCAGCGTCGAAACGCTATAAAGTCCTTATTCTCCTGGTATCTTGACATCTCTCTTGTTTGAGATGTTGTCATGTTGTTAAAATTTATTTCTTTACACTTAACACAAACACAAAGCCACAAATAAATAAAACTGTTAAGTATGACTACGGTTGCAACCAAAAAAGGAAATTTTAACTGATCGAGAAACTCTCTAACTTCTTTCTTCGTTTTCTCAATGGGCTAAGCTACTGTATCTTGATATCATCTCTTGTTTGAGATGTTGTCATGTTGCTAAAATTTATTTCTTTACACTTAACACAAACACAAAGCCACAAATAAATAAAACTGTTAAGTATGACTACGGTTGCAACCAAAAAAGGAAATTTTAACTGATCGAGAAACTCTCTAACTTCTTCGTTTTCTAAGCTTAAACTTAGTACCAATATATTTTATGTAACTTTTAAGTATATTGGTAGGACGAAATCTAATCCGAAAAAACACCACAAACAAAAACTAGTAAATACAACTTTTAGCCCAGTCAAATTAGACTGATCCGAGTGACCAACGCCGCTCGCCAGGAGGTTAAAGTTGTTCGTTGGACCCATCTGAACCTTAAACTAGAAGACAGCGGGAGTCGGGCTCGAGATGGAGCACAAGTTGTTTCAGAAAGAAGTTGGAGTGGTAAATGGAGGTCTCGTCATCGAATTTTAGTTTTTTTACAAGCCTAAAGCAAATTGCTTCAATTACCAAAATAAAAAGTATAGTACAGTTATTCCTTATAACTTGGGCATGTTTCCTAGCATCTTTTTTGTAAATTTTTACTTAATATATAAAATAACTTTCACTGGAATCCAACGCTACCAATATTAAATACTTGCAAAGGAGATTTCTTGTACGTTAAGTTACAATCACAGTATTTTTGTTTGAACAACTCCATTGCTTTCCATTTTTCAAGAATTGGTTAACTTCAAAAATATTAAACTGGCATGGACAGCCAGCCGCAGTGTGCGCGCCATGATTTACGTTTAGTGCCGTAACTTTTAACAGCGAGGAGCATAGTGCTGGGTCGCGCCCAAAAACTCGTCAACACATTCCTCCCCCACAACCCCCTCGTTATCATCATATTTTACATGCTAGGATTAGTTTCAGTGTGTCGTATGAATACAAGTACGCAGTCCGTTCAGTGTTTATCATTACGTTATTAAAACTTTATTAATTATATAAAAATAAATTGAAAACTGTTGACAATAATATAAAATATCGATAATAATTTAAAATATGTTTGATTATGGAACTGACGGAAGCAATCAAACCATTCAATTATTAATAACATTACGTTACTATTTTCAAACACAAAACATTTAACTGTTCATTTTTCTTTGAAAGGATTGCTTGTAACGATGTAGTTACCTAAGCGATTGGCTTCAATAAAAACTTATCAACTAATTGCGGATTTTTTTATCTCCCTGAGGCAACCCAATGTTTATAATTTGAGGTAAGTGTTATTTGGTTTTTGTTTCTCCACACTCTGGTGGTAAACAGCTTTCATTAAAATAGAAAACACCAGAATAAATGGTTGATTATGCAAAAGTATATGTAAACAGGAGATAAAGATAAAAAAGGAACATATTAGGGTAAAACTGAAATCAATAGACACTTCCAGAACACATTTATTTATATGGAGTAGTTATACCGCCTGTTGCAAAAGTCCTGGACCGGTTTAACTCAGCGATAATGTAGGTTAAAAATAATTTTGCGAATAGGTCACGTACAAAATAAATACAGCGTATATTAATGAGTGTGGGGCTTTGGGGACACACTGAATGTAACCGTATAACAGGTTGTGCTTTCAAAGAAAATTGCATCCAGAAAATAGCTAAAAAGGTGCTCAATTTTATTCCAATTTACTATATATTTTTAAATATTATTTTTACTCGTAGGTTATCAAACTAACCAACATAAATAATTTTTTGTAGTAGGATGAAACATTAAAAAGTTATTGGAGTATGGTTTGACCGTGCGGTTGGCTCATGTAAGGCCTGTTTGGTGATGCGGGCCCCTCATTCAACCGTTATTATAGTTAATATAGCACGGAATTTATTAATTAACATATATAAAAGCCGTTATGCCGATTATGGAACTGACGGAAGCAATCAAACCATTCAATTATTAATAACATTACGTTACTATTTTCAAACACAAGCACTAGCAGTAGAGGTGTTAAATATTAAAGTAAAAGTAAGATCAGTAGAAACTCATTGGTAACGCTTTTTACATTGTTGATTTATATAATAAATAGTTGACTAATTAGCTTGGTGAATAAAACCGAACAATATCTATACTTCTTGGATCCAAGAAATCTGTTAGTTGTCTTATGCCGAATGATAATATTTACATGTTAGAAATCTAAGAAATTCCTCAACCCCATATAATCGATTTCAAGCAATTACAGTAGTAGTAGTGTAAAATATTGAAGTAAAATTAAGATAAATAAAAGTTCATAGGTAACGTTTTATATGTTGTTAATTTATATTATGAAATAAGCAACAAATACAATGAGCCTGGTTAATAAAAACGAACAATGTCTAGTACTTCCTTCCTTTCAAGCAATCAGTTAGTCGTCTTACATATTATATAATTACATGCAAGTAATCGAAGTTGACTTAACCAGCCCCATAAGCAAGTAATTTCAAGCAATTACTTGCTTACATTTACTTGTGATTGTGACAATTCTTAACAAGCAAGGATGTGTATCATTGTAATTAAAAGTTATTAAACCTAAATCAAGTTAATAGCAGTGTACTCTCCTTTTGTTCGCTTATTATGTATTCTAAACTGTTGCCGAAATTAAAGTAGCAGAAAATCGTCTGTTTCTAAGTATTATTTGTTTGTCCTAATATATAAGTACATATTCAAACTGTTGCTGCAAGTTATAGGATACTTCTTAAAACTCTTATAATACGATTTCTTGTTGTCTAATTTGGATTCTTTTCGCATTATTAAATTAGAAATTGAAAATTATATGTAAGATTGTAAACTATTTACGGCATATATTTTTGTTTGAAATAAAATAGGCTGGAGGATTTTAATTTCCTAACTCACGTATTATAAACTATCCGGAAATCGACTATTAATCAGATCAGTTACCTCCGTCCAAAATTAATAATAATTAATAAGAGATTTACTCATGGGTTTTCTCACATTAGTACAACAAATAAAAATTGTTTAAAATAAAACTTATAAGTTCCCACGAGGAAGCACGTATCTAGACGACATACAATAGGAGAGCATTATATTTCAAGGTCTTACTAGGAAGGAGGCAAATGACCGAGATCAGTTCGATTCCCATGGAGGAATGATATTAGAAAAATTGGAATAACTCACCATCAGCGACACGCCTTATTCTCAGAACAATAGGGCTGGACTTCAAATTCTTTCTCTGAGAGTTTAATTGAGTTTATAGTGCACCAAATTATTTTGATTTGATTGTGGACATACCCGCTGCATCTTTCCTGGTGGACCCGTGTTACGCCCGCGTCGCCAGCCAGTCGAAGGCCCGCGTGGATCCCCGAGTCGGTGTCTCCTCTCGGTGGTGTCTTCGCCCCCTCGGTGGTGTGCGTTGCCTCCTGATGGTGTGCGTCGCCTCGGTGTTGGTCTCCGGTGGCCTGGGTCTCGTTCCGGTTGGATGTCTTCCGCTGGATGTCCCTCGGTGGTGCGAGTCTCGAAGTGAAATCTCGAAGTTCGTGCGTTGGGGAGATAGACTATCTCGAGGGTGCCGACGGGTGCTTAATACTGTCCGCGACGGTTTACCAACTCATACTCAATTCAGAGTGGCCCCTGAGTTCCCCAACTTATCACTTCTACTCCTCCTCGAAGACTGATTTCCTAACTCTCCCTTTCAATTTTCCATCACTCTCCCTTCCATCGGACTTTTCCCCCGTAGTGCTATTTTCACGCCCTCCTGCCAATCGGCGATGGTGAATCCGATACCTACGGAGCCATTGGGAGAACGACTGAAGTCCAGCCCTATTGTTCCGAGAATAAGGCGTGTCGCTGGTGGTGAATTATTCCAATTTTTCTAATATCATTCCTCCATGGGAATCGAACTGATCTCGGTCATTTGCCTCCTTCCTAGTAAGACCTTGAAATATAATGCTCTCCTAATGTATGTCGTCTAGATACATGCTCCCTCGTGGGAGCTTATAAGTTTTATTTTAAACAATTTTTATTTGTTGTACTAATGTGAGAAAACCCATGAGTAAATCTCTTATTAATTATTAATTTTGGACGGAGGTAACTGATCTGATTAATAGTCGATTTCCGGATAGTTTATAGTATTTATTTGTTAATAAACTATTCAATCTGTGTCATGATCACATAATTTGCAGTATATAAAACGTTTATACATTTTAAACCTAAGTGGCTAAGTTTTCCATACTAAAACTATTGTGGTAAAAATAAATGTTATGGTTACTACAGAAATCAATTTAGGTTGGCACATTTATTTTATAATTTTGAGATAGAGTGAAGCGGGATGAAACCGACTTAAGAAACCTGACCTTTGCCCTCGCCTTTGATCGCGGTGCGTTGGGATCACTACAGTGTTCCTCAGTGACCCTTTCTGCTTAGTAATTTTTGCCCGACGCTTTTACTCATTCATCTTCCTTTCATATTTATTTACTAATAGACTTGTATTTAAAGATCCACCGTGAATAAATAAATTAATCTACTTAAAATTAATATAGAATCAATCTCAATCAGGCGTAATAAGTCGACATTATCCTAAATTAATTTAAAAGATAGATAAAACTAGTTTTATCTATTTTTAATGAATAAGCTCTCTACTTGTCATTTTGGAAATCGTCCTACCTGATATAAATGAGAAATGGTTAAGGTATAAGTAAACATGTATGATAATCCACATTCATTAATAAAAAAAATACTAAATTTAAAAAAATAACTACAACATATTGGTATTATTGACAAATCAATTGTAGGCTTCGATTTCATGTAGATAGTACAATAGAATTATTCATCAATAAACCAGCATTGTTGATGCGGGTACCCACATTTTCATCATCTTCGTGGAATATTTACTATCAGTAAATGTAACATCGAACCCGTGTAATTTAGAACGGTAGCCTCATAGCACCGTTAGCAGTAGTGAAAATAAGTTTTCTTTAAATCGGATTGCATATCAACCGCAAAGAAAATTTTAAATTGTTTCAACGTAATTACAACCGGATAAACTTTTACTTTTCTGAAGTTACTTTATATTTTACTAATATAGACCTATTACATTTGTACATTCATTTTATATACATTTTGTTTGTCGCCTCTGACATCTTGAAATAATCAACATAATATGTTGGATTCTGCCGGGGGAAATACATGTCATTTTTAGTTTGTGCTGATAATAAATTGATTTATTTATTACATTAAAAAGACAGCAACTAAAGCAGTTACCAAAAGTTTTAAGTACCGTAAGCTGAAGCATTATAACGAAGGTTCGAAAAATGCCTTTAAGGTAAGGAACAACAATGGCCTATTGTTATATCTTTCTATTCTCTTTTTGCTATGTTTAAATATTTATCAGCTGTTCATTTAATTCCATTACATATTTGTTTACTAAATAGTTGTTCCAAAATAGATTAAAATAAAAATGTTCACATCTCTAGTTTTGTATTCCTTATTTCAAATATATTGATAATTTAGACTTTTGAGATACGATAATTTGGCGACGAGGATGGGATCTGATGAGTCAGATCTTGTTGATGGTAGAGATTGGCTATCTGGGCTCAGATTGGGACCTAGTAGCACAGAAATAACTGTATATACAACTGTAGATGAGTTTGAACTAAGCTATGAGCTGAGTATCAATTCTACATCGAATAGATATCAAGATCCCACAAAGTCCAATAAAACAAAACAAATAAAGGAAGACAGGTGGTTGGCCAAAGCCCTCGGTCCCACCTCCACCCCTGACTTATTCGCCAGGCCGCTTTCCTTATATAGACTTCTTTCCTAACCGGGCACTCTTCTAGTGCCCAAAATAAAGGAAGACAACAGTAAAGAACAGTAAAGTCTTGTTAACAGGTGGATCATCACAGAATAATCACGATCAAGAAAGTGAATCTTAAAATTTGACCCGAAGAGGATTGACTAAATCTCGAAATAAAAGCAGGAGTTTGGGAAGGCAATTCTCTGGGACTAACCCTTGCTAAAGGTGCTACCCACTTTACCGCCTTTGATTAAGCCTTCTACCAGTGAGATACCTCATTTGAAACTGTTCAGACAGATATCATCTCAAAGTGGGAAAGAAACTTTTAAGAGCACAGAATCTATCGGAACAACTAAAGAACCTCTATTACAATCTAAGAAGATAATACAATTTCTTCCGTTCCTTAATTATTGGATACATCCACATATGATTATATTGAAAAGGGAAATCCTGAGAGATCGAGATGAGTCTCAAGAAGACTTATTAATAGAAGATCTCCCAGCCCCATCATCACCTAGATTTACTTTGAGGTTTTCAGACGGTACACCCTACTACTTGGAGGGTGTGTCTTAGACTTAGAATATCAAAGGAGATATAAAAATAGTGATAGAGACAATCTAGATAAGTCAAATACAATGAGTACATCCTCTATAGAGAGCACTAAGGTAGAAACACAAAACCAGAAGCCACCGAACCAGAGAACTGATGGCAGACCGAGAACTCCTTGTCACAGTCGTAGCACCTCAAAGAATAGAGGAGAAAATAAGAAAGTAGACCAAAGGAAGATTCCTTTAGGTACTATGAAGAAGTTGGTTTTTGCAGAAAAGGGCCAGCATGTCCTTATTTTCATAATTACGGAAAGCCAATGAGCTCTTATCAATTAAGGTTTATATTGGACGGTATTGCTGGTAATCAACATAAAATCAGAGAAAATCAATCTGCCCTGGGTAGGAAATTAGATTACTTTGATAGTCAGATAAGAGATAGTAACGATAAGATAGTTTCCGAGTCGAAGAAACTAAGCCTTACTCCAAGGGACGCTTGTCAGAGAGGTCATGGAAGTAGAAGAGGAGATCTCAATTTAAGGAGAGTGCTAACCAGTATGCACAGACATCAAAACCAGTTTTAATATTAATATTAACCAGCCAGTTTTAATATTAAGAATGATTAGTCTTTTAATGTATAAGTGTTAAGATTTTCCTCACATTTATAAAAAACAGAATAGAAAGATATAACACCTATCTACGGTCGCTTGATAACGGTTGGATCGTAAAGGTTTTAAGGATAAGTCGAGTTGTCACTGAACGTCTTTTTAAAGCGAAATCTGAGACCTGACATCACAACTGATCAAGTCATGTCACTTGTAAGCGTATGGACAGCCGAATAACTTTACCTTTGGAATAAATCAGCAGGCTGACTACTAGCCACAATAAATAACTGTTTAATCAGATGTTTTACATTCATTTAGTAGTTTGTACAGCTCAGATGTTTTTGCAAACGAACAATTTCACTGGTTTTAGAGTTCTCTGCTGTGGCTTTATCGAACGAAAATATCGGAGTCCTGACGTAACATAGGTCTCTAGGGATTTTAAAACTATGGATTATGAAAAAAGCAAAATGAATTACTAACAGAAAATCTACCTTAGAGCTCAAAATCACGTTGCGATTTCCCGTCTTACTGAAAAAAAGTTTATCACGCATACACCATTTTAGAAAATACCTATACATCTTTTACTTACGTATGCGATCCCAAACAAAACCCGATATATTTACAATATATTTCAAAAATTAAAAATCCTCAAATCACATTTTTTACAAGTAAACCAAACTCGAATAACACATAGTATAAACTTAGTGTTGAATACAAGTCGAAAGTGAGCCTCACGTGCGGGCAGTCTCTCGGCGGGGACTTGCGCCAACGATGCGAGTGGCTCAAAATATTCCGAACAAAAACTCGTGTGGAGGCTGATGAGTCGTTCCCCTAATTAATTAGTAGTCATTGTTTACCGAGTTTCAGGCTCAGAATGCGGCTGAATACGGACTGCTCCCTCTTGCCGTGTTGGAATGTTTGACAATATATCTAGACGAAACTGTACTCAGCACCATATTAATATTTCCATTGATTACAGTAGAGCGCCGATTATCCGAACTAATTGGGGACAAGGGTAGTATTCAGATTCGGATAACTGAATATTCGGATAATCGAACATGAAAAGATAACATTTTGAAATTATATATGTAACGTAATTCTTGGTAGTAAAAAGGCTAAAAAATGATCAAACAAAAATTATTCACGTAATTTTACCATGAAATCTATCAGAATAAATTGATATCCCAGCGCAATGGAAGTTTCGGTTGGCGCGCGAATTTGAATTGCTTGAGAATCATGTTCAAAATATGAATTATTACAGCGTTCGGTTAACCGACGGTTCGGATAACCGACGATCGATAATCGGCGCTCTACTGTAATAGCTTTTTATATGTACTTTCGAGATATGAAGATTTTTGTGGGAAGCGTATTTTTACCCACAAAATTTTCATTTCTCGTGTGTGTGTGTGTGTGTGTGTGTGTGTGTGTGTGTGTGTGTGTGTGTGTGTGTGTGTGTGTTAGCACGATAACTATCGTGTAAATGGTTGGATCCTAGAAAAAATTTGTACAGGTTATGTAAAATTGTGTTCTCTCGAACGAGTGCGTAAACCAGGCAAATCGACATATCCAAATCGGGGTAAAAAGGAATTCGCCCCTCCGCCGGCCGGTCACCAGTTTTCATCGGCTGTGCCGAACTAACTTAGGTAAGTTATGCCTCAGGGTTTTCTCTGTGGGAGAACTTCATCTAAGATTTATTATACAGATTCGTTTTCCTAGCAATGTTTTAAAGATCATTAGAAACGTTTCTGAAAATAAAAACAAATAAAGATATATACTTTACATCTCTAACCCTAGTTGTTTGATGCGATAGTGTACCCCATATCTATAAAACGCCATGACAAATTTGTACAAATAGTGGTACAGTCACGACTAGAAGCATTCCAAAACGGCAAGGGGGAGCAATCCGTATGCCCTGTCGCAAGCGCCCAAGGGGGAACAGTCCGTATCCGTCCCAGAATGCAGGTGTTTGAAATATATTAAAATAGAAACTTCTAATAACAAAGTATTGCAAGTGGAAAGTCTAACATATATAAAACAAATCTGTAAAATATTTTTCAATTTTATTCGTTAAATTTAAATATAGATTTAACGGAGTTCTTGCAATTTTTATGCGTACATTTTCTATAAATGCCATTATAAAGTATGTATTCTGTAAGAAACATTTAAATAACTCCGTTAATTGTGGTTTAATCTGAATAATCTTTATATGAATTTTAAGGAAATAAAATTGCATAACTTTTATTATTTTACAATTTTCGTAAAAATTTACGGTTTTTAAGATGTGAAGTTTTAAAATATATAAATGGTTGCCATTTTGAATGCTACAAAGTAGAAACTTGGTATTCCTCACCAAAATAGGTCCTATTAGTCAACATATACGCACCAATTTTAAGAGTTGATGGTATCAATCTGGTGGGTGGTATATCTTCAGTTCTGGGTTGGTGGTATATCTTCAGTGGTTCCAAAGTTATGCATGTTAAAAACACAAACCAACAGGCGAATAACCGAGTATTTTAGGACCCATGTTTACAGGAACTTTTTTCTTAGTTTTGATAAAAGTAACCATATCCCGAAGTCTTGAAGGGTTTTTAGTAAACACCCTGTATAATGTGTGCTTAGTTTTTTATTCATATAACATATTATTCACTAAACAATAGTTGATAGTCTTGACATCACCTGATTAATAAAAACTACAGATAAACTTACCTGCCTGAGGTGCCAGAATATTTACATTCTAAGTGAGTTGCGTTTCGCATCCTGACGATGCATTTTCGGTCGCTGAAAGTTAATTGTAGCACACTATAAGTGGTCATGGTTTCCATTGCAGCACAAACTATCAACATTCGAAATACAATTATTAAAAACACACACGCCACTTAGATGAGAACGATAAAAAATAATCTTATTGAACAGGTATTTCACCCGTGCTGGTGGTGATGTCAACAAACGTAATTAGATAAAAATGAAAAAAGTTGAATAATTCTTAAATTGACCTGTCTTATTATAACCATTCAAAAGTCGTGACCTGGTTTCATTTTGAAAACCAACAATTAATCGTAACATAATTGATGCTTACATTTTCTTAATAGCGCATCAAAAAATTTATCATCAGAGAAACATGAAACACACTGTTGGACACAACCCAGGAAAAGCTCTCTCTACACTTCAACAACCAGCAGACATAAATCTCACTTCCCCACTCCCAGCCACACACACTCACACGTCCAAACACAACAGTGATCTGAGGGTAAAGTTTAAAATAAAATATTGTATTGCAATTTTAAGAGTTAGTGAAAATTAATTAGTTAAATTTTAGCCATCCCTATTAAAAAGACTGAACAAAAAAAGCGGGGGAAAATTGTTTAACGTTTTCCCCTTTTTCCTTAATTTCTGAAATACTATCAGAAAATAAAATAAAACCATGTTTATGGTTGAATATGCGAACTCTGCAATTTTCATTGATTTTGTTCATTTATGTATACTACTTTGGCTTTCTGATATTTTCTAATATGAGCTATGAATTTAGCTTTCCCATCTGCGTATAAGATCTCACAGAGCATGAAAAATCTAAATGAATCAAATTCATAAAAAAGCTTTGGTTTAGTTTGGCTTTCGATATGTATTCAACTGATGGCATGAAGTTTTCTCGATCAAACTACATAAAGCTTTGAATTATAAAAGAACGCCTCGCTGCAGCCACTAGAGCGTCACCCAGTGACTCCACATTCAATTCAAACGCTAATTTGCTTATTCGACGACCCATTCCTTTCTCTGGAGGATGAAAACGTTGACTACAACATATTTCAGGTGGTCTCAATATTTACGATGAATAATAGTAGTTAATAATGGTTAGTTTGTCGTGTTAACGTGGTTTTTAATATTGAGAATTTTAGAGTGTAATATGCTAAACGAATTAATACTCTAGTATTTCTTACTGACAAGTTATTAGACATAACCTAATAATAAACGTATATTTCATCAGTTTCAAATTTTATCATTTTCAAAGTACACTGGGGATTCACACAGGCATTTGAATCGACTTTGATTAAAAGCCCTCTGTCTAGAATTCTATTTACAAATTTCAGGCCAATAAAAAATGAATTAAGTTAAAATTAAAATAGTGGCTAAAAGAATCAAGAACTGAAACAAATAATTTGTAATATACTCGGTTAACATTTACCCTTAGAGTGGGGATAGTGGTATGTGCCATCTCCATATATGAGGTCAAACCTAATAATTTTATAGGTCATTCTTGTATAACCTTTTATAAGTTTATTTTATACATTATAAAGTTAAACCTTTTTTTAAAGGACTCTTCCTCATAATACAAAGATAATATCTATGAACCTCTTAACACCAACATGAATCTGTCTTCAACCCCTAAACTGATGAGAATAGCGATAAAATTTAAATATACAGTGTGGAAAAACTTAATTTAAATTTTCTTAAAAAAAAACACAAATCTAGACTTAAATTGGAAAACGGGTTTATAAGGGTGTTAAAAATGAATATAACTGTATTATTCTTATTTGAAATGTTATGAGGGTTCAAAATATGGGAATGAAATCCATAAAAACACAATCTTTGATGCACTTGCAACCATTTAATCTGAACAAGGACAACAATTTTGAAAATATTGTACGTTATTCACTTATTTACACATTACATTCACTTATTTTATACATAATTCACTTATTGCAAGTTAAAGGAAACTTATATTTTGCCATTTTGTCAGAAATATCATGTAGTTTATCACATAAAATCTTTTAACACTAACTTCCTTCCACCCTGTATACAAGAGCACTATTACTAAAGTGGAAAACATACATTTTTAAAGCAGCGAACTTAGAGACAACACCCCAGCGTGAGTACAACCTAGTAAATGTTTGAAGAATACAGCCACTTCCGGGAGTCAAAGCTTATTGTTCTGGGGCCGGGGATCTTACGATCACCATGTTTCTTTAAGGTATACTGAATTTGCGAGCTTTTTATTTTCCTTAGAAATCAATGCACCCAAAAATCCAAAATAAAACCCGTATCAATCTATTCCAATTGTAGTTTCAATTCTATAAAGTTAAGGCCTCCCTTAGGCCTCCCTTGGGATATTGAACTTTAATTTAACCTCATTAATGGCATTTAAAAATCGATTGCAAAAGTAAATTATATCGTTAAAGTTAATAGATTTCTTAATTATATTTTGAAAGTCTTTAATAATGTATGATTAAGAGAGTTTTAGAAATTTAATCTGGAAATCAATGTTCTGTATCTGTCACATTAAAAATTTTAATTTTTTACTCACGACCATATTTACTAATGAAATATTTTTGTAGATTTATATTTATTACATAAAAATATGTTTATCTTAAAGATTTCTTTATTTTAAAAGTATTTCTATTTTCCGGACCTCGTATAAGCCTTGTACTGTTTTCATTGTAGTTTAAGAGATATAATAAAACCTTCAAAGCTGCATTTTGGGAAAGCGTTTTATAAAATAACCTTTCAATTGACGTTCAAAAAGTCTTTAAGTGAATTCATTAAACTGTTGAAGTTAAATAATAAAGAGCTCTTAAAGAATCTTAAAAGAAAGTAAAGATTTTCGTTCAATGATTCTTATTACGAACTCAGATAAAACGTCCCTTGTTAAAATAACGAACTCTTTAGTTTAAAATGTCCTTTCAGGCTTAAGGTGTCTTAAAAATAATTTCACAATAATTGTCTAAATCGTATAGCAAATTCGTAAATGAAGTCTGGTAAGTTCTCAATTTTAAGTTTACGCGCTAACAAACGTTATAACTAATTTAACCGCTTAATAACAACTGAGTATTCACGATTAAGCCCGAATAAACGTTTTTATATTTACATTGATTATTAATAAAAATTTATAATTTTAGCGACACGGCGAGCGTCATGCAAATCATGAGTTGAAATTTAGAAAACGTGTCTGGAACTAGAATATTAAAAATATGTAGAAAGATGATTTAATATTGTGGCAATTGCATATAGCTTTGCCACTAGTTTATTCCTTATTCAATTTATTCTGTTTACTAGTAGATATACCCACAGCTTCGCCTGCTGAAAGTATTACTAATTAACCCTGGGGGGCTGGTAATTCCACCCTAGATTGAAATAAAAAGGTGAAATGTTTTCTATAACAATTTTTCCCTCATGATAAGCAAATGTTAAGAATTAGTATCCTCCCATTTGCCAATACAGAGAATGAGCGATAACCCGGGATATAAAACAATACCCCCGTTGCAGCAGACCTGCATACTCAGCGAATTTCAAATGCAAAACAACGTATTTCAAGCAAACATAGCAAGATTTGACATGTTTTGTTAAGCTCCATAAGAATAACATGGGAAATGAGTATGCAGGTTTGCTGCTACAGGTATATTAAAACTGTATGGTTTTAATTCAATATTTAGTAGATCTGAACTAGAAGAAGCCATTTACCAAGTTTTATCAAGATATGTTGAGAAATAAGCGAGATATAGAATTTTACTTATTTCCCATAAGGTTAACATTGGGACAACGTACTGTGTTTACCACTTTCAATATCTCGGTAACCAATGGGCATAGAGCAGTGATTTAAAATACTAAATTATTTGTTTTTTTGAGCTGAATTCAATGGTCCCACAAAAATTTGATAAATTTTATTTTTCTATGTAAAAACCTCAAAAAACCCATTTTTTGGGGGTTTATCCCCCTTTACCCCCCCCTTCCGGTGGTCCGATCGGGCTGGTTCACGAACTCGTCCAATTGATTACCACTTTACATGTCCGTACCAAATTTCATAAAGATCGGACCATTTTTGCGGCCGCTATCGTGCTAACAGACACACACACATATATATATATAAATTCGAACGAATAGTGTTTTTTGCTTCTGGGGGCCCCAAAACGAAAAGTTATAGTGGTCCCGAGCTTAGGTCTTACCATGAGACCTACGGTAATAGCTTCTTCCCTATAGGGGAAATTCGCTAAAAACGCTAAGGCCAGGTCTTAGATTTAAAATAAATCTTAATTTAGCGCGTTTAAAAAAATAGACGTTAAATGCCTTGGCCTAAAACTATTTCCCAGACGTTTCTCAATCATATTTGAGGTCAGGTTACTCTGCTATCTATAAGGCAAAATATTGCAGTGATAGTTTGTGTTTTGGAATTGAAATCCCCTTCACCTTAGCAAACCATAATTTTGGAAACTCTGTTTCTAGTGCATACACATATGGTCGAAATGGAATGTCCATACTGAGTTTAAAAAATTTTAGTTTGAGTACCTACTTATTTAAAAGACGGGCAACAGATTTTATCAAAGTTGGAATACAAAATAGTACTTCGGGCGGGTCGTAAAACGCGAGTTGCTCAAGTTGGATTTGACAAATATATATAGTGGGTGGCCGTAATAAATGTGTTAACTTTATTGTTTTAGTAGATTGGATATCGTACCTTTCGATATCGTACCCTTCATGGCTTCCTATCCATAGTTTCAAAAACTGAAATGACCGCCTTTTTAATTTTATAATACAATTTTTTTTAGATTTTTAAAACCTTTCCTTTCTTGCATCTAGAGCCTATAAAGAATATTTGTGCCAAGTTTCATGGCCCAGTCTTGAAGTTTTTGAGAAAGTAAACTTTGAAAGCCAAAAATAGGCGTCATTTTGGATTTCATAATAAATCATATTCATTTGAAAGAAAATATTGCAAAACTCTTTCTTAGTACGCATCTAGAGCCTGTAGAGAATATTTTTGCCAAGTTTCATGGGTCTAAGCCTTATAGTTTTTGAGAAACTGTGATCAGTCAGTCAGTCAGTCGGTGGTTTTGGCTTTTATATAGATTGAATGTATACGTTATGTGTTTATATTTTGTTTCACTAATTATTTGTTCAAAAACCTTTTAATACCAAGTTTTATCTAAAACATTTTCTCATCCATTAATTTATATTAACTTAAACTAATATTTAATACTTCATGTAAGAAAATATAATATTATTCTCAAGGGCATGCTAGAAAAAGGTGACAGTTAAGAATTATTGCAATATGGCAGACGTAATTTAGCCCAAGAAGATGCTTGTAGAAAGAATTTTACTAGACGTTTGTAGTTAATAAATGAAATAAATATATGTGATATTAAATCTTTTTCATCTCTAACTATCACCTTTTGAAATTAAGCTTACTATTTTCAAATTGGCTTCGATTTTTATAATATTTTGTCTTTTATTCAATATGTATCCGCAAAATATGATTTTGTTGGTTGTTTCATTATTTCTCTAGCGCTTGAATGTGTTCTTTAAATCTCGACCCAAACGACCCTCCTGCTAGCCTAATGTCAAATTATTAATTCTGTAAAATTGAGATTGGTTAGTATTTTCTTGTTCTTGCCTTGATGGGTTTTCAACTATTTAAAAAAATACTATAACAGGTTTTGTAACTTTCATTGATAAAGCGTTATATGTAACTCTGATAAATTAAGTTGAATTTAAGGGGAAGGTTGGAGTATGAGATACTTGAGGGGTTATTTTATCTGTTTTATAAAATAATTTATGAAATTCGAAATATTTTTATTCCTCCAAAATGTTGATCGTTTAGTTAAGAATCTAAAGCATTATTTACTGAGTACATTATTTTCATATAAGCAGTTTCCCCAAACTGTTACGTTTTCATCCGGTGTAATCTTAAGGCCCTTACAATCTTATTTTTTAATATTTCATAATACGAGTTTAGACGTCTATGTCAATTCTTTGGAAAATAATACATATAATTAGAAAATTATTATCTTGTTCTACAACTTAACAAAGAATAATTATTTAGATTACTCTAAAACCTTGACCTTTTCTAAGAAATAATGACTTTGAAATTTTACTTCTTAGCTTACTTGGGAGACGAGATCAAAACTATAGTCTTTTACCTATAGTTGAAAAGACCTCTTACTATTTAACCACCTACTTAAAATCTTGAAAATCTTTGGTCATTCTTAAAATCTAGGTAAATGTATTATACTGTACATAATTTACTGCGTAAGAACCGATTAGAAATGTTTCACAGACTATAATGAGGCATTCCTTATTGTCGAAAGAGAGAAAAACAATGGTATTTGTATAAGATAGAGTTATATTAAATAAAATTAAGATAATAAGTTTCTTAAGTGTGTAACGTAAATGAACCATAAGCTCCATCAGCCTTAAGTAACAAAGTTTTAACGAGTTTTCAGCGGAGGTTATAAACATTACCTGGTACCATCAGTTATAAAAAGGCTTGAGGCGTTGATCTTCCGTTTATAATAACAGCGGTTTAATCGGTTTTCTACGTCAGGAAGCCAAATTATATAGATGATTTCGACTTGAATATTATTTCCTAACTATTACTTATTATTACCAAAATCGTTTTATCTTGTCAACATTTTCTCATGGATGTGGAAAAATCTTCTGCTTTAGGTAAATATAATAATATATTTCGCCTATTCGTATATTCGCGTATTTCGTTAAGTCGTAGGCACGTATTCACCTTACACCTTTTTTCTTAAATATACCAACAGTTACCATATTTTAGTCAGGTATTCATTAATTACAGAAATTAAAACGCAATATTTGTATACAATAATATTATTTCGACCCTCCATAAGGCTATTTTTCAGCCGCTGTCTTTATTCAGGTTTGTTCACAAAAATGGCAAACAAATATTGAAATGTAAAGCTGTAGTGTTTTTTACAGTTAACCTATAGTTAATAACGTGCTCCACATGCCTTTCTTAATGCACTTCAATATTTTTTAAATAAGATTTAATCAAAATCATACATTACTTGAAATGGTGTCCTACCCTGGTAGGTATTTTAAGCCAAGTATGAATCACAGACGAGTGAGTGAAGGATAATTGTGGCGCGACCTAGTATTTTTTACTAACCTAAGCCGACGTGTTCCTTGGACAGGACTGTTAATTAATAGCCCAACAGCCAATGTTAGTTAGGGGACCTGCAGTTTAACATGGGATCCGTACCACAATTTCTCCAACTTCACTTAAGAACTGGTCTAATTATGAGGATGGGTTTATGAATGAATGGATTATTCACTCATGCCGAGGTTGATCCCCACCAGGGAACACGGAACACGGGAACACGCATCCTCGAGCCATCACTTATAACTATCCACAATTCGTGACCTCCAAGTAGTTGGACTACAGGACACCCCACCGTCCCAGTCAGTCTAATCATGTATCCCGATAATACGATTATACGAGTAATACTTGTACTTACCTCATCTCAGATCAAAAAAACTCAAGACTCATTTATTATGGTTTCATAAGTAATACAATAAAAGAACACACATTGCATTATTAAGCAGGCGCGAATTCCATTTTTTTTGGTGATCACCCAGAAAAACGGTTTGAAAATTAAGTAGTATTTTTTTAACGTTATATGGTATCTGTAGGTGTCTAAATTTACATAACATTTAACGCTGTAGCTTTTCAAAAAAAAAAAAAAAAAACAGCTAATTGAAAACATCAATTCAAATGAAAAAGTTTTATTTTGGTTCTAGACAGTAATAAATCATAAACATTACCAAAATATATGCCCTGAAGATCAAAACTGTTTTCAGTGTAGAGTTCTATCTACATTGGATGGTTGGCCCTTTTTGCACTTTGGGCCTCTTTAGCTCTCATAGTTAAGACAAAAGTGTTTTTTTTTCAAAAATTCCCTGGCATTGTCTCAAACTTCAAGAAACTAGAAAAACATTTTTTTACTTTTTCAATAATTCCCCTATTATAAATTTGCAAAAACAACTGTACGTTACGGTATGACATTTTGTCAAGTTTAAAAGTTAATTGATCTGTAATCAAAATTGATCTTATCTAATATTGCATAATTCCATGTCCAGTCTGTGCAGCCCCGGCCTGCGTGAAATCTCGTTTCTCAAAGCCGGTGTATGTTTATACCGAAAGAAATGGTTAAATTACTTTAGCTCTGTTCAGTTTTTGTCAAGGAGATATGCAACTCTGAGTTTTTATTATAACATAATGCATTTATATATCGCTTTACCCAACTAAAGTCGGATATTTTTTGCACTACCCTGTATTTTACAATTCACAAAATCGTAGTACTTTTCAAATAATGTAAAGTAAAAACGTTGTTTAATTCATTATAAAAAGGTTCATTTTGGCTATTTCAAATAGCGATGTAACCGTGAAGAATGCCGAAGAACCCGGAAGAAACCGTGAAGGTCCTATTATCTTTATTTCGAGTTAACAATAGGGATTCAACAAGAGCCACAGGTTGCTTGAAACAAACTTAACTTTGGTAAATAAGGCAAAGCTGGTAGAACAATAGAACAGACAAAACAGAAGTAGTTTACACTGTGCGTAGTGCGGTATTTCCGACCTCGCAAAAGCTTTCATTGTGGATATAACCCCCCAAGCAACCGCTCCTTGAACGGAGGATACGTTTGCCAGGCAACTTCTTATACAGTACGTAGTATAACAAGAGTTAACGATGGCGCTCTGGGTAACCACGTCTTGATACAGGCGTTGAGGCGGATTACTCAAGGAATGCCATGGCACTAAATGTTATATCTTAAATTATTTGACTTACGTCCAACAATCCTGATTTTTTCTGGATGTACGCGTTTCAGCCTAGGCCATCATCAGCATCCATAAAAAATATACTTGTACACTAGGTTTCCTGCATTCTTCGCTGTTGTGATGTTATAACTAGCTGACTAAATTTTATACTGACCCAATGAATTAGCTGTGTATTTCATAGTGTTTTAATCAACTATTTACATTTTTAGGCGGGTGTGGCAATGACTATATCAACTTAGGAATAGCCAATTCACAACAGAATATAATAGAGCCCATTATAACACGAATTCAAAAAATATATATATACGATTGTAGGGAGTGATAGCTGTTTAGATTCCAAGTTATGGTGTTGAATCGTATCTGAACAAATCTAAAATTAATAGTGTAAACCTGTCGTAACTTCTGATTCATAAAGCAGTCTATAATAATTTTAAAATTTGTTTATCTTTCATACTACTCATGTTCAAATTTATTTTTATATAACCTGATTCTGTTTTGTTATTCTTGATTAAATAAAAACAGGTAAATTCAGTTGTGATGTCTTGGACGGTGTTCTAAATTGTGTTAGTAAAATATATCAAGACTATTCCTTAGCAAACATAACCAAAATACTACTTTTGTTATCAAACAGCTGTCAAACAAAACTAATTAAATACATTAAAAAAATAGGTATTTGCACAGTCGCATAGTTGTGTTTACAACATTTCTCCGGGGCGGGCTAATCAAGTCATATAATAGGACTTGACTAGTTTAGTAGCCGGTCTTCTCCAGGTTCCGGTGGAGGTTCGGATGTCTGCTACCCTCACTTGGCCATCTTTTCCAGGATAAACAGCTTCCACTACACCCTTTGTCCACCTCCCTCTGGCTTGGTGTTCTTCGGCAATCAATACCACGTCTCCTTTTTGGAGATTAAGTTGTTTGTTATGCCACTTTGAGCGTTTGTTGAGTAAGGGGATATATTCTCTCAACCATCGCTTCCAATATTATTTGTCGGCATAATCTTGCGCAATTTTCTATTGTTTTCGCAGGTGTTTTCTTTGATTGCGACGGCTGGCATTAGGATGTCTTTACCTCCTAAGAGAAAATGGTTAGGAGTTAAAGGAAGCTCGTCTGCAGGATCTTCGGACACATTGTAAAGAGGCCTGTTATTAAGAATAGATTCAATCTCACAGAGCACAGTGATCAACGTTTCTTCCCGAGGAGCTTGTGAGTTCAAAATGACATACAGGGTGTCCCGAAATTATGGTAAAATATTTTACTATATGATGGTACAGGTAAAAATAAGAAAAAAAGTTCATATAAACATAGGTCCAAAAGTGCTTAGTTTTCCGTCTGTGTGTCTGTTTGTGATTTTTACATATTTAATCATATCTCACGAACCTCTTAACGTATAAATCTCAAACTTGGTACATGGATGACCACTATTAAGACCTATTTTTGTATGAAGTATCAAATTTCTACTTTGTACCATTTCGAAATGGCGACTGTTTTTTGTTTTCAAAGCTGAATATCTTAAAAACCGTAAATTTTAGAAAAATTATACAAGAGACAAAAAAGTTGTGAAATTTAATCCAATTAACGCTGATATTAAGATTATGATGATCGGACTACTAATAACGGAGAAATTTTAACTTTTCTGAATAAAAACATGGAAATTTCTGACAGTTTGTTCTAAAGAACCATGTTTTTATTCAGAAAAGTTAAAATTTCTCCGTAATTAGTAGTCCGATCATCATAATCTTAATATCAGCGTTAATTGGATTAAATTTCACAACTTTTTTATCTCTTGTATAATTTTTCTAAAATTTACGGTTTTTAAGATATTTAGCTTTGAAAACAAAAATCAGTCGCCATTTTGAAATGGTACAAAGTAGAAATTTGATACTTCTTACAAAAATAGGTCTTAATAGTGGTCATCTATGTACCAAGTTTGAAGTTCATACGTTAAGAGGTTCGTGAGATATGATTAAATATGTAAAAATCACAAACAGACACACAGACGGAAAACTAAGCACTTTTGGACCTATGTTTATATGAACTTTTTTTCTTATTTTTACCTGTGCTATCATATACTAAAGTATTTTACCATAATTTCGGGACACCCTGTATAAGCATTTCTTTACGGACTGTACCAGGCGTTCGTGTGCTCCACCCATCTACGCTACAAGAACAACAAAAACTCAAGGAATGCCAACCTTACGTTGGTTGTTTTTGGTGTCAGTTTTTTTGTTTTTACTTGCTGGTGGTAGGAACCTCCATTTTATCTTCTTTTCTGCACAAAATGTTTCAGTTAGGTCATTGTTAAAGGTTTGAAGAGCTTCTCTCAGAAGGAAAGCTGGAACTTGATGCCATCGGCAGTTATTTGAAAGAAAAATAGAGGATTCTCTTGTAGCCTCATCCGCTACATTTTCTGTAGTAGGTAACCACCTCCATTGTTTTCTGTTAGAATTGCTTAAGATTTCTTTCACACGATTGGCAATATAGATCGACTTCTGCTTATGAGTTGTTTGTAGCCAACACCATACTATTCTAGAATCTGTCCAGAAGTACGTTTTTGATACATTCATCTTGTGAGACTGATGAATTAAACAGGAAATTCGACTGCCAAGTACTGCTGCTTGTAATTCAAGTCTAGGGATGGTTGATGCTTGTAAGGGAGCAACACGTGACCTAGCCAGGACAAAGGCAATGTCCACATCATGTTCTGGTTTTTCAAATCTAAAATAAGCTACCGAACAAAACCCCTTTTCACTTGCATCACAGAAAATATGCAATGATACTGTTACAGTTTTAAGTCATATTGTACCATCGTGGTATTTTCAGATTTTCCGAATTATTCACATCTTTCATCCAAATTTGCCATGACTTTTCCAACTGCGCTGGAATAGTTTTATCCCATTGAACATTCAGTCTCCAAAGATGTTGCACCAGGATTTTGCCCTTCTTCGTGATTGGAGTGATAAAACCTCAAACATAACCAAAAAACTACTTTTATCATCAAACAGCTGTTAAACAAAACAAATTAAATAAATTTAAAAATAGGTATTTGCACAGTTGCATAGTTGTGTTTACAACAGACGGTTTTTTAATTTCAAAATGTTATTATTAATAAGGAAAACGTGAGTGTAGGTGTATGCATGTCCGTTTATCAGCTGTTTAATCGCATTGCAAATTGATTCCTCCGACCGTTATACACTCTGGGAGGTTGTACATTAAGTTTTCCAATGTTCTTTTCCTCTACTTCCTGACAATATCATATCCGTCTGATAATAACATGTATTTACTGCATCAAACGCAACTACTGGTATCCGTTTAGCTATACTAACTAAAAAGTCTCAGAGCTTCAGTATTTTGGAAACTCTAATATTAATCTATGTATCAAATGTTTAAAATTAATTTAATTGCTGGTTATTATAGTAGATTCGTTACTATTTCACTCGATATCAAATGTTTGTAAACTGTAACACTGCGATGAAAATGTTGATAAAAGTGTATAAAGCAATGGGAAGGACATGTTCCAACAGATAAACCAAATCCAAACGCGACGCTCTCTCGCTCCACCCGGAACATAAATTGTTGCTCGATAACGGCTCATGTCCGGTGCCGGGATTGGACCAACACTGACACTCAGCGACCGAGCTGGGAACCAGCGAGAGGTTCACCTGAATTCTGCATTTAGAGTGATACGAGATTCACAACTGATTTGGAAATGAATTAGTAAATACAACTTATTAACTTGCTCACCGGTTGTACTGAATCATGAAATTCATGAAAGGAAATAAAATAACATCCGACAATTTCGTTTAAACATATCTGATCGCATCATAGATTTGTTGAACCAAACCAAATACTCTGTGTGTATCATGTTTCGGATATGGTTTGAAATATAAAGCCATGTATCCCCACAATTTGGGTGGGGATACATTAATATTTCTGATTTCTTAGGCTTATTTTTCAAATAATTTAATAGTAATATCGCAGTTCCAAAAACGTACTAAACCCATTTTTAATACTACAACAATTTCTCTATGTTAATTGGCCAAAATATGTTGATTATCTTTCAAACATATATAGTTTCATTTTAGTTAATTGGCCTTATTTATTGCGTTACAAAATCGAATGCAGAATTTTTAATCTTAAATATAAAACAATAGTCAATCAAGGTCAATTTTGTAGTTTTACTTCATCCTTGTCATTTACATTAATTATGTGTATTTACATTTTTATAACCTAAATATTTTTTTAAGCAAGTAGATATTCTTTATGTGAAAAAACCTTTGTCCTTCAATGTCTCAGAAATAACCAGAGACATATCATCTGTACACGGAAAGATTCACTATTTATTACAATTAAAACATCTATAATTGCCAAACATTAACTTCTATTTTTAAAGATTTTTACTTAGAAAGTCAGCCCATAGTAGTCAAGTTATGATTTTTTATTTGGAAACGTAGAAGATTAAAAAGAAGACAAATTTAATAAGGATCTGTTTATTTAAATCCAGCTAATAAAAGCTAACTCTCCTTGCCTTCCTTTCGGCAAACTCTTGTACAAGGTCATCAAAGTTCATATCATTAACAATGTCACGTTCAATAGACAGGGTTGCCAAAGACCTATCTTGAGACATGGTTGTTCTCCAATATGGTTTTTTTAGTTTCAATCGCGAGAAACTTCGTTCTACACTAGCCACAGTTATGGGGACAGTTAGCAAAATTCTGTTAGCTGTTTGAATGTTGGGAAAAGGGTTCCCAATTTTGTTGAAGTATTTCAACACTTTCACGGAATTATCAACAAGAATCGGTATCATTTCCCTAAACACTTTTAGTTCAGTAAGAAATTCTAAGTCTTCGATATTCTTTAATATATGTCCGTCTTCTGTCACTGTCAGCTTAAGTTCTAGCTGGATACACTTCCACGTCACTTATTACACGCAAGCCTTATGGCTTGTACAAAAAGCCAAATGTTTCTGTAAGGTTTGCGAACTGTAAGAAACAGTCATATATATCCAAGCTATCATAGAGCTAATTATGGGGTAAGAATAATCACTTTGAAATCTTTCTTCTTCCGATACATCCGATATATCATGTTTTTCGAAGAGAACATCTTTCTCTTCTTTTTCGTACGCCGTTCTTTGATTTTCGGATCCACCTCCAGGGTTTCTGCTAACTCATTTGCATTGATTCTTGAGATTATGAAGCCTTCATCCCGACATCTTTTCAGGAAGCTTATAGCCCAGACAATGAGCTTGTGGCTACCTAACGGTCCATCCTCCGCCTGCAGCGTTTTGCTCACAGCGTTACAAGCAAACGGAACGTCGTACCATATCGCTACGCTGAGGATGAATTCATGATTCTCTAGCTCATGGACAACGAGCGAATGAGCCTCACTTCTTGTCTGGGGTAAATCGTTGGTTCTGCGAACCTCGACGTGGGAATCAACAATTTCTTTAAATTGATAAATGAAAAATTACGCAGATATGAATAGGATAATTGTCCCTTTATTAGTTGTAATTTATTAATATTTTGTTTTGCAATTAGTCTGGTCTTCTTAGCTTATTATGAGTTTAAAAGTTTAACTTCACTGATATTGTGTCCTACATTGTATATAACTTTGTATAGAGGCAAAAACGTTCAAAAATATAAATTTCAAGGAAGTTGCTCACAAATTTCTGATCAAGAATGTAAATTATCTCCTATAGCATCGCTAGTTCCCTTCTTCATTGGTAGGATTTTTCAAGGTGCCAATTTAAATAGGTCACAAGCAAAAAATAAAATTCATTGGCTCATTTCGGCTTGTTGTCGAATACCTACCTACCCGACGTTTTGTGAAACCATAAAAACGTTTCCCGAAAACTGGGGAAATATTTTGGCATTTTATGTTTCGAGTCGTGTTTTATGTGTTATTTTTGTTATGGAATGGCTCAAAAACCTTTTCCTTGAAATTTTACATATATGTATAACGTTTAATGCGAATCGGTCCAACGGTGCCCGAGTTCATAAACTTCAAATATATTAAATACAATACAACATCCTCTGTTATAAATATATATTGGGGTAGGTGTACCGAAAGAAGGTAAAATGAACAATTAATTGAAAAGGTTTTTTACCATTTCACATCAAACCTAATGAAGTAATTGAGTTCAAAGTTAATTCTATGCAAACGTTTCAAAGGAAGCTTTTTATTACATTGTTTCAAATGTACGCCGAAAACAAGATTCAAAATTAAAAACCTTGCAACACTATCATTCAATATGTCTATTATTTCAACAAAATGTGTTCGAAGAAAGGCTTCGGCAAATTTTGCTTTCCTAATTAAAGGTTTAAACGACTTACTCTCGACAACTGAAATTTATGTGCTTTTTCCTTGAGCGACATCACTAACTTTACTGTTCGTAACTGATATGTAATAAATCAAAAAAGGCATTTTTGAAACATTTCACAATGCACTACATAGAATGGACTGCTTAAACCAGTGAATTTCTCGATATGCTTTGTAGTTGAAAACTTACGTTAAATTCACTATGTTTTAGTTATTTTAATAGATATTATTATTATATTACGATATTAACAGATATTTAATCCAAAATGAAAAATAGTAACGTTAGAACAAATTTGTTAATTTTGATCCACACTGCCGGCATTTAACAAATATACATTCATGAAAAAATACCTACGTTAAAATCAATCTCGCCCTTTTGACTATTTTAGCATTAATTTAATTTTTGTCTATTTTTAATATGAGCTACAATGTTTATGCAGGGTGGCAACAGATAACATTATCAAACTTAAGGAAATAATTCCTTCTTAGTTGGGGAGCTTGTTATCGCTAACCCTTGAATCCTCTAAGTGTGATTCAGAGAGAAATATTAATAGCCCCCGTTGCAGCAGACCTGCATACTCAGCGAATTTCAAATGCAAAACAACACATAGCAAGATTTGACATGTTTTGGTAAGCTTCATAAGAATAACATGGGGAATGAGTATGCAGGTTTGCTGCTACAGGAATATTAAAACTAGGTGGTTTTAATTCAATATTTAGTAGATCTTAACTAGAAGAAGCTATTTACCAAGTTTTAACAATATATGTTGAGAAATAACCGAGATATAGAATTTATCTTATTTCCCGTTAGGTTAACATTGGGATAACGTATTGTGTTTACCACTTTCAATATCTCGGTAACCAATGGACATAAAGCAGTGATTTAAAATACTAAATTGTTTGTTTTTTGAGCTGAATTCAATGGTGCTCACAAAAATTCGATAAATTTTATTTTTCTATGTGAAAAACTCAAAAAACCCATTTTTGGGGGGTTTATCCCCCTTTACCCCCCCTTCCGGTGGTCCGATCGGGCTGGTTCACGAACTCGTCCAATTGATTAGCACTTTACATGTCCGTACCAAATTTCATAACGATCAGACCATTTTTGCGGCCGCTATCGTGCTAACAGACACACACACACACATATATATATATATATATATATATATATATATATTGTGTGTTTAATATATATATGTGAAACTTCATATGAAACCTAAAATATGAAGCCAATTTTTTGGAAAAGATTCATTGATGATATTTTTTTAGTTTGGACCTTCGGTCATGAATCTCTTAAAAGTTTTTTAGATTGCCTGAATAATTTTTGTAACCTAAAATTCACTTGGACCATATCCTCAACAACAATAACTTTTCTAGATGTTGATATAACTAATGAAAATGGCTACCTTAAGAACAAAATCAATGTTAAAAGTACAAATACATGTAGCTATTTAAGATATGACAGTTGTCATCCACCACACGTTAAAAAATCGATCCCAAGGAGTCTCTCAAAAAGGGCTGAGAGATTATGTTCAGAGAGGAAAGACTTAGAAAAATACATTGATAACCTTCTTTGTACTTTTACAAAAAGAGGATATCCAAAAAAACTCCTCAATCAAAAATTAAACTTAAAAACAATAAATAAAAATAATACATCCTACTTTGATGAAAGTGCACCGAAATTTATTACCACCTACTTCCCGGGTTAATATAAAATAAATAGCATTTTAAGGATTTCGTACAATATTTTACAGAACTCATCTACAACTAACAATATTTTCAAAAAACCGCCAAGAATAATATTTAGGAGACCACCAGTGTTGAAAGAAATTTTATCTAAACCCAAACTACCAACAAAGGAAACCAATGAAATTAATACAGGGAGAAAAAATGAAGCTCATCCATGTAATAAACCCCGATGCAAGGTATGTGAAATGCTACCAACAACGTCCTCATTTACCAATTCGGTAACAGGCAAAACCTATAAAATTAACTCGAACCTCACATGCGAATCTAAAAATATAGTCTACCAAATAAAATGTAAAGAATGTGCAAAAGACTACATTGGCTCCTCAATAAATACCTTACGCACAAGAACGACAGGACATAGATTTGCATTTAAACACAAAAAAGGTGAACAGCTATTAGCCAAACATGGAACTATCCATAATAAAACGTTTGAAGAACTGTATGAAGTTATACCTATTCACCAATTAAAAAATGATTCTGGTATACAACAACTGCGGACTATAGAACAAGCACATCAAATGGTATTAAAATCTAAACATCCTCATGGATTAAATTTAAGATAAGACTTCACCATGAGAGCCAAAAAGAATTGATGTTTTTATACCATATGACTTTATACAGCATCAACTATTTTGATTACACTTTATATTATTCTATTTTAAAAATGTTATAGTTTGTGTTAGAGATTTTTTATACTTAATTTTTTATATTTATACAACTTTATATTGTACATGAATAAGCGAAAAGCGAAATATAGTACAGATTATTGAATTTAACAGTTATTTTTGATAATACAAATATATATATATATAGCCACATGCTGTAATTGGGCACTTCATGAAGAGTCCAGCTCTAACCGGGCACTTCATGAAGTGCCCAGCTCGCCTGGGCACATAGTGTAACTGAACAGTTTCATTAAAAATTACAGTATGTGGCCAAAAAAAACTGGGCACTTCATGAAGTGCCCAACGCACGCTGGGCACATGCTGGAATTATTTTTTTTACACTATGTGCCCAGCTCCGATACTGGACAATTGATGTAAACACGTAAAACTGCTGTTGTATATTTGTATATGTATATTTTTAATGATACAAAATAGGAACGTTTTTTAAGAATTTTGTAAAACATTAAGAATGACATTGTTGACCACTAAACCAGACAATTCTTTCCTGAATGTTTTTTTATCACGGTTTCTTCCATATTTTTCTGAGTTATTTTGGCTACGCATAATTATTAATACTATTATTATTCCAGCAACAAACGGTGTTAAAATTGTTTGTTGTTTGAATAACAATATTAATTCTGTAGTGATGTGTAGCCCAAAATAACTCAGAAAACATGAACCAGAAAATTCAGTCAATATAAATTTTACGCTTTAATAAAATAAAACACATGAAATATTTTACGTAACACATTAATGTGTAACCATCGATGTAAATTATGAAACGTAACACATAAACATTAACATTAACCTATTTTTTATGTTTTAATTGATTAACTTCTCACTTAGTCACCCTTAATAATACTTATAATAAGTTACAATATAGCAAGGTAAAACAAATTTATAGAAAGTGTCATAAGAGTATTGAAAGAGATAACAAAAACAATTCTTTAGTTTTTTTATATCAAGATTGAAAACATTTATTTCATTATTTTATTATTTAATTTGTTCTTTTTACAATTTTATCAGATTAACGACAATTCAGTTTTAATATGTTCTTTTTTCTCAGTTTGAATGAATGAACATAACATCATTACATCAACCCTTATCATTGTAGTTGTTTTTATTTGTCTTAAGAATATTAAAAAAAATTATATGGAGTGTCCTGTCTACTTAACAGCTTTTCAAAAATATGCTTTGATTCTTTTATTATATTCCTACTGACATCAGTAGCTTAAAAATCTAAGTTTATATTATTAAGTCAAATATTTGTAAATTCAAATGAAGAATTTGTCTGAAGGGAAAATCTATGCATGTTACGTTACTGGGCAGATGCTGTACTTTTGATTGAAATAATCGAGTTACACTGTGTCCAGCCGCGCTGGTCCCTTCATGAGGTGCCCGGGCTGCGTAGTACCCATGTATTAAATTTAATACTCTAACCATTACCGAGTAATTAGCCTTAACATATGATGTGGGCCGGAAATGCCAGCCCGGCCATGTAAGGAAATTCGGATTTCAAGGGTGCGAAGATTTAGTACTCAATTAGTACTGTTTAGTACCCAAGTATTATATTTGGTACTCAAACCATTACTATGTCATTGGCCGTAACGTATAGTAAGAACCAGAAATGCCCGCCTTGTCATGTAAGAAAATGCGTATTCCAACGGGGTTACGATTTAATACTCAATTAGTACTATTTAGTTCAAAAGTATTGGATTTAGTACTCCAACCATTACCGAGTTATTAGCCATAACATATAGTAGGGACCAGAAATGTCAGTACCCAAGTAATAGGTTTAGTACTCCAACCAATACTTAGTTATTAGCCATAACGTATAGTAGGGACCAGAAATGTCAGCCAGGCCATGTAAGAAAAAGCGGATTTCTACAGAGCCAAGATTTAATACTCAATTACCACTATTTTGTACCCAAGTATTAGATTTAGTACTACGACCATTAACGAGTTATTAGCCATGACGTATAGTAGGGGCCGGAAATGTTAGCCCGGCCACGTAAGAAAATGCGGATTTCATCGGTGCCTCGCCTTACTACTCAATTAGTACTATTTAGTAACACGATTATTACAATTAGTACTCCAACGATGTAATCAAATTAAAATTTCTAACTTAAATTCATCTACCATTGTCGTTACGGAACTGTAATGGAACTCTAGTGATCCTTTAAAATTTCCTTTAAAGTTTTTTTATAAACCTATAAGACCGTTAGTTGTAGACGTAATATGTACAATGCATTATATAAAGCAGCCTAAAACATAATTTATGAATAATAATTATTGGATTAATTAATATCAGTGTGGGTTAGGAATTTAAGATTAACTTTTTATATTTTAATGTTTACGTAATTTTAATCAAACTATTGGGAAAAATTTATTATTCTTTCGGATTTTAATCTTATTAATTTGTTTTTATTCGTATCGTAAGCTTTTATTTATACTGATTGAAACAATAATTAATTATAAGTTCCATTAAGTTGAACAATTTGTTTGTTAAGTTTCTACCGTTTTACAGTACATTTACACTGACAGAATAGCCATATAGAAGGGATTACATAATACACCAGGTGATAAGTGGTAATGGTAATGGTTGGATTACTTAATCTAATACTTAGGTACTAGATAGTACTAATTGAGTATTAAATCGTGTCTCCGTTGGAATCTGCATTTTCTTACATGGCTGGGTTGGCATTTCCGGTCTCCACTATACGTTATGGCTTATACTGGGTAATGGTTGGAGTACTAAACATAATAATTGGGTACTAAGTAGTACTAATTGAGTATTAAATCGCGACAACGCTGGAGCCTGTATTTTCTTACATGACCGGGTTGGCATTTCCGGCCCCCACTATACGTTATGGCTTATAACTCGTTAATGGTTTGAGTACTAAATCTAATACTTGAGTACTAAATGGTACTAATTGAGTATTAAATCGTGATACTGTTGAAATCTGCATTTCCTCACATGGCCGGGCTGGAATTTCCCTGGCCCGGCATCATGCTATTGTTAATAACTCGGTAATGCTTGAAGTACTAAATCTAATATTCGGGTACTAGTTAGTACTAATTGAGTATTAAATCGTGGAGTGTTTGAAATATTGATTTTAAAATATGGCCGGGCCAGCGAAATTTACCTGCCCAATTACACTAGACGAGACCCTTGACAACCCCTCCCCCGCAACCCCATCATATAACTTAAGAAAATTCAAGTTTACCAAGTAAATAGGCCTACTGTTCTGTTGTGGTCCTCGAGCCAACAGGTGCTCATTGAATATCCAAGATCAAATTTCACCTCAGTTCAGCGTTCGTCATTTATCAACTTTTACATTCATTCCCATTTTTAATACCAATCAACAACAGTTTATTTTCCAACCCTTTATCACCTATCTAGGTACCTTAACTGATAGCAACTCGGGCTTACGCACAAACATCTGCCCATGTAAGCTCTTCCTTGTTTTAATAGCTTAAATTAATGTTAATAAAAATTAAATATTGTATAGTTGCAAAAGAAATTTGTTTCTAATGACGAAAATAAACATTTTATTTAATTTAGTTTCATTTTATTTCGTAAACATTTCATTTCGTTTCATTTAATTTCATTTCACATCAAGACTAAGGTAATAGTTTACAGGAAGTTATGCCCAAAAACGCGTAGTTTTCTGTCTGTATGCTTTAAATATTAATGAATAACATTCAAACGTCTTGAGCTGTGAAAAATCAAAAGTAGTACTTAATTAATGATTAACAGATCCTATGTTTGTGTGAAATACATATAAAATTTCTACATCGTAATCTCATTTAAAAGAAACATACAGTATTTTAAATTAAATACTTGACGAATTTTGGCTACTTCCCAGAAATTTAATAATTTAATTGGGATTTCATGTCGAATAATTGAAAATATATATTTTTAAGCTAATAATGCTCATTTAAGGCTTTTTTAACATTTTTTATACGGTATCTTCTGAATATTTAGTTTTTGAAGAGCCTACATGAATTGCTGAAAAGCAAAATAAAATGTTACACCTTTTTTCTCTCTTGAAAATGTTTATAGGCAAAGCCTGTTGCAGATATGGTGGGCCGAGGATGTGCAAAGTTTCTCGACTGCGGCTCAAGATTACGGCGAGGGCGACGAACTTGATAGACGGAAGTTAGCTCTTTAGTTGCCACTTTTAAATGTAAACAGCCCCACGCAATAATTTTTCTTCTTTGATGTTTCCAATTGAATACCCCTATTTTTCTTCTTTTATGTTATGGGGTATTCAATTGGCCATTTTCTCTTGTAAATGAACATATTTGTGTTTGGTTAGATGTCAGATGTGCCACCATAAACAGTGAGTCTTAATTTTTAACTCGGTCTAATTTATCCAATCGACTAGGCCTGATTACTATCATTAATAACAGTGATTGATAGTCTTATATCTCCAAAAGGTCCTTAAAGCTTCTCAATTACCCATGTGGGCTTAGATCGATGCAATCGAGTTATAGTGAATATAATCTTTAAAATCAAAATAACCTTACACCGGCTTTTTTCCATTTGCACATTTTACCTGCTAACTGGAAATGACCCCCAGGAAGTAAGAACTCATTATGTAGTGGGTGCTGCAAAATATATACATGAGCAGTCACAAGTTTGGGTAAAATCAAAATGTGGTTGAATAGATCACTCTTCAAATCAATCAATGATCTAGACATAAAAAAAATTAGTAAATATAAAAATTACTAAATAACAAAGTTTTATAAAAAAAATAAAATCAGTTTTGATCATGAAAACTTAGGAACCAGATTTGATTATTATGACTGCTGGACAATACCCTTATTGATTATTAATTAAAAACCAACCGTTAAGTTATGCTAGGACTGTAATGGGTTTTCAAACCTTACTTTCTGTTCTAAAAATGCTCTGAACAAGACAAAACATCAAACAAATAGTGCTCCCTTTGACAATAATGGCAGTGAAAAATGTTCCATATAGTCCAAACAAAACGAAAATGCTCTATGCTTTGTATCAGGAATATGTGACGGATGAAAAACGAGTATATGTGCAGTGTAAAATAGTTCACAATTATTTTATTCTATTTTACTTTTGAATTTATACAGCTTATAAAAAATATTGTTCAACGTATGAACGTATGTTGACTAATACGGAGTTAGTTGTGCTGTGTGTACACTATGATTTTTACAGCGTACTTCTTTTATAATAAAATAAATAAAGCGAGATGACCAACAACCTAATGTATTAGTATAGAGTTAACTTGTAACGTATATAAAAATGCTTGCATACGGGGGGGTTAATATTAATAAGCGATGGTGAAAAGTTGTATGGCTAAATGTTAACCAAGAAAACTGTCTAACACAATTAGCTTAAGGTAATCATTAAATATTTTATGATAAATAAAAAGTACACAACTCATTTTTTGATACTTATTTAGCTACCATGGGGCAGACCGTGTTTCTTAGACCGCATTTTAAGTTACGTTTCAGTTATGCATAGAAGTTCAATATGCCGTTTAATGCTTTACAAATTTCAACTACATCATTAACATTGAGAAATAAAACGAAACCAGGATTTTTAACAAGAATAATTCTAAACTTTTTTTAGTTGAAGCACTGCATAAAATTACTCAAAATATTAAAATTTGACAACAATTAAAAAGACTCATGCCATAAATCAAGATTTAACTTATATTATATGCAGTATAGTAAAAGGAAAGTTGCTGCATAAACTGTCGATTTAAATATACCAGTTGTCTCACCTAAAGTGAACCGTTAACTAGTTTCTTAATTGCGAATCAATCAATGTAAATTCCACTTCTGACGGGGGATACCCCTATGTTTGTTTTTTGTTGATTTTTGTGAACTCAGATTTAAAAAAATACGAGCCCAATTTTCCCATAACTTTATTTCTTCCTTAATCCAACTGTTACTGATATAGGGTAAGTAAAATTAATTTTCCCGCCATAAAAAAGCATGACTTGCTATACTTAACGGGGGAAATTAAAACTTACAAGTAACCACATATCTTACACCTTTTGTTCTAGGAAGAAAAACAAAATAACTCAAGTTTCTTATTAATACCTGAATAATAAAAAAACATAAAATACAGGGTGAACTATTTGTATTCTTCAAGATGAGCTCAAGTTCATCACAAAAAATACATAAAGAGAAGTCCACCATTAAAAAGTTCAAAGGTAGATTTATGTAAAAACGTAAGCTGTTTTTCACTATGGATGACATATCTATTATAAAAACTGATCGCTACCTCTTCCTAGCCATGGTGAATCTAAGGTTTAAAATAGAGGTTGTCAATGAAATCGCGTCTATAAATCGGATTTAAATACGTTACAGATTACTTTTGGTTCATTCACCGGTAAGAACATTCATATTGCTTTAATAAACTGGATACAGTCAGGATTCATTATAGCCGGGCTAACATTTATAAAACGTTGTTACAGTGAATACAGACATTTTTATGTCATTTAATTAATTTAAGATAAAGCTTCTACTATTCTTAAACAGTATACTGCATCATTAGTTGATAAATGGAGAAATCAACTTCACATATTTATAATATTAAAATTGTTATTTCCTATTGGGTTTAATAAACCTCTGCTCAATTGAAGAAGCAGAGAATGGTTCACCAGACAAAGGACTTGTTTATCCAGGACCTAAGCCATGGCTTTACGCTGTTGTAAACAAAGCCAAGTGTTCTCAGCCGTCACAACTGTTCAAGCCCGCGATTGAAACTGTTGCCGTTAGTTAGTACAATGCTTGTGACGAGAGAAGTCTGACATTGGGGGGAAATTCGTTATTTAATTAGTTAATTAGTACTTTGGTTAAAGGCAAAGTTAAATTAAGTTATTAAGACAGAAAATGCGAGTATACTTTATGCTAGTGTATATGTAAAGGATATTACATTAAATAGCTAAATTCAAGATAAAAAGGGACTTTAAACTTCTTCATGCATAATGAAATCATTTGTGGACGGCTATTTTAAGCCACATAAATGACTAAGAAAGCATTAACTTAGACTATGATCTGCATGAAGGCCTCTCCTGAGGCCGAGTACATACTAGTTCAAGCGATCATTCAGTCAAGCAATCACTAGTTCGGCACAAGATTGCGGTTCATTCTTTTGTTCTTATTCTCTATTTTTGAGTTAGGTGGCAGTGAACATCAGCCTTGTCTTGAAGTCGTGGACTGTAGCTTATCTACTGACGACTGCATTTTGATTATGAAGGAAAGAAATATGTGTTGTTATTATGCTACACCCAATAACATAGCAAGCCCTTTTTTAATAATGAATAATTTATAGTTATTAAAAGTTATTATTTTAAATTTAAATAATAGTTTTATTTATTTATGGTTACGTTTTCAAAAGTTTACCCTAAATGATTATTTTTGTCTTTTTTCTGCAAAAATACTTAACCTTAGCTTATTTTCATTACATTTTAGTTGAAATCAATTATGTTTTTTTAACTTGCCTCCTTGGTGGTAAAAAGTGTGGATAGTTTGCATTTGCGGAAGTACTGCTGTTACCTAGTTCAAATGGCAACATATATGGCTTACATGCAAATTAGATAATACCATATGCTATTTATATTATACTTTCACATTTGCATATAAGACACATTTGTGACTAGCGATTTATGTATTTATTTTTTGTTAACTCATTCATCATATTAAGAACGTTTACACCCACTAAATTGAACATCCTGAATGCTAAAATGTTGGTGAAAAGTTTTTAAAGTGATATTTCATATAATGCATGAAGTGTTTTAAATTTAAAGGGATTAATTTTTACAACTTCAAACAGAATAATACAGTTAGAGAACGGTATTATTACATATAACTTACTTATTGATAAACCGTGTTTGAGCAGCCATCGTATTAATCACTCAAGACATGAAAGCTGACGTGTGGAACTAAT
This sequence comes from Flexamia atlantica, assembly GCA_035578135.1. Taxonomy (NCBI): domain Eukaryota; kingdom Metazoa; phylum Arthropoda; class Insecta; order Hemiptera; family Cicadellidae; genus Flexamia; species Flexamia atlantica. The sequence continues at coordinate 55,931,095 of JAQJVK010000006.1, forward strand.
TTGAGAATCTAAAAGACGTGTGATATACATCTAAAGGTAACCAACCATATGTATCACCTGTAAATAGTGGTATGTGAAAAACTTGATTATTAGTTACCCTGCAATATAAAAGTATTCTTATGACCATGGTTTTAATCATTAGTTTTAAAACTATTAGCCTTGAAATCGAACGATTCTTTTTGAAATAATCTATTGTATTCCTCCTTACCTAGTTACCTCTGGACTACTTTGCAATCTTGGCTGTTGCGTTTACTTAAATCACTGATATAAATAATCCCATTCGATAAGTAGGTTTTTACATAGTCAGTATAGGTTAAATATATTGTTGGGAAAACACTTCAAAGCACTTAGATCAAACTTATCAAATCAATTTATAAGGTGACAAAGTTTCACTTTTACACACCTGATATTGCCGTTTTGCGATTTAGTATATTATGTAAAATATATGTAAAGGTAACAGCAGTCTGTTAGAAATTCTTATAAATAAAGAATTTATTCACATTAGAAATAAAACGTCCTTTTTTAAACGAATCAATACTTTTCTCCTCCACCTTTAAAATTTCATTGACTCTTCTGGTGTAATTCGTCGTCGTGCAACTCAAATTTATTCGAAGCAGCATAGCACATGGCCCTAACCAATCATGCATCCTCGGCAAATTTAATCAATTTAATCTAGAATCGCTCAAGTTCTTCTATCAACATTATAAATAACCCCGTTGCCATAAACACGTTTTTCGTAATACTCCAAAAAATTAAATTGCTGCTTTTTAATAGTGATTGAATGAATATTTTCATACACGTTCGTCTACGTATTTTAACTTAATATTAACTTATTAACTTAATACGGCTGGTCTCACAGTTTGGTCTGTAAAAGGTTAAGAAGTTTTAAATTTAGTAAGCACACAAATTGGTCCCTTGCAATAAATTATTATATAATAAAACAGCAACAGGGAGTGTTCAGTTGATTGGAACATAGCAAAACTGAAACATGAATTATTAAGAGAATTATTATTTGCAAGTTCGCTTTTTCAATCGAATATTTTGAAAAATAAATCTTTGAACATGGACTACTGTCATCAACATGTTCGACAACTTTGAACCAAAATCCCTTTAATATTGAGGTATTCCGTTGATCATCAGACAACGTCAAATTAAACTTAATCAAATCAGATTATTTTTAAAAATGGATAAACGACGCATTGGTTTAAATATTCAACCAAACATACAAAAATTAGCTAGAAGTGCGTAGCAAATAAAGTTGAACTTCTTGGAGTGAAATTAATGCGAAGTTTGTTCAGCACACTAACTGTTTGCTACGTTTCAGCTTATTTGATTATCTGTCACTGTTGACAGGCAATTAAAACTTTACTTTGCTTTGTTATTGATTATTGTTCCACTAAAATCAAAACAAAGAGTTATAATTTACATACAAAACTGTCTTCATAAGATTTTAACAAACATGACCTTAGTCGTTTGTTGAACTAGGGGACGCGGAAACCACCACTTTTGTAATCCTTCATCCTCCAATTCGATACACTGTTGGATAATAAGATCTATTTGTCTAGGAGTCCCTCTGCTTTGGGAAGTCTAACTTTTAGTTCGTCTAAAAACCTGAGAATATTCGTTGAATTAACCAAGAACTCTCCAAACCTTGTTATCTGAGCCATGACTATGCTTCTTTTTTATTAAGGCCTCTATTTTGTTGATAAAATTATGTGAAAGTTATGTAAGGAAACGTATGCAAGTTGATTGATTGAAAAATAAAAGCATTTGAAACAAAAACTTTGCTATAACTAATAAAAACTGGACCGAATAACTAGCTTTATATTACCTATCGCAGCCACATGCTGTAATTGGGCACTTCATGAAGTGCCTAGTTCGTCTGGACACATAGTGTAACTGACCAGTGTAATTAAGAATTACAGTTTGTGACTAACAAAACTGGGCTCTTCATGAAGTGTTCAACGCTCGTCGGGCACATCCTGTAATTGCTTTTACACAATGTGTCCAGATCAAGATGTTGGGCACTTGCAATAAAACGCAAAACTGCAGTTTACGTGCTGTTAGTAGCATTCGATGTATTATTATTTGCTTAACAAAAAAGGTATTATTATTTTATCATGCTATTATTTTTTACAAAATAATAACATTTTTAATGAACATTATAAAAGAAATACTTGAATGACGTAATTTTAAGCTAAAGTTTTTCTTTTGTCTTTGTAAAAATGAATAAAAATAAAATCATCACATCAAACCTTGCATTATTTTTTATTTTTTGTTTTAAAAAATCTACTCAGAGTATTTTGTTTACAGAACAACTTTTTTCAGAAATGTACAGGGCGTTTATAAAAGAATCATCAGGTTTCAATTGCTTGTAACTCACTCGTTTCTCAAAATTAATCAGTGAACATCAGAGATAAAAGAGCATACTTTCAAGTTTTAGAACATCTGTTCTATTCTCAGACCCATAGTTATATCGGGTTCATTTTCATTAGCAATCAAATTAAAATTAAAAATTTTATACTCTTAATTAAATGGCCAACTCGATCTCCTGTCTATGTCTAGGACCTTGTAAAAGACAAAGCTTACATTCAACCTTCGCTTAAGAAACGTTTTAAGCACCAGTTAAATATAAGCTTGACCTTTCACAAAGCCTTAGAAAATAAATCCAACATGAACAGAAGACCGAGTTGGCCACTTAATTAAGATTGTACATTTCAAAAAGTATTAATTTCATTGCTAATGAAACTGAGCCCAGAAAAACTATGAAACTGAGTATTAAATGGCTGGTTATAAAACTTGAAAGTGTACTCTTTAATCCCATGTTTAAATCACTGATTCATTTTGAGAAGCAAGTGAGTTATAAGCAATTAAAACCGGATGATTATTTTATAAACACCCTGTACTTTGAATCGTTTATTATATTCCTACTGACACCAGTAGTTTCAAAATCAAACTTTATATTAGGACAAAGACATATGTTTGAAAATTCATTTAAATAATTTAACCAAAGAGGCCATCAATAGGTGTTAAAAGTTATTCAAATGTAAGGGACTGCTAGCGAATTTTCAATGTTTAATACTATCATATTTTACTTTTGTACACCATTTTACATTACACACATTTTACTTTTGTTTAATTTAATAAACATTTGAAAGCCAAATTTTGATTTTAAAACCACTTATAATTACTTATAATGTTCTATCCTAGTGGTGACAACGTTATTGATAACCGTTTATTTAAGTCAGAACAAAACTTATAAAACACAAAAAAATCATCCGAATACAAAGTAGACTTTTTACATTATTAAAAGGCGGTGATAAATAAATTATTATAAAACGATATGATTAAAAACATATTTAAAATATTTAATCATAACTATAACAAAGACTTCACAGCAAGTGCCCAACATGCCCCGATAGTTACAGCATGTGTCCAATGAGCGTTGAGCACATGTTGTAATTTTGATTGAAATAATCGAGGTACACTATGTGCCCAGGCGCGCTTTACTTTGGAACACTAGCTTTACTTGCTTTTACTTGTGGATATCAAATAGGTTTTTTTTACTTTTAAAAATCTCAAAGAGATAAATAAATTGCAAAGAGGGTTTTTCAGATGAGGTGACGTATCGACTCTACAACAAACTGGAGGAGTCAAACATCGCATAATTTGATAACAGCTGATATAATGACGTAACAAAGCGACTAAGGAGTACAGTTCGTGCATTATATCTCCGGCTATGACAGAGTCAGCTGGTTGCAAGGCGCGGGGGGGAGAGGGGGTACTTTTCTGAAAACATTGTTCTACAGCCCTACTGTGTGTCAAACGCAGTGTTTACCAAAATCATATGTTTAAAATATCATATGATACGGTTAGTAGCGTAGTGGTCATAGCCGGAGATATAATGCGCGAACTGTACTGACCAGTAGGCCTACATCTCTGTGCGGTGCCGTGTGTCTGCTTTCGAAAGTGCACTAGTCGTGTCGGTTCGTCGATTTACTATTTCAAATGTTGATGAACTTCGCTGTTTTGTATTTCGAGAACTATGTTTAGTGTTCGTGTTTTATATTTAAATTCTGAGAAACACTAGTATGGTGAGCTGTTTTAACCTGTGTCGACCGCGACTGGAGATGTATGGTGAATGATACGAAACGCGTCTCGCTGCATTACCTACAAAACACCTTATGGCTACCAATAAGGTAAATTAATAAGAATTTGAATGTAATTTTTAACCAGTCTTATTAATATATACAGTTTCACCAGATGTGTTTGTCTGTAACCACAAATGTGATAGCAAAGTTATATTACATTACATTACCATTCAGACGCCGACTACCAGTAAGGGCTATTTTAAGGCGAATATGAGTGAAGGATGAGTATAAGCATTATAAGAACAACGTTCACTAACCCTGATTTTTTAATGGGTTACCGAACCGACTCTATTAAAACTTAGTACTTCAAAACCTAGTTACGCTGTTAAATTTTCATTATTCGCGTTAGATAATGTTGTTTAATATTTACTTCCGGATTCAGAGAACCCCTAATGTTACGAGAGCAAAATTTTGTTTTAGCTAATAAGAGTTTAAGTGGCAAATGGTGTCGAAAGTTTGTAATTAAAACGTCGCGTGTGAAATTGTAGTTGGAAAACAGATGCGGCGGCTTTCATAAACAGATTTGATGCATTGATATAACTCTCCATTTCCAACACACCATTCATAAACTAATAGTTTTGTTCACTTTTTAACATTTGAAATGGAGAATCTCTTTTCAAGATCGTGTTATTGTGTTGATTTAATTTTGCCGCATTATATTTTCCGGGGAAAACGAAAGTAAATTTGTTTCGAAATAAAAAGCCAACTAATTAATTGCAATAAATTGTAGAAGAAAGCTCTAGTGAGCAATCATTTTCGGTCACTTCTTACAGTTGACTAAATATTATAAGACTGAGGGAAACTAAATTTAATTTCTACAACTCACTCGTACTTATGACGGGAAACCCAAGTCCTCCCAAGTACGCCATAACTTTAAACGGTTTTATTTAGTCCTCCAAATATACTGAATAAATCACCACATTATAAGTAGTTGAATAAAAATATTACACTGTAGTGATTTTTACCAATACTTTCACGTGACGTATTTGGGATTTTTAAATAAGGGCCGACTAGTACAATTTACTTCCTGTTAACGTCAACCGGAAAGTATGGAACATCCATAAGCTATGTAAGTTTGATTTTGGTTCTAATAGCCAAATGAAATAGCAACATGATAAATCCATAATCTCAGAAACGGATATCGTTAACAGATTTAACTAGAAAAGGCAAAAAAATGAAAATCTCCCAAATATCTGTATTGTAATGTGGACATAGTTCAAAGTACAGCAATATTTAAACCCCAAATTATACAAACATTCAAGTTTAATGGTAAATGGCTATCATTGCTTAAGCAACAGCCCCAGCTTTTGAGATTTTAGTGATTGATCATCATTCCGGTTTTCGGAATCTCACACATTAATACCTTTAATTGATCATATGTAAAAGTTCCTAAAATAACGTCGAACCTCGGCAGACTTGGGTGTATGTTTTCCTCTTCTTCCCTTACTCTATTGGTCCTTCTTGTGGTCTTCTCGAAAGGGATTTTCGTATTGAAAACCGTATTGTGAGAGTGAACTGTTTGTTGCCCAGATATATCTACATTCCATTTTATGGCGAACCAGTGTCGCCCGGATAGGTCTCCATGCCCAACGTTGGAAATGCAGTGACGGTCAGAGAGGTCTACACACCCAGTCTTGGAAATGCAGTGACGTTCAGATAGGTCTACAAACCCAATCTTGGAAATGCAGTGACGGTAAGATAGGTCTACACACCCTCTCTTGGCTCACTTCCAGTAATTCAGGATTTATTTGACTTTTAAAGCAGCCAGTAATAATTCCAAATTTTTGAATTACAGTTTAATTACTATACTGTTTAATTACTACTCTTTCATTCATTTTAATTATTTATTAATCTAAGAGACCTGGGTAAATCCAACCTGTATTGAAGAATTTGTATTGATGCTTTCATAAGATGAATTTTTTTGTTAATTCAATCTGGACTGAATAATGCGACGGAGATTGAAAAGTTTGTGCAAGTTTGATCTTCCGACACATCATGTTCAAGTTGGACATGTTTATGAAAAGTTTGTGGAAGGAGGACAGGGAAAAAATAAAAGTAATGTAAGAAAAGAGACAGAGTCTTCTTTGTGTTTAATTCGATCGTTGAGTTATTAACTTTCACAAAGTTGACGTTTTTTGCACCAGGTATAACGAACATTCCTACAACACATGTACTGTTAATATGTCAGTAATTTTTTAATGTAAATAATATCTTTTCAAGAAGTAACATTATCTTTAGGCAAAAAAAATTTCAAATACTCTTTTCGACACAATTAAAGTAAAAATACCTGGTTTATATTACTGTATTTAATGGAGCTTTAAATAGTAAATCAACATACATGCGTAATTAAAATAGAACAATTACCTCAAAATATCTTTAGTATTGTCATTATCGATGACATAAAAATTTAATTATTAAAGATTTTTATATATGTAATCAAGACATTACTAGACGACATTAATTAAATAATAGAAGATAATGTTCTGCTCTATGCTTCGAATTATTGGTTTTATTAATCAACTGTTGTATTTATTTACTTCTTGTTTGAATAATAATAATACTTCGAGGAAAAATAAAAGTATTTGATAACATACTTTAGGTGACATAACCTTTGAATTTACATTCGTATGTTTTTTCTTTACGTACAACATCCTCATTAAAAAATCTTTTGGTATTTCTGTTTTAATCCCATCTTCGACGCCAGTGCAACAAACTCTCAAATCTGGTTTAATTTCAGTTATATGTCCATTCGAAAAATCAACAAGGTAATCATATAGACTTTATAATTTTTATTTTATTTTGTGTATTTGAACGCCAGGGGCATTTCTGACATTTTGATTGGGAACTGCCCAAACGCGGGTCTTGTTAATACCTAACGGTGTTGTTAGATGGCATCGTCAATTCATAGCCCAATGACAAATAAATAGCAACTGGACCCAGTTTTGATCCTGTCAGGAATCGAACCGACGACCTCAGGTTATGAGGTGAGCGCTTTATCTACTCGGATATTAAAACATCAGCTGATTAAAAGTAATTCAAATTTCCATTATAGTGCAGTTACATAACTTTTAATGGTTATGAATATCTGGTTTTAATAATCACCTGTTATGTTTATTTCTTCGATACTCGATTCCACATTCACCTTTCAGTAGGTCTAATGGGAGATTGCTGTTATATTACCTTTGTCGGGTACATTTGTTTACTAATATTCATAACATTTTATTGTAAAATCACCAGCTGATTATAACATCATTTGGCTAGTACAACTTAAATTGTCATTTGAAATACATGGCTTATGGAAATTCCATAATGAAAGGTGGACGTGGAATACAGTATAGTTTAAATCTTTTTTTTTACCTTTCCTGTCATGTAAAATTGTCAATACTGAACACTCTATTAATATATTCATGTATTTGCGATTGATATGATTTAATTTGAGTAACTATAAGAACCTTGTTGAAAATAAAAAATAAGTGAAATAACTTAAGTAGGAGGCGACCAAATTAACCAAGCTAACATGAATGAATTTAAAAAATATTCAATGGTGAATCAGCTCATATTACACCTTTTTTTGCAAGGGCTTTACAAAACTAACTACTAAATTTACCTTAACAATTACACAGGTAAATAAAGAAACGACCGAAATCTTCAGGTTTATTCTTCAGGAGAGTTCAAAATATTTCGCGTCATTGTTCACTAAGTGCTGTAATTTAGGAACACAACGGTCACGCAGCTCCGCAGACACCGCGTCTGGTGTTGCCAGAAGAGTTTAGATTAATTTACTGTCCAATAATGTATTTACAAAATGAGTTTATTAACTAAAATAATTCCAGAAAACTTAGGTAACAAAATCAATTCACCTTATGTATAGATCGAATCAAATAACAAGGTTCATGAGCTCAACACTAAAATTACCATTAGTTTGACGGACGGACTAGGCCTTGTTATTCGAATCGTCCTATAAACACGATTAAGTTTGAAAGTGTATTGTTTTTAAATTAAAGCAATATAATATTTAACAATTGCATTGCTGTAATTACCACCCATTCACATACAAAGAATGCTAAAGTAAGAGTTGTTACACTTTTCCGAGAAATCGGAGGGATAGCCGCTGAAAAAAAGGCTTAAGATTAACTGAAATTAAACGAGTGAAAAGAGACTTTGTGAAAGTCAATCGCTTTGAATCTTCAATTTCAACAGCTATATTTTTTAGTTTTAACACCCTAAAAAATTATTAAGAAATCACTTTAAAAACTATTTAAAAAATGCTATTTTGAGCACTAGTGGCTGAAAGGATGATCCTAACGAAAATTTATTTTTTAGTCCGTAAAAAATGTTTAAGGGTTTTAACGATGTAGATCCCCTACCCTACTTACTGCTCGTCATAATCGGTGTTATTGAAGGAGTTCACCATACACAATGTTTTTTGAATAGGCGACTCCTTCGTTGATCCTGTTAGGGCGGACAAGTACAACGATGTGATCTGAATGTCTGACCCTACTAAGCAAGACCTACAGCTGCCCATAGGTGAAGCAGTCTATGCGCTGATTATCACCAACTGAATCTGTTGTCTGATCGTAGTTGTCTGTCGGAACGTAAAAAAACGCCAAGGGCGGAACTTTGTATTGACATCAATCTGAATTTAGCACTTTTTTTAATAGACCGAAATTCTGCAAAAAAAAGGGACACGGTTAATGTTTTGGCCAAAATCCTATTTCCCCATAACGTTTCTCATTCAAATTGAAGATCGGGTCACACATTTAGTTGATAGGAGTGAAAATCTAACTTAGAAATAGTAAATTGTTTAGATTAAAATCTCCATCGTTTACGCTAACCCTTAAGAAGTTTTTATTTTGAAATCCCCGTTTCTAGTTCGAGTATTTATTTGGTTGTTTATTAGACGGACAACCCATTTTATTAACATGGAAATACAATATATTACTTCTGGCGGTCCGTAACACGCAAGAAGCTAAAGTGGTATTTGAAAAATATATGGTAATTAGCAGTATTAGATTTGTGCATATTATTATTCTTTTAATTAATTGGATCTCACACCTTTTCGATCCCTTGAAATTATCCAATACTAGTGGATCCGAGCACACGGAATCGTGCGCTACTCTAGCAGAGCGATAATTCAAATGGCGAAAAATTTAAAACACAATCATGCTAACACGATCCGTCTCGAGGGTTATGTTTACACAAATTAAAAAATAACAGCAATTAAATTATCCAGCTGATCAAAATGTAAACAATTATGTTCTTCATAAGGATAACATGGAAACTTTAAAAGCCAATGGGGCAGAGCCCAAGGGACTTTTTCAAAAGTGTAAGGCCAGTTTGCAAATCTACGCGACACGCTCTTTCCAATGAGCCGTCAATGATCAAAATCGGCTAAGAAATGACGGAGGAGTTCATAAGACAAATTTCGTGTTGGCGTATTAATTATATAGATGACTCCAATTCTCAGTTTTTAAAACTGCCGCCATTTTTTATGTTATAATCAACCCTCTTTTTGAACATAACATATTTTACTATCCTTTCTTAGTGCGCATATAGAGCCTTTAAAGAATGTTTCTGCCAATGTTCACGGTCCAATAGTTTTCGAGAAACTGTGGTCAGTGAGTGATTCGGTCAACCGTTTTCGACTCTTATTCAGGGGGTCCATTAAAAACGTTTCAGAATTTCGGGAGGTGATTCCTTACATCTAAACCAAGAAAAAAGTTGGTATGAAGGTATGTACTAAAATGCATATTTACCTAGATACCCGCCATTTTTTTCCACAAAGTATTTTTTATCTCCGAAGTTTTTGAACCGATGTTTTTGAAACTCGGTATGTTCCTGTAACTAATCAAGATCAGTTTATGAAAAAACCAGCATGATGGAATGGTAAATTTCAAAATGGCGGCCGTTTGAAATTTTTTTTAGTTGAAATACCGAAAAACGCTGCGTTACACAAAACATTATAACGGATAGCTAAGTTTAGTAAATTTAATTTCCAATCTAATGTCACAAAAATTATGAAAATCGGTCAATAAACAACTGCGTTATGGTCTAATTTAGCTAACAAGGCATCTTAATTGGTCCGTTTCAGCGCATGGCTCAGCGCAACAATGGACAATTTTTTCCAAATCATGCCGCCTTTTTCAAAATTTAGTTTGAAAATCTAAAAACTTATTTCGACTCCAACTTTCTTTGAATATCATTATCTAGAAATGATCTTCCATTTCACTAATCGAAAAAATATTTAATCAATGCTTATCTTCTCAACTTATATGTAAAAACTATTGCGAATAATTTACAACGAAACACTTATATTGAAGTACTTATATTTTAGTTGAATCGATTTACAAGCGTAGACTCTCAAAGTGTAAAGGGTATATTACCTTCTTGATATTGATATTCTTCTCAGCATTGTAATAAGTAGATTGTGAAACAAAGTCACCGCCTCACAACACAAAAGTGGCTTATTTATCTGTCTCGAGAGAGTGCTATTGACGTTGCCAGGAAATCTCGCCCTGGGTCACTTTGTTGTTGGTCTCTTTGGATATGGGTTTTTTCCGTACGCTTCTGAAATTGCCATAGGAACATTAATTCTGAACGACGTAACAATAAAAAAATCATCGATAGTGTATTGAAAAATTACATAGAAATATTAATAGAAAAAGCGAAAATGCTTTAACTTTTTCTGAATATTTTTTTTACAAAGCGTACATTTGCACTAGATCGTGCGTTCAGCACGTACAGACTAGTGAGAGACAGCAATTATAAGGTTGATACTTCAGGCTCAGGGTCGTATCACACTACCTCGTGAGGTCGAATATTTGTTAGTCAAGGATTCTCCATTAAAGCAATGCTAATCGTTATAGCAATTCAGTCGTTATCAGTCAGTCAATGCGGAAGGACATCTGTGCGTGTGGCTCGTTGTTTCGTTCGAGCCCGGCCGACTCGCTTGATCGTGTGTAGTTACTTTATACGTTTAAACTCACGCGTTGTGGTTTTAGTTTTCGTTAGTTTTTGTTTACATACCGATTTTTATTCTCAATGCAAAGGTAATGAAACGCATTTGGACTATTTTAATTGTTTTTTACGGAATAAATAATGTAGAATATTAATACAAATGTATGTCTTGCTGCGGTTGCAACCGTGAATTAAAAAAATTAAGAGAGGCTATTATATGTGGCGAATGTACCGTATCGCATCATGTTTCGTGCCGTCGTCTCCGAACCGCCAAGATCTCGCTGCGAGTCGGTCGCCGCGCCCGCGCCTGTCCGCGTGGAAGTGCGACACGAGGACGGATGGGGCTCGGCCCACAGCCAGTCGGACAGTGACGAACCCATTTTTATTTTCACTATCTTTGAATCCGTCAATAATGAGGTGACTGCGGTTAGACAGTCCAGTGCGCAGTATTTTGAAATTATCAATACAAAATTCGAAACTCTTCAAACTTTAATGGATGTCGTTAAGAGTAGACTAAAACTTGTGGAGGAGGGCAAGCTGCATCTCAAGCAAAATAAAAAGAATAAAACCCCTTATAGCGCTATTATTGTTAAAGAAATATTGAAAGATATCGTTGGTGTTATTTAAAGCTTGTCTAAAGTGTTAATTCATTTAGTTTTAGAATATTACATCTGTTTTGGAAAAAGTAATATTCTCTACATTTTTTCAGTTAATATTTGGAGGACAAAATTACTGAAAAATATGACGATGCTTATACTAAGCCTACAATATTTTAATATTCTTTCCGTAAAACAACGTATCATACTACAGCTAGCTAATGGGTTTACATACATTTCTAGCTTTTATTTCAAATACTAGTTTTCAGGTGGCAGACAACTCGAGCGTATTTCTACAGCTAATCCAAATCAAGAAAATAATTGTATTAGGTAGAAAGATTTAAAAAGTAAAATAAACTTATTATATTTAAAGCAATGCAAAATAATACAAACGACTATTTGGTGAGCAAATCTTTAAAGTATTGAACAAATTTAGTTCAAAGTGAACTCTGTTAACCTCTCAAAGGTTGTAATTTTTTCGTTTGTTTGTAATACACTTTATCTCTGGTACTAAAGCATTACATGTTTACAAAGAAAACCTCCGTACAAATGTGTTTGTAGCTACTTCAGTGATGTTCACTTTATATTATTACACCTTTTAGTTATATGTATTTAACTTATGTAGCAAAATTATCTCCATAGTATCTCTTACATGTTATTTGCTTCATATATCATGGTTTCCCATAAATTATTTAATCGAAATATATTAGAATTAAGGCAACATTAATGACTAAAGGTAAAGAACATTCACGACATATTAACAAATATATCATTTCAATTTCGATCTTTAGCCTTTAATTTAAATTGAAAACGTTTTATCTGGTTACATTTGTAATCGAAAAGATCATATTTTCACACTAAAAATGAGCTCACATAAAAGTCTGCAGTACCCAGAAAAGTAACTCGATACAAACTAAAATCTCGTATGCATTCTATAACTTTAAGTTCTCTTTATTAATGAGATAATAAGTTTCCAGGCATTATGGTTTCATCAAAATATCTTATCAGAAACATAATATTTTATTAATCAAAACGACCGATTTTAGCGATATGTACAGAAGGTTGTTAATTTATTACTTTTAGCGAATTTCCCCTGTATTTTATTTTATTTTCTAACGGAAAAATCCATTTTTACAACAGTATACAACGTATTATTATACATTTTCAGATGGCTGAATAATTTATACAGTGCTGCTTACAATAGACCTATATTAAGAACAACAATTAGCCTAATTAAGTGGATGAACACAGGAAATTAACATGCACATTACATTCACATTCAGTGCAAGATACAATCAGAAAACTACATGCAACAATATTAGGAATAAATAGAATAACAAACTTAACAACACTACTTAACAAATATCATAGTAAATTAACAAACTATCGTGATTCAAGCAAGAAACAGTATGAAAGACAAATCGTCACTAATCTCGATTTCAATTTACCAGTGGCACAATTTATTGCTGTGGCCCAATAACAAAATTTTGTATCTTGTATTGTTATTGTATTTGTTACTTAGAATAATTTTGAATCATTTGTTTGAAATAAGTAGTTTATAAGATACAGTTTTTTAGACAAGTGTATGAAAAGGCATTGCCGTTGATGAATAAATAAATAAATTAATTAATGGCACCACCAATGCACTCACAAGAACCGAACAACAAGCGTGGCCCATTAATGGCGCCACCAAGACACAATAAAGCACAAACATCACAACAGGCAAGGTGTGACCCACAATGGTGTCATCAAGACAGAAATCATGCACAAGCCACATGCGTGGCGTGACCCAGTAATGGCATCGCCAAGAACACAACACAGTAGCAGGCCGATGTCAAAGGCTGTAACTCTCAAGCTGAAGAAGTTCCAATGCGCGACGTCTGATAACCGGTATGCTGTCATGGAAGATATCGACACGGGAGCATTATTTTGTGGTTATGGGCCTGTTTTTTTCTATTTGTAATGTTTAAATTGGTTAAAAATAAATAAATTTAAAGTACCCATATCTTGAGAACCAATTGAGATATTAAAAAACGGATTGCGGCATTGTAATCTGTGAAAAAATCTAGTTCAAAAAATGGGTCACAACACCACTTTTACGTTTGAAAAAAATATTTTGGATCCAATATGGCGGATCCAAGATGGCGGCCAAAATTGGGTACCCCCTCAAAATGAAGTATTAACTACCCAATAATGTTTGGGGGTGGTGTGGAATTGATATTTGAAAAAATGTAGGAAAAAGTTAGGGGGGGGACTATTATGGGACACCCGGTGTATATATATGTGTGTGTGTGTGTGTGTGTGTGTCTTTAAGCACGATAACTCGCGTAAAAATGGTCAGATTTTAATGAAATTTGGCATGGATGTGTAAAGTAGTAATTATTCGGACGAGTTCGTAAACCAGCCGAATCGGACTACTGGAAGGGGGGTAAAGAGGGGTAAACCCCCCAAAAATGGGTTTTTTGAGTTTTTTACATAGAAATATAAAAATAATCCAATTTTCGCTGGCACCATTGAATTCAGCTAAAAAAAACAAACAATTTAGTATTTAGAATCACTGCTCTATGTCCAATAGTTACAAAGATATTGAAAGTGGTAAACACAGTACTTTGTCCCAATGTTAACCTTATGAGAAATAAGTAAAATTCTATATCTTGCTAATTTCTCAACATATCTTGATAACACTTGGTAAATGGCTTCTTCTAGTTCAGGTCTACAAAATATTTAAATAAAACCACCTAGTTTTAATATACTCGTAACTGAAAACCTGCATACTCATTTCCCATGTTATGCTTAAGGAGCTTATATAAACCTGTCAAATCTCGCTATATTGGATTGAAATATGATGAAATTCGCTGAGTATGCAGGTCTGCTTCAACAAGGGTATTTTTGTTTACGGGTCTTAAAAATATCAAGGGTATGTGAGAGAGGTTAAAGCTAGGGTAAAAACTTAAGAGACCGCCTCAACCACAGCTGCAAAACTGCAATATAAACGAATTGAGTCAGATATTTCTTCCCAAAACTTAAATCCTGGGTGATCTTAAAATCCAAAAACTAGCTTTGTTTCTTATCCTAATTGTCGTTGTATCCAGCCCAGTGGAATGTTTATATAATAAAACTATATAAACCTTTTACGGCTTAACGGATAGATTTGATTTAATTTAGACAATGTTTAATTTTAAGAAATTATTTTTTATTTTATTACATTACATTCAATGTAATTTGTGAAGTATGACGCATTGCGAGGACGAACAATAAGCATTACTCATCACTAATCATATTTTGTTGCATATAAATTGCAGCACTTGAATTTGCAAATTACTACGTTAAGCGCAGCGATGATAACAGAATCAGTTAGGTCTGAAGGCGAATTATGATGACCATACACGAGGTCTGCTGTACGATGATAACGCATTTAATGCTAGGTGTTGCACCACATTACAACCTTTCTCTCCAAACTATCCGAAACGGGCTATCCAAAACACGGCCATCACCAATTTCGATTTGTTTTTTGGTTTAATTGTTGATATAGTCCCAAACGTAATTTTATGACATGATATTGATTCATAACGTTATGCTTTTAAAATCACCTTTACGAAATTGAGTCGTCCAACGTTCTTTGAATATCATTATCTAGAAATGATCTTCCATTTTACTCCTCGAAAAAATATTTAATCAATGCTTATCTTCTCAACTTATATGTAAAAACTATTGAGAATAATTTACAACGAAACACTTATATTGAAATACATTTTAGTTGAATCGATTTACAAGCGTAGACTCTCAAAGTGTAAAGGGTATATTACCTTCTTGATATTGATATTCTTCTCAGCATTGTAATAAGTAGATTGTGAAACAAAGTCACCGCCTCACAACACAAAAGTGGCTTATTTATCTGTCTCGAGAGAGTGCTATTGACGTTGCCAGGAAATCTCGCCCTGGGTCACTTTGTTGTTGGTCTCTTTGGATATGGGGTTTTTCCGTACGCTTCTGAAATTGCTATAGGAACATTAATTCTGAACGGCGTAACAATAAAAAAATCATCGATAGTGTATTGAAAATTACATAAAAATATTAATAGAAAAAGCGAAAATGCTTTAACGTTTTCTGAATATTTTTTTTACAAAGCGTACATTTGCACTAGATCGTGCGTTCAGCACGTACAGACTAGTGAGAGACAGCAATTTATAAGGTTGATACTTCAGGCTCAGGGTCGTATCACACTACCTCGTGAGGTCGAATATTTGTTAGTCAAGGATTCTCCATTAAAGCAATGCAAATCGTTATAGCAATCTAGTCGTTATCAGGCAGTCAATGCGGAAGGACGTCTGTGCGTGTGGCTCGTTGTTTCGTTCGAGCCCGGCCGACTCGCTTGATCGTGTGTAGTTACTTTATACGTTTAAACTCACGCGTTGTGGTTTTAGTTTTTCGTTAGTTTTTGTTTACATACCGATTTTTATTCTCAATGCAAAGGTAATGAAACGCATTTGGACTATTTTAATTTTTTTTTACGGAATAAATAATGTAGAGTATTAATACAAATGTTTGTCTTGCTGCGGTTGCAACCGTGAATTAAAAAATTTAAGTGAGGCTATTATATGTGGCGAATGTACTGTATCGCATCATGTTTCGTGCCGTCGTCTCCGAACCGCCAAGATCTCGCTGCGAGCCGGTCGCCGCGCCCGCGCCTGTCCGCGTGGAAGTGCGACACGTGGACGGATGGGGCTCGGCCCACAGCCAGTCGGACAGTGACGAACCCATTTTTATTTTCACTATCTTTGAATCCGTCAATAATGAGGTGACTGCGGTTAGACAGTCCAGTGCGCAGTATTTTGAAATTATCAATACAAAATTCGAAACTCTTCAAACTTTAATGGATGTCGTTAAGAGTAGACTAAAACTTGTGGAGGAGGACAAGCTGTATCTCAAGCAAAATAAAAAGTATAAAACCCCTTATAGCGCTATTATTGTTAAAGAAACCCAGAAATACTGAAAGATATCGTTGGTGTTATTTAAAGCTTGTCTAAAGTGTTAATTCATTTAGTTTTAGAATATTACATCTGTTTTGGAAAAAGTAATATTCTCTACATTTTTTTTCAGTTAATATTTGGAGGACAAAATTACTGAAAAATATGACGATGCTTATACTAAGCCTACAATATTTTAATATTCTTTCCGTAAAACAACGTATCATACTACAGCTAGCTAATGGGTTTACATACATTTCTAGCTTTTATTTCAAATACTAGTTTTCAGGTGGCAGACAACTCGAGCGTATTTATACGGCTAATACAAATATAGAAAATAATTGTATTAGGTAGAAAGATTTAAAAAGTCAAATAAACTTATTATATTTAAAGCAATGCAAAATAATACAAACGACTATTTGGTGAACAAATCTTTAAAGTATTGATCAAATTTAGTTCAAAGTGAACTCTGTTAACCTCTCAAAGGTTGCAATTTTTTTCGTTTGTTTGTAATACACTTTGTCTCTGGTACTAAAGCATTACATGTTTACAAAGAAAACCTCTGTACAAATGTGTTTGTAGCTACTTCAGTGATGTTCACTTTATATTATTACACCTTTTAGTTATATGTATTTAACTTATTTAGCAAAATTATCTCCATAGTATCTCTTAATAGTTACCTCATATTATATCTTTCAGATGTAAATATTTAATAACTTATAATTAATTGAAATTATCTCCATTAATAATTTCTTTTACAATAATGATTTGATATTTGGGCATGTTATTTGCTACATATATAATGGTTTTCCATAAATTTTTTAATCGAAATATATTACAATTAAGGTAACATTAATGACTAAAAAAGGTAAAGAACATTCACGACATATTAACAAATCCATCATTTCAATTTCAATCTTTAGCCTTTAATTTAAATTGAAAACGTTTTATCTGGTTACATTTGTCATCGAAAAGATCATATTTTCACACTAAAAATGAGCGCACATAAAAGTCTGCAGTACCCAGAAAAGTAACTCGATACAAACTAAAATCTCGTATGCATACTATAACTTTAAGTTCTCTTTATTAATGAGATAATAAGTTTCCAGGCATTATGGTTTCATCAAAATATCTTATCAGAAACATAACATTTTAATTAATCAAAACGAACGATTTTAGCGATGTGTACAGAAGGTTGTTAATTTATTACTTTTAGCGAATTTTCCCTGTATTTTATTTTATTTACTAACGGAAAAATCCATTTTTACAAGGGATTATACAAGTGTTATTATACATTTTCAGATGGCTGAATAATTTATACAGTGCTGCTTACAATAGACCTATATTAAGAACAACAATTAGCCTAATTAAGTGGATGAACACAGCAAATTAACATGCACATTACATTCACATTCAGTGCAAGATACAACCAGAAAACTACATGCAACAATATTAGAAATAAATAGAATAACAAACTTAACAACACTACTTAACAAATATCATAGTAAATTAACAAACTATCATGATACAAAAATTCAAGCAAGAAACAGTATGAAAGACAAATCGTCACTAATCTCGATTTCAATTTACCAGTGGCACAATTTATTGCTGTGGCCCAATAACAAAATTTTGTATCTTGTATTGTTATTGTATTTGTTACTTAGAATAATTTTGAATCATTTGTTTGAAATAAGTAGTTTATAAGATACAGTTTTTTAGACAAGTGTATGAAAAGGCATTGCCGTTGATGAATAAATAAATAAATTAATTAATGGCACCACCAATGCACTCACAAGAACCGAACAACAAGCGTGGCCCATTAATGGCGCCACCAAGACACAATAAAGCACAAACATCACAACAGGCAAGGTGTGACCCACAATGGTGTCATCAAGACAGAAATCATGCACAAGCCACATGCGTGGCGTGACCCAGTGATGGCATCGCCAAGAACACAACACAGTAAGTAGCAGGCCGATGTCAAAGGCTGTAACTCTCAAGCTGAAGAAGTTCCAATGCGCGACGTCTGATAACCGGTATGCTGTCATGGAAGATATCGACATCACGGGATACACGATTCCCAAGTCTTGAAAGACGGGCCAAAGGAAAGTTGAAGTCAAAAGTTGTTGAGTGGTACCGGCGGCTGAATAATTCTTCAGATCTGGTACGTGTAGAAGGGACTCTGATATCAATTTCAGCAAGTAGTTCTTGGCTGGTTATCCGTCCTTTTAAAAGCTTGACGAGGAACAAAACATCAGCAACAGACCTTCTTACTTCCAGAGGGTGAAGACGCAATTCACTCGCCAGGGAGTCCACAGGAATCTCTTGAAAGCAACAACCACTCCTTAGGCCAACAAGACGAACGAATCTACGTTGAAGGGCTTGCAACCTATCCTTAGCACACTAGGTGAATGGAGACCAAACGGGGGAAGCATACTCTAGAAGCTGCCTTACCAAGCTGCAGTAGAGAGTTCGAAGGGCATTAGCATTGTGCATATCTCGGGTGGATCTGATGATAAATCCAAGGATTTGGTTGGCCTTTTTGCAAATCATATCCAAGTGAGCGTGAAAGTTCATGTCGCTGGAGAAAATAACACCTAAATCCCTGACAACACTGGCCCTGGGAATATGCTCGTCCATGATATCATAGTCAAATAAATATTGTTGTTTCCGCCTGCAGAAGCTTATTACAGAGCATTTTTTTGGATTTATGGCCATATTATTCCTGCGGCACCAGTTTGAGATTTCATCAAGGCTAAGCTGGAGACGTCTGAAATCCTGGGGACTACTGACTTCTGCAAAGAGCTTGACATCATCCGCAAACATTAATGTCTTGACGAAGGTGTTGTTCACGAGATCATTAATAAACAATGTAAATAAATAAGGGCCTAAAATTGAGCCTTGCGGGACCCCCGATGTTTGGGTAAAGGTAGAAGAGACCTTGTTTCAATTTTAACCACCAACCTTCGAACAAATAAATAATCCTTCAGCCAGGTCAAGAGTGGGTCCAACGTACCAAATCCCTTAAGCTTTGAGACCTTATCAACCTCCTTGAGAGCCCTTTGAGACCTTTGTCAACCTTATCGAAGGCCTTAGCCATGTCAATAAAGACCAGCATCCACCTGCCTATTGGCCCGAAATGATGTCAGAATATGCTATTGAAAGGTCAGGAGGTTTGTCACTGTTGATTTGCCAGGCGTGAAGCCATGCTGAGAATTACAAATAAGGCTTGAAGTAAGAGGCCTCAACCGATTCACCACCAGTCTTTCAAATATCTTGCCCACTGCAGAGAGAATCGTTATAGGACGATAGTTCTTCACATCCTGTGTCACTGGTCTTCGAGATTGGAATAACATAGCCTTCTTTAAGGGAGCTTGGAAAGACACCACTCGTCAATGATTCGTTGAACAGGTAAGTCAGAGGCTCAACAAGTAATTCACGGCAATAACTCACAGAGGGCGGAATGTTGTCTGTACCAGCGCCCTTAGCTACATCGAGGTTTTCGAGCTCCGCTTCGACCTCATGAGTAGACAGAAGAATGATTCCTGCATTATTGGCATTCCCAAACTTAAAAATTGGTGCAGTAGAACAAGGGGGAGAGAAGATCGAGCTGAAGAAGGGGGCGAAGAGCTCACTCTTGTCTCTGGCGTTCCCCGCTGTTTGAGAATCAAGATGTATAACAGAAGGCATAGATTCGCCTTTTTTCCTGGCTTTAACGAAGGACCAAAAAGCTCGAGTGTTGGAAGGAATCGATGATTCAATGGATGCCACATAGCTATTATATAATGCCTTAGAGAGTGTTTAACATTCATCCCTTAGTTGGGTAAAGCGAAGGAACAACGCCCGGTCCTGCCTCTCCTTGTACATTTTGTGTGCGACTTTCTTCTTGAAGATTAGTTTAATCAGTTCCTCAAAGAACCAAAACGGGAAACGAAGACTACCGTAGTGTTTGATAGGGCTGTACTTTATGGAACAGTCACCGAGCAGGCGTATGAGTTTATCAAACTTACTATTCACTGAAGAGTTGTTGTAGACAAAATCGAAATCTGTATCGGCTATGGTGTTAAACACTGATGCTAAGTCACATTTTCTAAGATTACAAGCAGTATAAGAATTAGAGGCAGCAACAGGATTCACAAATTTGAGAGTAGCCGAGAGAGGAGGATGATGAATGTCCTGGCGAACAATTTCTTCACCTGCCCTGCCACCACGAAGTCGACAGGCGTGAATATCAAATCCAATGAGACTCCCCTTGAGTTCCTCACATGATTTACTTGATGGAGTTTGTTGAAGGCAGACAAGTCGTTGAGACACATGGCAGCTTGCGCGGGGTTGAAAAGCTTCATACAATGTGGTAGGACTGGATGGAGGAAAGTAGGCACATCCCAAAAGAATCTTATTCATGGGACCCAGTGTTAGAATGAGGAATAAGCATTCAATATTAGAGGTAATTTATATTATACCGATGACAAACCAGGCCTTTACGAAGAGCAATTAGAACACCACACCTGACTTTTTCTTACTGCTAGTTGAAGACCTATCACATCTATGCACAGTAAAACCCGAGTTGGAGCTGTACTGGATCCAAATTAGTTTGACAGAAGAATAACACGTCGTGAGGGCAGCATGAAAGAGTAAGTTCAAGGTCGTTAAATCTGGTCCGAAGTCCATTCACATTCTGGAAGTAGAAGTTCAAGGAGTATTCCGGACTTCGGCGAAACGCACTCAGTCTTTTGGACGATTTGAGGGGTACCATTCTTATATCAATAGTCAGATTATCTTCGCCAGCCTCCTGACGGGTTTTAGGTTGACTTCTAAGTTTATCCATATATTCTCGTTCACGTGGCGTTCTGTCATGAGAAAGCGAGAGAAGAAAGAAAGCGAGGTCCTATAGGCAAAAAAACTGTTACCGTAGTACCCATGGTAAGACCTAAGCCCGAGACCATGATAACTTTTCGTTTTGGGGCCCCCATAAGCAAATACTATTCGTTTATTTTCATGAATAAATAAATATATATATATATATATATATATATGTGTGTGTGTGTGTGTGTGTGTGTGTGTGTCTTTAAGCACGATAACTCGCGTAAAAATGGTCAGATTTTAATGAAATTTGGCATGGATGTGTAAAGTAGTAATTATTCGGTCGAGTTCGTAAACCAGCCGAATCGGACTACTGGAAGGGGGGGTAAAGAGGGGTAAACCCCCCAAAAATGGGTTTTTTGAGTTTTTTACATAGAAAAATAAAAATAATCCAATTTTCGCTGGCACCATTGAATTTAGCTAAAAAAAACAAACAACTTAGTATTTTGAATCACTGCTCTATGTCCAATAGTTACAGCGATATTGAAAGTGGTAAATACAGTACGTTGTCCCAATGTTAACCTTATGAGAAATAAGTAAAATTCTATATCTTGCTAATTTTTCAACATATCTTGATAACACTTGGTAAATGGCTTCTTCTAGTTCAGATCTACAAAATATTTAAATAAAACCACCTAGTTTTAATATACCTGTAGCTGAAAACCTGCATACTCATTTCCCATGTTATTCTTATGGAGCTTATATAAACCTGTCAAATCTCGCTATATTGGATTGAAATATGTTGAAATTTGCTGAGTATGCAGGTCTGCTGCAACAAGGGTATTTTTGTTTACGGGTCTTAAAAATATCAAGGGTATGTAAGAGAGGTTAAAGATAGAGTAAAAACTTAAGAGACCGCCTCAACCACAGCTGCAAAACTGCAATATAAACGAATTGAGTCAGATATTTCTTCCCAAAACTTAAATCCTGGGTGATCTTTAAATCCAAAAACTAGCTTTGTTTCTTGTCCTAATTGTCGTTGCATCCAGCCCAGTGGAATGTTTATATAATAAAACTATATAAACCTTTTACGGCTTAACGGATAGATTTTATTTAAGTTAGACAAAGTTTAATTTTAAGAAATTATTTTTTATTTTATTACATTACATTCAATGTAATTTGTGAAGTATGACGCATTGCGAGGATGAACAATAAGCATTACTCATCACTACTCATATTTTGTTGCATATAAATTGCAGCACTTGAATTTGTAAATTACTACGTTAAGCGCAGCGATGATAATAGAATCAGTTAGGTCTGAAGGCGAATTATGATGACCATACACGAGGTCTGCTGTACGATGATAACGCATTTAATGCTAGTTTTTGCACCACATTACAACCTTTCTCTCCAAACTACCCGAAACGGGCTATCCAAAACACGGCCATCACCAATTTCGATTTGTTTTTTGGTTTAATTGTTGATATAGTCCCAAACGTAATTTTATGACATGATATTGATTCATAACGTTATGCTTTTAAAATCACCTTTACGAAATTGAGTCAGAATACCTGCAGTCGTCAGTACAGTTAGTTGTTAAACTGAAGTAAACTCTTTAAGTCACGATGAAGTTAACTGAATGTTTTCATTATTAACATATATGTAGCAATCCAGCAATTGCAAATTTAGCAATATGTAGAAAACCATCATTTAACCCAATTAACTCTAACTCATATGTTTAAATTAAGTAACTTTAACCATACACTTTTTTTAAATAGGAAATATAATTTTCACAGTAGTTAATAAAGGAATGTAATGACTTATTTGTCACGCTTGGTGTTTAGCCTGAATTTATACAGAAAGTCAATGGCATCTTTGGGGTGTCATTCAGTCCCTCCGTGGTTTTAACCAATAGACCACTAACCAACGTTTAATAGGTAACAAATAGAATCCACATGATACGTTTGTAGATATAATTTTACTCTCCTCTCTAAGCATCATTGCCAAAAAGAACAAAAAACAAAATCACCAAACAAAATTAATCATTTATAAATATGAAACAAAGAAATTTAATAATATTTAACAAAAGTAAATGATACAATGTTGATTATAGCCTATTACTATTAAAATGATTCCCAAAAATTAAAATTAAAGAAACATTTAAATTATAGGCATTGACGTGAATTAAAATTTGGCACTTGTAGTAAGATGAAGAAACATTGAACTTTATACACATTTGTACCTTTATTCTAATGACGTTTGCAATGTAAATTCTATTGTCATCTGCAATAAGGATATTATTTATTTATTTAACAAAAACAAGTAAGTATAATTGGCTTCAATTGAAATAAATAAATAACTAAAATCATAATAAATTTAAAACGGACATTGCAAGAACTTTGCAAGCATGAATATAATTTAAGGGAACAGTAAAGTAATAAACAATTAATTATTGTTTATTATTGTTAATAAATAAATAACAAAAATCATAATAATTTTAAAACGGACATTACAAGAACTTTGCAAGCATGAATATAATTTAAGGGAACAGTAAAGTAATAAACAATTAATTATTGTTCTTAGGGTTTCCACGTTTGCGCGATTGCTGATGCATGTTGTGCTTGAGTGTGTGATTGGAACAATTTTTTTTATTTGCCGATTTTATATATATTTTCTGTGAATATCAGACAAGTTTAATTTTAAGTTATATATATTTTTTATGTAAATAGTTAAGTTGTTCAGTAGCTCATCTTTCTGTTTATTATTTTGTAAATATTTAATTAATCCATGTTAAGTGTAAGAAAGGGCCATGTGGCCCTATTGTGGCCGTTGGAATAATGCACGCGTTTTGAATTGTAATAATTTATTGAAATACTTCAATGTACTAAATAAATAATGCTTAACAGAAAAACAACCAACAAAAACTGTAATGTAAACATTGAACTGACATTTGTATTGTTGGTAATCAGCTGGTCAGCTGTTTTCTAAAGACTAAGGACATAACATTCTCCACCACTTATTTATAAACCTCATCTTGAAGAATAGTCTTTCAAGTAAGCAGGTTGATTTCTTTTACGACTTGAACGATGAAGTGTTAGAGGTTCAGGCTGTATTTGGTCTTGATTTTGAGGAATGTTGAAGTTGGGAACTGGAGTGGGAGATGTAGTCGCCTTTTGCTGAATTAGACTTGGAATCTGTAAGGGCTTGTTGGCTTGGCTGTCTTTAAATTGATTTCCAATGTCCTCAAACCGAACTTTTTTGACTTTTGTTTTCCTCATCTGATCTAGATGGCGTTTCAGTGTTCTTCCTGAATCCAATCTGACAATATAGTGAAGTACTCCGAGTTTCTGAATTACCTCTCCAAACGTCCATATGTGTTTACTGTTAGCAGGGTATTCTTTTACAAGGACTCTCTCCCCCACCTTATTCTTGCAGGGTTGTCTATGGGAGGATTTTTCAAAGGGTGGTAGGGTCGAAGTACGTCTAGTTTGATTCGAATTTTTCGATTCAGATACCTCTCATTTTGTAAGGTGCCTTTTTCGGAGGGGGGTAAAAAGTAAACGACTAAGCTGGTAAACAAACGCTATTCGACTCACCCGTTTGCCTAAGCCTATAGGTTAGCCTAGGATAGAGGTCAGACCCAGGACCACCCCAAGTTGCACAACACTGATTTACCACTTTACTAAATATCTTGGGTAATAACACATGTACTAATTCACTGTACGCAATAAAACCACTTGAATTACGATGGCAATGACAGTTATAAATTACAATAGAACAGTAAACACTTTGCTTCGTCTTGCATCACCCAAACATAACCCCATAGCTTTTGTTGACAATTATTGAGGGTAGCCATCTTGGGGCTTCTTTTCTCCGACTGGCTACCCAGCGATCAGCTGTTTCTTACGTCACGGGGTGAACAGCTGACTACCCCTACTTTGGGAAATCCAGGAGGGGAGAGGACCCGGACTGGGCTCCTCGTGGCGATTCATTCGTTGACCAGCCACTGAGACGTTCACGACTCGAGACACGGACGCTCGACTCGACCACGGTCAAACACGATACGGAGGTACGGTTTCCTCATTATTTACGTTTCGTTGCTTAACGTTTAACGCTACTAACACGTTTATCGAACCCGACTCACGGGAATATTTCGATAGAGACGAAATTACGGACTTTTAGACGACTTTACGCCCTCACGAACCTGTCCGAGTTTGTCGTAGGTGATTATTCTCGAATAGACGCATAGTTTAATTCACGTTCTTGTTAGGCCTAGCCTTTCTCTCCTTTACGAAATATCGTAGCACTAAATACTAGACGATTTAGTCGCATTTACTCAGTGCAGTTACTTAATTTTTCGTCTACTCCGTACTTGCACTCACGTCGCAACAAGTCACGGAGCACGTGCTACGCCACGGCAACCCAATTAATAAACTATTAATTGGGTGACGCACTGAGCGGTTACGAACAACGTTCGGTTAGGCCTTACGCCTACGAATAAACCCCGGAAAGATTTATTTGGATTTTCCCCGATTTCCGTGAAGAGTCACGGGTCACGCTACGGCTTTAAGCCTAACCCGTGGTAACCCAAAACGTGTTGGGTGAGCCTCTTGCTCATAGTAACCCTTTAAGCGAGGGTGTGAGCAGGGGATAACGTTAGAGCGATTAAGAGCGATTACTTCGCGCGACTTAGGCGTTTCGTCGTTATAGGCAAAATTATTCACTTTTACGAGGGCGAGGATGAGGCAACTCGTTCTTTGAATTGTATCGTTGCATCCGGTTGCTCTGAGCCCTGCATAAAGTAGTAGTGAGAGTTGCCCCACGATTATTTTTTTTCCGAAATTAATTATAACGAACCCTGGAATTAGGTCCTTCTGAGCGATTCCGAGGCATCCCTACGGTGACTAATTTCTCGGGGTAGGAGATCACGGGAATATTTCCTTTGACCCCCGAAAATTACGTGACATTTCTGGCGCCCGAACAGGGACTCGTTAAAAACTAGATTCGAAAATGACGAAATTCCCGAAGGCAACCGAGATCGTCACGACAACCGACTCGGTGACTACGAGGCCAAGCACCTTGCCATTCATGCATGCCCCGGCTACTGCTGCAGTCGTGTGCGGCAGCCAAACGCTGACCACGACCACGACCACGACGACAACCTCCCAGTTAACCCCGGTAACCGTGGGTGAGCGCGTGAGGTCGCCATTCGACGACTCACGTGTTGGGTGGATTCACGAGGTCAGCAAGGCCGAACTCGTCGCTGAGATGGCACGATTTGGCCTACGAACGGACGGCAACGTCGCTGAACTTCTGAGCGATTCCGAGGCATCCCTACGGTGACTAATTTCTCGGGGTATGAGATCACGCACTATTTCCTTTGACCCCCGAAAATTACGTCACATTTCTGGCGCCCGAACAGGGAAAACAAATAGCCTGCAGGGATTTCACTGGCCGTTCACAAGACGAAGCGCCTGGCTTGGCCTCAACCGGACGGCGGTCCCGTCTTCGAGGAAAACTCGCCACCTCTTATTGCGGCGTTCTGCCGCCGTCATCCCGGACATGGCCCGAGTCAGCCTCCGCACCACTTGTGGCGGCACCCGGGGAAGGTCCCCGGGTTGAACGGCTGAGCCAGGAATGACGCGGCGTCTCTGGCGCCGGTTTCGTCGCTTCGGCTGCGTGGAAGGTTGCAGTCGCGGGGCCTGGTTTGGGCGAGAGGGCCCCGGGTGTGCGACCACCTTCCTCTTCCAGTCCCTCCGGCATCGAGGACGACCCGTCGGGGACGAAATCGTGATCCCTATCTGCCTCCTTTCGTGGGCCGGGCGAATCGGGGATGGCCGGGTCGTTTCGCTGGATGATGTGGCGGCTGGAGCCGCTTCGGCCTTGTCTTCCTGCTCGGAGTCCAGCTCGATGTCTGAGCAGCACAACGACAGTGCCTCGTCATCCGACGAGCTGTCGTTTACCGGCTCCAGATTCCTAGGAGCCGTCACTCGTGGGCAGCCGCTCGGTCCTGTAGAACCCGTGACTGGTTCTGGTCGCGCGGGTTCTCGAATCTTGACTCTCCGACATATCGTCCCCGGTCCCACACTGGCAGAGGCGGGGGTCATGGCCTTGATCGTTAGCCTCGGAAGTGGGAACACATCACCCCCCGCCTTCGATTCCTCGGTAGCCTCGCCCAAAGCGGCCAAGAGCGGATCGTCCTGCTCCCCGAGGGTGTCGAGCGACTCACCACCCGGCCCAACAACGTTGAAGGTGACTCGTCGGGCCACACGCTCCCTGGGACCGGCGCGTAGCATACTCGACAAGTCGCTGGTCTCGAGCATGGCGAAGTCCTCCTTCTCAAACCGGCCCCTTCGGAGAACAGGAGCCAGCTTCCTCCTGACGATCTTCGATTCTATTTTCCGCCGGGTGAGGTCGGAGCCTCTCGACAGCTTGTCGGCGTAAATACAAATCAGGAGGCCGTACGAGTGCGCCCCATCGGACCGAGGGAGGTCTTCTGGCGACTCAATTGTCTGCCACTCCCCTGCCGAGAACGGAACGCTCTCCGTCTCGGGCACCGAGCGCAGGTAGTCGAGAACCTCGACTGCCTCGGTTACCCGGGGAGTGTGATCCGGGTCATATATCTCTATTCTCTTCGCCCGCATCCTCGCCACCAGGAGCGTCCATTTCCCGTCCTCGAGGTGGATCGGGAAATAAACTAAAGATGGACCCCCCTCTTGCGTACATATAGATGCCGGATACCTGTCCTTTTCGCCACTCAGCGAGGAATTCACACCCTATCACCCACACTGAAGGCAAGTCGTAATACAAACTTCTCCTTTCGATGATTCGGAGATAGGCCGACACGCACGCCGGCGTGATGGGGCCTCGACTGAACACGGATGCCCAGTACTTACTCTGCAGCTGCACTAAGGGTCGTAAATATGCCATGATCGGGGTGACAAGCGTAAGCAAGCAAGGGCGGAAGCAGGATTGGCAAGCAGAGTTCGTGCAAGGTGCAAAACAAGCAGGAGTCGAGCCCACTGGGGAACCCAGGAACGTGCAAAGGACCTGCAACAAACCAACTAAGCATTAGGTGGGCAAGCGTTTGGGTCGTTTGGCGGGTTAGTGCCTCCACCCCGGGTTAGTGTTGGTTAGTATGCCGTCGATGCGTACGTCGTCAGATGAAGGCTGCGCGTCGCCTTAGGCCACCGTCTCGTCGCGACCGTAAAATGGTTTAAGATCTTTTACGTGGACGGTGTGGACCGTTTTCGTCTTTAGATCACGCGCCTCGTAAATGTTCGCGCCCCGTTTTCCCACAATCTCGCAAGGGCCGTCGAACTTCGGGGCGAGCTTGCCGACGATCGCATCGGCGGCCGAGGACAATACGTGTATACGGCGTAAGACAATGTCCCCGACTTCGTACTTCACCTCCCGGCGACGGAGGTTGTAGTACCTCGCCTGCTGGTTATAAGCCGACCGGAGGTTTTTACGAGCACTATCGTATACTCGTTTGAACTCTTTCAAACGAGTCTCGTGCACCTCATCGCGAGTCGGTTCGGGCTCACCAGCCTGGGCAAGCTCTACAGTGGGCCCTTGTATGGCCTTCGGCGCCTTCAACTCGCGCCCGAGACACAGCATCGCCGGCGTATACCCCGTCGAGTCGTGGACGGCGGTATTCATGGCGAACTGAAACTCGTCGAGCCACAGATCCCACGACCTATGATTTTCCCTGACGAACTGGGAAATCATGGTCTTCACAACCCGGTTTGCACGTTCAACCGGGTTTGCCTGTGGACTGTAGGGCGCGGTTGTAACGAAGCGTATGCCCCAATCGGCTGCCAGATTCCTAAAGAGGTTTGATACGAATTGGGTCCCGTTATCGACGATGATCGTCTCGGGAGCCCCGTGGCGAAGAAGCACCTCTTTAGTCTTGTTCGTGACGTTCTTGGCAGTCGCCGACCCGATGGGGCACAACTCGACCCACTTGCTAAATAGGTCCTGGATCACCAACAACAAACGGTGGTTACGGCCAGACCGAGGCAGCGGGCCAATCAGGTCGGCAGAGACGGAGTACCATGGGCCTTTAGGCTCCCGAAAGTACATTTTCCCTGCCGGTTTCACCTGAGCCACCTTGTACCTCTGGCACGTATCACAGGACCGGACGTAGGCCTTCACCGCTTTGCGCCACCCGGGCCAAAAGTATTCGGCACCCACACGTTTGAGGGTTTTCTTGACCCCGAGGTGGCCTGCGGTTGCGTCGTCGTGGTTTTGACGTAACACCGCCTCTACTCGGTCAGGGGCTACGCACAACTTCCATAGACGTTTACTTCCCTTCCTCCGAGAAGATCGATAGAGGCGGTTATCGACGACCTGGTATCGTGGGTGTCGCCGCGGATTTGCCGTGACCGCTTCGAGAAGGCGGTCATACCAATCCGCGCGGTCGGAGTGGCGACCTCTCACCTCAGCCCGTGGGCGAGGTTGCGCGCTACTGCTCGGCTGCTCGACAGGCGTCACTGAGTCGTTTGCCCCTTCCGGACCGCGCTGTCCGCTCGTCACGTTGGCCACGTCCAATGGGACTGGTTCGGTTGGGCTGTCAGGTTCATCCTGGACCGGGTATCTCGACAGGGCATCTGCGACTCGGTTCAAAGTCCCCATCCTGTACTGGATGTCGAAGGTGAACTGCTGAAGCTCCATCACCCACCGAGCCAACCGTCCGCTAGGTTCATGCAGCTTCATGAGCCACCTCAGTGCGACGTGGTCGGTTACCGAATACCACAGACCAGAGCCAGACACTCGAGCTCGGTCGTGGTGTATTTCTTCTCCTGGTCGGTGAGCAGCCGGCTCGCGTATGCCACCACTACTTCCTTGCCGTCAAGGGTTTGCGTCAAGGCCGCGCCAGGGCCCGTGGTTGAGGCGTCGACCTGCAAGACGAAAGGCACGGAGAAGTCTGGACAGGCCAAGATCGGTGCCGAGGACAGACGTTCTTTCAATTCCTCGAAGGACCTCTCCTGCTCAGGTCCCCACAGCCACTTTTCGTTTTTCTTGAGAGGTTTTCTCATCGGGGCTGTTACGTCGGCGAACCTTTCGATAAAACGCCTATACCACGACGCTAACCCAAGGAAGCTTCGCAGGGCTTTGCCGTTCGTGGGCCTCGGGAATTCTCGTATTGCGCGGACCTTCTCCGGGTCGGTCGCAATTCCCTGGCTGCTTATGATGTGTCCGAGATAGCGCAACTCCTTCTTGCAGAAGTTGCACTTTTCAGGGTTCAAGCGGAGGCCTGCGTTTCTCAGACGCTTGAACACCTCTTGAAGCAGCCATAAGTGCTCTTCGAACGTGGAGGACACAATCACTATGTCGTCGAGGTAGCCGAAGGCTTTCGGCTCTAAGTCCGGCCCGATGACCTTGTCCAGCAGCCTCTGGAACGTTGCTCCAGCCGAATGGAGGCCGAACGGCATCTTGGTAAACTGGTAGAGGCCAAGGCCTGGTACCGTGAAGGCCGTTATCGGGCGGCTCTCCTTGGCGAGCGGCACTTTCCAATAGCCCTGCCGTAAGGTGCTGCCGAGGTGCTGATGTACCTCGCCTGCCTCAGTTTCTCGAGGATCGCGTTGATCCTGGGCAGCGGATACGCGTCGGGGATAGAGCTTTCGTTTACTCGTCGCATGTCGATGCAGAAACGAAATTTTCCGTTGCTCTTCCTCGTCAGCACCACTGGTGAGCTCCACGGGCTGTCCGACGGCTCGATCACGCCTTCTTGGAGCATCTTCGCCACCTCCTCGTTTATTATGGCTTGCAAGGCGGGGTTCCTCGGATAGTACCGCTGTTTAATCGGGACAACGTTTTCCTTCAAGCGGATCGTGTGCTCGGCCAACGTAGTTTGTCCCTCAACAGCGTCGAACAACGGCAACTCGTGTCCAAGGAACTCAGCAAGCCTCGTGTCCTCGTCAGCGGTTAACGTGCTCAGGGCACTCACCGCTCGAAAGGGCTCTTCGTCTAGCCCCGAGGAACGTTCGACCTCCGGATGGAATTGGATGAGGTTGACGTCCGTAATGCACCCCATGCCCAAAACCATGTCCGTCGTGAGGCCAGGAACGTAAAGGGCGTCCCACGTCAGATATTGCCCGGCGATTACGCCTTCAATGCAATACTGATCCGTCACGTGGGAGCTGGCACCGTTAGCCATCCTCAGGTCCACCTTCCTCTCGTGGGGTTTGATGCCGTGTGCACTTAAGTGCTGCACCACCTGATCCCCAGTCAGGTTAACGGCAGAGCCGGTATCGACGAGGGCTCTGAATACCGTGCCGGAGAGGGAAACGTCTACGAAAGGTCGGTCGTCGGTGGCCTGGGTATTCTTGACTCCGCCGGTGGACGTTCTTATGACGTCGAGCCAGCGGGTCCATCGCTCGCGTTCCTCGGAGGTCGTTCCTCGTTTCGGGGCGCCGGACTCAGATGGCCTCCGGTCGACTGAGTCCTTCTCCCGTTTCCCGACCTGCAGCGGCACCGGCGGGTTGATACACCCTCCCGTTTGCACCGAAAGCACCGAAGTACCTTCGGTTTACGGCAGTCACGGAACAGGTGCCCTGCCTGATCGCAGTTCCAGCAGATCAGATCGCTTCTACCTGGGCTGCGTGCCGGGGATCTGGAAGCTCGCGCAGATCCGGATCGTTTGTTCTCCCGTGGCGGAGAAGAGCGGCGCGCTGGGCGCTCACCAGCATCGGACTGCTGGTTACGGCCCCACCCTGAGGTTGCGTTAGACTGACGTCTAACTTCCACCTCGGGTTTAGCCTCGTTCCCACGGCTCCATTTGTCGACGGCCGCGCTATCGTACGTGTCGGTCTTGCGCTTGGAGGCTTGGTAGGCGGTTTCCGGAACGAGAGCGACCGATGGCGACGGTGGAGGGCGGAAGATTTGGCGGCTACGCATGTAGGCCTCGTAGTCTTCGGCCCTCGCCATCAACTCTTCGACCGTGGTAAAGTCGGATCTCCGGACCATCAGTTTGTACTCGGGCCTCATATTGCAATATATGAGGTCGAGCTTCCCCTGCTCCGAGAACGTTCCGCTACGTCGAATCAGGGTTGAAATCGCTCCCACGTAGCTGCGGATCGGCTCGTGGTCACCCTGAGTTCGTTTGCGAATCTCCTCGTCGAGGCTGTGGCGATAGCCCGTTGGCAGGAACTGAGCCTCGAAGCATCGCTTAAAATCCGCGAACGAGTGCCACGCACTCCGTGTATTCCGGTACCAAAGCAGCGCCATACCGGTTAGCAGCTCGGGCATCGCCTTGAGCATCTCATCGTGCTTGACCCCGTATGCCTCGGTCATCTCCTCGAGTCTTTCGAGGAAGGAGACTGGGTCTTTCTTGCCATCGAAACGCAAGTTCCATTTGCGGATCCGGTCACATAGCGACGGGGTGTCGCTTGGTGGCCGGCCACCCCGGACGTAGGGGTTACTTGCCGACGTGTACGGAGCGTAGTAGGGGTGCTGGCTAACCGTCGGGTACGTTGGCACGAAGTACCCCGTTGTACCGAAAGGAGCGGCGGTCGCGGTGGCAGCATGGACCGAGTATCCGAGTGCCTGCGTCACGAACGGCGTCGGTCTCACCGGCAAGTCCGTGAGCGGTGCCGGTTCACGATAGCGACCGCTGAACGTAGTATCGTACCAAGTTCGCGTATCGAAGTGACCAGGGTTGTATGACGAGGCCGGGTTAATCGTCACGGCTTCACCCAAGGTCACCGAATTCCTCGCGAGCGAAGTCAAAGTCCGCCTCACAGTCTCCGAATCCGCGTGCGGTGGTAGGCCAGGTATTTCCCGGACGCTAGCGGTTTCGTCAACCACCGGTCGCGGGGGCCACTGCACGCTCTGAGACGTCAACGGCAGACCAGCTGCCGTTTGTGCCTCAGGTGGACCTGCGTATGAGAGCTGCGGTACCGTCACGAAAGTATCAGCGGTGGTCACCGGGGCGTTTGCGGCTAAGTGGTCGATCGACCCCAAAGGATTTTTCCAAAATTCGCGGAACCGCTCGCGAAGTTCAGCGACGTTGCCGTCCGTTCGTAGGCCAAATCGTGCCATCTCAGCGACGAGTTCGGACTTGCTGACCTCGTGAATCCACCCAACACGTGAGTCGTCGAATGGCGACCTCACGCGCACACCCACGGTTACCGGGGTTAACTGGGAGGTTGTCGTCGTGGTCGTGGTCGTGGTCAGCGTTTGGCTGCCGCACACGACTGCAGCAGTAGCCGGGGCATGCATGAATGGCAAGGTGCTTGGCCTCGTAGTCACCGAGTCGGTTGTCGTGACGATCTCGGTTGCCTTCGGGAATTTCGTCATTTTCGAACCTAGTTTTTAACGAGTCCCTGTTCGGGCGCCAGAAATGTGACGTAATTTTCGGGGGTCAAAGGAAATATTCCCGTGATCTCCTACCCCGAGAAATTAGTCACCGTAGGGATGCCTCGGAATCGCTCAGAAGGAGCTAATTCCAGGGTTCGTTATAATTAATTTCGGAAAAATCCTTTGGGATCGATCGGCCACTATCGATCGACTGTCCATTTGAAAGTGGAGTTTTGTCAAGGCTATTAAGTTCTTCCTCAACTTGGGACCTTAGAGCAAAAGGGATATTGCGCTCTTTAGTATAAAACAGGAGTAGCGAAGGTACGCAATTGAAGTGAAAACTTATGACTAAGTACACAGCCGATCTTTTGTTCGAATACAGTTGAAAATTCTGAAAAAAGTTCTTCAGTGGGAAGAGAGGCGTCAGAGAGGTTAAAACAATTACCTTGTGTTACATTAGAGTCATCGATCTCTTGAAGACATATCTGGAGATGCCGGATCCAAACTCTGCCGAGGACCGCTGGACGACCATCAGGAACAATGTATAGGTCCTCTATTGAATTACGTCCCTTATATGATACATTAATCGTAACTTTACCCATTGGTCGGAAGACATCATTGGTGTATGATCGAAAGTAAACGTTTGTGGGCCTGAGTTGTACATTAAGTTTGAGACTTTTGAAATCTTTTTCAGGAATAAGAGTAAATCCAGCTCCTGAATCTACTTCAAAACGTACAGGTTTTTGATTTATTTCTACAGTGACAAAGTACTTTTCTGAATCTGATACGATTGAACGTTGATAGTCAAAAATGTCAATTACCTCTTGTGTATTAATTGGCATGACATCGGTTATTTGATTTAATCCTAGCAGGGAGTTATCAGAAGTTAAATCTACGTATTTAGTTGAACTAGAACTGGTTTTATCATTATTTTATCATTAGAATACTTATTTTTCATAAGGGAGGAAATACAGACTTAGCCACATGACCATTTTTTGAACAGGACATTCAGATGCTCGGTGATTGTTTCGGCCGCACCGAAAACAAACGTTATTAATCCCTAGTCTGGAGTAGTCAGGCTTGGATTTCAAACAAGAATTGAAAATTGAGCTTTCGCGTTTGAAGTTCTCCCTGCGACTTCTGTTTGAACGACCTCTAGAGCGATTTATGTCTACATTTGAAAGTTTATTTATGTCAACTTCGGTTGATTGTGAGGAGTGATGATTGTTTAGAATTTTTGTCTGTAATCTGGAAGCTTCTAAAGTTGTAGCCTTGGCTAGAATGTCTTTGAAGGAGGTTGTATCAGACTGTAATAGTTATTCACGAAGCCAATCGTCTTTGAGCCCCCTGATGAATTGAGCTCTTAAGAACAAGTCTGAGACGGGAACTAGTTTTGTACACGGGCACTGAACTGTTCCCTCATTCTGAAAGGTTTTTCTGAAGTGAACCAACATATTCGGGATTGGATTCATTTTGCTTTTGATATGGGTTAAGAAAATAATGTTGTGAAACAACAAAATTTCTGTGTGGGGAAAGCATGTCACTGAAGGATTTGACTAATGTAGGGAAATGAAGAACTTTAATAGGGTTTTCAGGTCCTAATGTAGCAATAAGTTATTATAGTGAATAGAGCCAATTGAAGTA
This sequence comes from Flexamia atlantica, assembly GCA_035578135.1. NCBI lineage: Eukaryota > Metazoa > Arthropoda > Insecta > Hemiptera > Cicadellidae > Flexamia > Flexamia atlantica. Next base: position 55,966,516 of record JAQJVK010000006.1, read on the forward strand.
CACAGTAGTTGTGCTTTTTTACTGTCATCAGAGATGTTTTTGACTGCAAGATAATTTTCAAAAAGTTCTAAATAGTTTTTGAATTTTTCCTTTTTTCGAATCATAGGTTTCAAATGCTTGAATATTACTCATGCAGTTCCTTGTTGTTCTGGTTGTTGAAGAGTTTTCGTGATTTTAGCAAGAGTAGAAGTTAATGCAGCTTGACTTTCTGTAAATGTCTTTAAAAAGATTGAAAATTGTTCTGTATTCATGTTAATTAATATTTTAAGTTAGAAAACAAATAACTTTCACCGAGTCGCCAACTATTGTGGCCGTTGGAATTATGCACGCGTTTTGAATTGTAATAATTTATTGAAATACTTGAATGTACTAAATAAAAATAATGCTTAACAGCAAAACAACCAACAAAAACTGTAATGTAAACATTAAACTGACACTTGTGTTATTGGTAATCAGCTGGTTTCTTAAGACTAAGGACATAACAGCCCATAACTTTGCATGGTAAAATAAAGAATTTTCATTTCATTTCATCACCATTGAAAACAAAAGAGGCGTTTTTAAAGCATACAGCATCACTGAATAAAATTGATAAAACTTTAAAGTCACATTAAAACAAACAAAAATGTATAATATATACAGTATAATTTATAAACCAGAGGTAAATGGCTTCTTTGACGGAATTAAAAGTTAGAATTGGAGTAAACTACTTAATGGAGTAAGTTGAAAACCCATTTTGGTCATTAATTACTCCGTTTGACAAAGCCTGTTGCAGATATGTTGGGCCGGGGATGCGCAAAGTTTCTCGACTGCGGCTCAAGATTACGGCGGGGCGACGAACTTGATAGACGAACGTTAACTGAAAGGCTTAGTTTGCAACTTTTAAATGTCAGGAACGTCGCACGGGATGGTTATATACTTTAAAAATTAAAAGTAACTCAACAATTTGCAATAAAATAAATATCCGCTCCGATAGAGAAATCTAATAATTTCAAAACACAAGTCAAAACTTGTCTTTGTCGTTTCGACCGATCAAAAATAAAAATGTCGGAATATGTCGCTGCCAAATTTTATGGTGTCAGAATTTATCATCGATCCTTTGTTTTATGCAATTGGTGTGGTGTGGGTAAACTAATTATTACTAATCATGTGGGTAAACTAAATATTTTCACGATATAAATATTTAAAAAAAAATGCAAACATTCAACGTTTATTTTCGATAAAGTGAAAAATCAGGTTTTATTTTAATTGTTATTTCTGTAAAGAGAAAATCAAAAGACCTTATAACGTCTTATCAAATAACTGAATAGGAAAACAATGCGTCGAGTTTATTCTTCGGCTGAGCACAAAAGATTTCATGTCATTGTTCGCTGAGTGCAGTAATTTAAGAAACACAATGGACACGCAGAGCTGCAATCGTTCCTGTGAATTCAGGTGAGCAACGACTGGTTAATCGTAGCGTTATTAATTGTTTGGTCATAGCTTTAAGTTCGTCGTCTATATGCTTTACCATTCCGTAGAATTGTAAGGGCATTTTCATGTACCTTTTTAGATGTTATATGTTATTCTTTCAATCTCAGAAAAAGTAACATTATCATTTATGTGATTTAGTTCTTTTCAAAATAAAAATTAAAAGAACTGGTAACATGTCTTCGCGACAGAAACAAAGGATGTATTGCAAAGGGCTATTTTCAAGGAGGCTCAGTCCCTCAAGATAAAAAATTAGCTACAATTTGTAGTTTTAATAATTATTAGCACTTGTCTTTAATTGTAGCCTAAGGTGTCTAAATTACATCCATTTCCATGGCAGCGCTGGTCCGGCCATGTTTGAAAATCAATATGAAAGATGCCACGATTTGCTACTCAATTAGTCCTAATTAGTACCGGAATACTAGATTTAGTACTCTACACATTACCGAGATATTAGCCATTACGAACAGGAGGAGCTGATAATTACAGCACGGCTATGGAAGAAAATATGAATTTTGAAAGAGTCACGATTTAATACAATATCAGTATTAGGATGGATCCATTTCCTTCTCTGTGCTAGGACTAAAAAGCTTTTTATAATTTTTACTAGCAAGTTTAGGCATGGTTTATCTGTGTCTAAATGGATCAATTTGGACAAGTGTGTTAATAAAGGGGGAATCTTTGCCGCCACTCAAACGTACTGTCACTCAAACAACATTTAAACAACGGATTGACTGTTCCATTCAATGGTCTCATAGCTAATTCTGTCAATCAAAATCAAAATAAAGATTTTTTAAAGGTTATTTCGTTAGTTCGCTTTTACAAATTGATCGACTGCGTGGTTGTCATATTTTTATATATTCACATTTATTAGTTATTTTTACTCCTTTTTATATACCTAAACTATAAACTATGTATTTGATTATCTGATTTTTAAAACTTTATACAATTTTTTTTTACTTATCATGGAAATATTGGAGGAAGATTTCATTGGATGTAAGGACCATATCGATTATGATTTATTTTTAAATAGATCTGTACCGAGGAGGGAATATGCGGCTCCGTTTCTTTTGATTAGTAAAAGTGAATTTTTGAGATGGTATAGATTCCAGAAAGACACTGTGAGTAAATCACTTTCACCCTTGATATACGGGGATGATTTTTTTTTTACCAAGACAAAGTAACTGTTCAGTATTCCTTAGAAGTGGCTGAAATGGCATGGATGGAGAATAAGACGGTTTGGAACGCCCGGCAGAACGCCCGATCCAGTGCGAAACCTCCCCTTAAAAAATGCCGTTTCAGTCGTACCGTACGACCGCACGCCCATGACAACGCATCTTATTGTGGATTAAATTTCGAAAACCTACACTGAATGCATTTAATCCATGTAATTTTCCCCCCCCCCCCAGTGCTTTTTTTCCCCCCAGTGAGGTTCCCCACATGGCGTCACGATTCTGTGCTTTCAGTTTATTATTAGTCCGTTATATATTTAAAAGTGTATTTTTATATTTAATTACCTTAAGTACCTGACAGAATTTATGAGACCATTTTCTTATTTCAGACAGTGTGCGAGAATATAGCCAGAATAAGCCAGCCTTCTGTTTTTAGGTTCGTAAAAGAAGTGTCTGAATCGCTTGCTGGATAACTTCCGCAAGTAGTATTTCTTGAAAACCAATTTTCAATGAAGGCGAGAACAGTTATGGGAAGAACGACTTTTTCAGGATGGGAGGGTTTCCAAAAATGATTGAATGTGTGGATTGTACACACATCCCCATCATAAACCAACCCAAGTTGGGTGAACGCTGAAGTGTACAGGAATAGAAAGGGGCACATGTCCTTGAACGTCTAGGACAGTTACTTTGCATTGGTTAAAAAAATCATCATTCCCGTATATCAAGTTTGAAAGCGATTCCTCACAGTGTCTTTCTGGAATCTATACCGCCCCAAAAATTCACTTTTACTAATGAAAAGAAACGGATCCGTATGTTCCATCCACGGAACAGCTCTATTTACAATTAAATCATCATCGATGTTCCTTAAATTCAATGAAATCTTCCTCCAATATTTCCATTACAAACAAAAGAAATTGTACATAAAGTTAACAAAATCTAATATCAAATACATAGTTTAGGTATAAAAATTGAGTAAAACTAATAAATAAAAATATGAGAACCACGCAGTCGATCAATTGATTTGTAGTCAACAATACCCCGTCGCAGCAAACCTGCGTACTCAGCGAGTTTCCTGTTATCTTATGTTATTCGAACCAATAGATAATAAAGTGATCATGGTTTATTTGCTCGAATTGTTTAACAACCAATTTTTATACTATTTTATTATACTTTGGAATGATTGCTCATTATTTTGATAACTAGCTATGGTTAAATTAATTCGTAATTAATTAATACGTTTACTAGAGGGAAAATAATTAAGAAATCACAGGGAGTAGTTGAACATTTATTCAATAACTTTATACTATAAAAGATGAATTGTCAATACAACATGAATAGTCATTAAAAAGTCGAAAATTAAATAATTTCATATTAAATTAAATGTTTAAAAATATTCTTTAGTTAGCCCTTTAGACTTCCAGCCATAAAGAATTATTTAAAATTTTACTCCATGCAGTTTGGTGGTGTCCAAGATTTTTGGAGCACAATTTGTATGCCATTTAATATTGCTATACTGTTGAAATATTGTAAAATATTTGCAGGAAAAAGTTTTTTCCATTATCTTTTATTTCAACTGCTGCAAGATGACAACCTGAAACAGAGTAAACTATTAATTTTAGTTTAAGATGATGATACTAAAAATGAAGTTTTATGTGGCAATTTGAATCTGGTTTTTAATTTAAGTAAATGTTTTTAAAATGTATTTTGATTAATTACTTTAACATGAGTTTGAAATACAAATGTGTGTTACTTGACAATAAGAATTTATTTATTTTTAAATTGTTGTACAACATTTAAAATTGCTGTTCGATATGAAATTTGATTTCAAATTAATGCTTTAGTGATCATGAACAGGAAAGAGGAATGTTAACTTAAGTTTCAGGCAAATATAAAGAAAAACTTCATTCTCAGGCTTGTGACTAGTGGTTGTTGGTAGAAAGCCTCAAAAGGTAATATTTTTAATTACCAAAGGCAAAAACGCAATCACTAAACAATGAGATACAAATGAAGATAATATCATGTTATACAGTATTAGCAAAAATAAACAGTACTGAAACAGAAGAAAATATTACAATTTCACCACTGTTTTTTTTGGCTAATACTGTAATTGTCACATCATTAATTGATAGTTTATTTTTTAACTGAAATGAATTCCATGGATTAATGAATGGAATTTTTATCCAGTTTTAATTTAATGTCATTGGAGTCGGCTTGTTATTCTTTGTGAGTTCATCCAATCTACTATATATTTGTTTAACACCAATCACCCATCATCGCACAACCCAAACTATATTACATACAACCTTGAAATTTTACGTGGACGTACCTCTCAGGGCGTAGGCATCCGCTAAGAAAGGATTTTACATAGTTCGAAGTTTCAAGGGGTTTTTGGCGAGATCGAATTTTTTCAAATTTTCCCATTTAAAAGTGTTATGGACGATCTTTTGTTTACATTTTCAATCTTCATTCAATCAGTCAGCTGAGTTAGCTTCACAAATGCACATACGCTGTTATAGCTGATTATAAATTGATTTCTTTCATCACGGTTTTATTATTCTTTTGTTGATTTATTTTATGGACATAATTATGTACTAATATGAAAGATACATTTAGTTAAGTTTTAGTATCTAATCTGTTTTCTTATAAATTCAGTATATGGTACCATATTTATTTCGGCAGCTGGAGATGTAATTATGCCTGTTACGAAGACTTGGTGTTAATCTAATTTGACCTCTATGCTTAAAGCCACGCAAATATGAATAGAAATACCTTAAAATTGATACATTTAACGTTAAAATCGGTCTTGCCGTTTTTGAGTCATGACTGAGAAAAAAAACCTAGACTATCTACTGTTATACGAATATAACTGTTTTTTAAGCATAAACAATGCAATATCACGTAAACAGACATCTACATTAAATAAATATTCCTTGATATAACCTTTTTTGATTCAGCCCCTTCAGATTCGTCAAATCAAGGTTTGACTAATTTTTATCGTGAGGGAAGCCACGGGAACTGCTAGTCTATTATATATTTGTCACGTACCACTCACCCATCATCCTACAGCCCAAACTACTTGACCTAGAACCTTGAAACTTTTGCATGAACGTTCCTCCCAGGGTTTTTCTGTTTTCCACGGGTAAAACCGTGTTGATCACCTAGTTACGCAATAAAAGAGCGTACTCCTAATTTACTTGAACGGGTGATCTTTAGTAAACCGTCAAAGGCATGACAATATCAGTTAGTTAACTTATATTACTGGAGAACTAAATTTTTCTCTGAGTTGTAACAATGATTTAAGTTTAATGCAAAATACATGTTTTTCATCTTTAAAATGTGTTTTCACCACACTACAATGTAATCACCTGGTTTACATACGTCATTTGTTGGGCGAAACCAACTCTTTTCCACCTGAGGCTCTTTTCAGTCCTATGGCTGAAAGTCAGCGGAACATTTATTTGCTTGAAATAACGTGAGAACATCACATAATTATAGGGTCCAAAGATGGTATATTTGCGATCATATGATTTTCATAGCTGTGTTTGTGTAAACCATGTCAAAAAATTTCCATCGTCACTCATAACTTCAAAGGCTTTTTCCAAATGTAACAAATAAAAAATAATCAGATTTTTAATGTTATGTAGGGTATATTTCACTGTGTAGTGTGGTGGAAAATAGTGTTCGCACCTCGACCAAAAAGGTTTTGTAACTCTCAATCGTTTCAAATTCTGGACTCTGTCTGGAATTTGAAACACCATCTCAAGCCTCCAAAGCCTCATTTTCGCTCTGCTAAGACCTTGTTGCGAAATACTATTGCGGATCACATCTTTAGTTGTGTCTTTGACTATTCAAAGTCAAAGGTTGTGTTTAGTTAAAAAATTTATTCAATTAAGTATAAATGTATATACAGAGTTGGGCAAAAGTCTGGAATATATAAAATAACTTTTAAATTATTTTGCAGAAAGTGATTAAACCTTACAGTTGTGTATCTAGTATAAATAGGAATATTTTGGCGTATTTTCTCAGTTTATCGCACGATGAGGGGACGGCCCACGCTGGAAGTATTGAAATTCTTAAATATAAGCATACCTGGAGTTTTACCTCATTGTAAAGGTCTTAATTAGTAGATTACAACAGCGCAAACCGCGCCTCAAAAGGTTGATCCAATCAGAAGTTACAGCTCCTCAAAGATTTTAATGTTGGCCATTAAACTCAAGGCTAAAATCAAGACTTATATTTTTATCAAGCTGTAACTTCTGATTGGATCAACCTTTTGAGGCGCGGTTTGCGCTGTTATGATCTGCTAATTAAGACCTTTAAAATAAGATATAACTCGAGGTATGATTACCCTTAAGAATTTTTGGACTTCCATCACCGGTCGTCCCCTGGTCATGAGTAAATTTTTTAATACGTTAAATTATCCTTATTAATGAGAAATACATGTATCTAAAACCAAACTACATCGTTCCGAGTGCTTTATTAGTAATTAGACTTTTTCCCCTAATTTTAGCCTTGAGTTTAATGGCAAACATTAAAATCTCTGAGGAGCTGTAACTTCTGATTGGATCAACCTTTTGAGGCGCGGTTTGCGCTGTTGTAATCTACTTATTAAGATCTTTACAATGAGGTATAACTCGAGGTATGCTTACATTTAAGAATTTCAAGACTTCCAGCGTGGGCCGTCCCCTCATCGTGCGAAAAACTGAGAAAATACGCCAAAATATTCCTATTTATACTAGATACACAATTGTAAGGTTTCATCACTTTCTGCAAAATAATATAAAAGTTACTTTATAATTCCAGACTTTTGCCCATCCCTGTATTATGGTTTTAATCAAATATCTACAATAGTTTTATATTAAAATTTTAGACAAAATAAACCCGATTATTATTATTTATTTGATTTTAGTTTAAAAAGCCGTAGAGGAAGCGGTTCAAATAAAAAAAAACTCTAGCACTGGAAAAGAGGCCATCCAAAAAAAAGAGTGAAAATGAAGTGATCACTTCGCAAAATGAAGTGAAAAATAAAGAAAATAACCAGTCCGAAGATTCAAAAAATAAAATCGAAAAGAACAGAAAGGAGGAGGGAAGTAAAAAAGAAAATGAAAAACTTTAAAAGATGAAAGTGTGAAAGATAACACTGGAAAAGAAACACCAAAGGAAGGTGAGGAGACCGATGAAGTGGACATGGAACTGGATGATATCATTGACTTGGATATTTTCAATGAAAAGAACGATGAAAATAACAAAGTATGTTATAGTAAGATTGAAGTTTGTTTTAGTCAAAAAAAAATTCATGTGATTAATAATACACATAATATAATACTTAAAAATTACATAGCAGTTTTACATGGTGGTTAAATCAAAGAAATAACATTGGCAACATCATCATTTAATAGTATTTCGTACATTTTATAGTAATACATGATCATAAGTTGATTAACTAGGCAAACATAATTTTTCCGGCAGCGCAGTCACTCACCCGCCCTATTTGGTGCCCTTGATTGTAATTCCCCAACATCGAAGGCCACTGCTCCAGGGACAAGAAGCAAATTTCAAGGAAAGTTCTTTGTAGTTTTCATCACAAAGTCTTGAAAAAATAAAAATTTTTAAGCTCTAAAAAACTTAGAAATGTATTATTTTAAGAATTAACAACAACAAAATTTAGTTTCAGGTGCTTGCCGAGTTGAATGATTCAATGTCGAGGGATGAGCCGGTTGACCAGAGAGATTTAAATAACAAAAAAAAATGTTATAGTAAGATTGAAGTTTGTTTTAGTTGAAAAAAAATACACGTGATTAATAATACATCTAAATACAATAACCAAAAATTACATAGCACTTTTAACGTGGTAGTTAAATTAAAGAAATAACATTGACAACTTCATCATTTAATAGTATTTCGTACAATTAATAGTAATAAAAAGTGAAGTAATTTTTTACATACAAGTATTCACATTTTATTACTTTGCATAGCAATCCAAATATACACCATAACAAATTAACTAATGCAAAGTTCCATGCAATATTTTTCAATCAATATGATCAATATATATTTATTCATTGAATTTTGATGAAATCGTTTAAATAATTTATATTAAAAGTTCGTACAAATCCTGAGTAAGTCTTGATATCAATCTATGATTGAATATTAGTTCCCAATATTGAAGGCTACTGCTCCAGGGACAAGGCAAATTTCAATGAAAGTTCCTTGAAGTTTTCATCACAAAGTCTTGAATAATGCTAAAAAATAAAAATTTTTAAGCTTTAAATAAAACTATAAAAAGTACTATTTTAAGAATTGATAAAGAAATTTTGTTTCAGGTGATTGCGGAGTTGAACGATCATATATCAAAATTGAACCCCCCCCCAAAAAAAGTTAATATAAATTAAGTTTTTATATTAGTTAAATTTTAAATCTTCTTTTATTGTGATGTTTGTTTTTTCACAGTTAATTTTTTTGTTTCAAAATACTTTTATTAAATAGTTTTGTAAATAGTTTTAGAAAATTTAATGTTTAACAAAATTTTAATATTAATTGAGTGTTTAAAACTAATTCATTTAAGTTTTTAAATTAATTAAATTTTAAATTTTTTTTTATTGTGTTGTTTATGTTTTTTACAGTTGTTTTTAGTTTTAAAAAGTTCAATCTAGTTTTAAATAGTTTTGTAAATAGTTTAAGAATTAAAAAAATTGAGGCTTTCAGTCAAGTTCAAGGTGATTGTGGAGGCTTGATGATAAAAATTCTTATCTTTTACTCCTAGATGCACTGCACTAGTTTCTTGTTACATGTAATTTTCTTCCCCAAAATCCCTCATATTTTCGGGACACTAAAGGTTTTGGTAAGGTCAAAATATAATTTGGGTTGAATTAGTATCATTCCCCAAAGTTAATGTTTGTCTTAACAAACAACAAAATTAAGGAGGGGGGGATCGGACTTTTTTACACACTGTATATTGTCTATACCTTTGGAGTGGCTGGTGAAATTTTTTTTAGGAAGGTGTGAATGCATTAACGTATTTGCTGAACATTTTGTTGCCACCCAATCAAGACGCATAAACATAAGCGAGAAGTTAAGTCATCATTTGTATTCTTTGAAGTAATGTCTTCCTGTAATGGGTAATTTGAGGGAACCATGCAAATACCAAACCAAACGGACCAAATCAGTTATAGTGTCCTAATCAATCATCAATTCGGCCAGAGAAATTCAGGGAAGCACCATTGATCAACTAAAAGTTGTGTCTCTTATTATGTAAATAGATGTTGCTGCCTTGGTGCATATGTTAATGCCAAAATTAGTTTCACCTTTGAGTATTAAAGGTGACTATTAATCACCTTCAGATTTAAAGTCAAAGGTTTCACTTTCCAACGTCACTTTGAACGATTTGTACAACCGAACACATCAATGAGACTCAAGTTCGTTGATAGAGTTGATCTTGTGTAAAGCGAAGAATGAAAAGTGAAGCTAGGGAGTTAACAGACAGTGGTCCAGAATAAATTTAAAGGAAAATGTAGTAGTTCCCAAGTCCTTTAACAGTTTTTAGGAACCGACGAAAATAAAGAAGATAGTTCGTTTTTTAACAGATAACGTAACGAAAATTTGATTGCCTGCAGGGAGGCAGAAATTTTCAACATTGAAAGACAAAGCAACACGCTAAAATCGCAGTAATTTTGAACACATCTTCGGTAACGCATGAAGAGTCAGACGCCCCTCTTTCTGCACACTTGGCATGCTTTGAGTTATCAAGACACTCGAATGATTTAATGAAAACTGTTGATAGCAATGAGGTTGTGTTAGTTTTGATTTGTAAATAATTCATACAACTAATAAAATTAGAGGGATTGTGGATTGAGTAAGGAACGGGAAAACGTCTTCAATTCACACCCTTCGTCAATCTACAAAGAAAGACTCCAGAAGATGTATGTGTCGCTGCCATTTTTTCCATGCATTCACAGGTGCTCTCACTGTGTCTAGTGTTGTCAGAGTGGGCAAAGCAAATCATAGAAAGCAAAGATGATATTATTAGATTTGTAGATCAAGCATTTTTATACTACACTAATCCCCAACCATCACTTCTGAAGATGACACTTTATTTTTTATCATCCAACTATTACTGGCAATTTATTTATAATAATCCGTCAAGTTCATCGCAGACGACGAATGAAGCCGGGCGAATATTATTTTTAAAGCACAACAGACCGATCGATAATATTCCTCCGACCGGCAATTCTCTACTTTATAGCATACTAGGAGAGCTACTTTACTTGGCAATGCTTTGTCTGGACGACCTGCCTAAAGAAAAACTTCTAGTCTCTGAATTCTGGCAAATGGTGTTGGGAAAATATTGATAATGGCTATAAACCTCTTTGGAAATCTTTTATTGAGATGGATAGATTGCTAGAGCTAATTGCATGTATCTGTAAGGAAATGTCTACTAGTTGACGATGTGCCCGATCATTAATTTGATACACTTTGCTATGTGAATGTGAGGGCCAGTGCATCGAATAAAATAATTTGTTTTCAAACTTTTAAATACGGTTTCATTGAAGTACTAATTGAACTGTTCAATTAAAATTCAATTAAAAAATTCAATTAAAAGTTTTAGGTTTATTACTGCAATAGTTTGTAATTTTTACATTGATATCAGTAATTCATTCTTTTGATACTTTATTGATGAGGTCAGGGCGTAAGATTTGATATAAGACGACGCATTAACATAAATTTCAGACTTCATATTTTTTTGTTCCCAGAGTAATCATTTGAGAGTTTAAGCTGTATTTTCTTTTAAAATGAATTTTAAAGCTCTTTTGTCCTTGACTGTCCATATTGAAAATGGTAAGATTAGGTTTTTCTATGATAAAATAAGTAAAAACTTTTAGTTTGATTATTTTACATTGATAGTAAACGGCACAAGATCGAATTTATGTTACATGCAGCGATTTAAAAAATAAACGTACCTTCATATCATCATAAACATGCGATTTTACTCTCAGAATAACTTATTTAAGTTTATCAAGTGCTCGTAAAATCAGAGTTATTATGGGAATCAAGGACGCGTATTGATCACCCGTTCTCTGAGACAGTAGTTTGCAAAACAAATGAAGTATTACAAAATCTTAATGAAACTTTGATAAAATTTTAAGTACGAATGGACGATCGCTACATCTCGTCGTACTGTGAAACTGATTAAAACCGACTGAAGCGCTGCGCCGGCAAATGAAGCCATTACAATTGTTCCAGACGTCTGCACATTAACTGCATTGTCTCGCTAATGATTCCTGCTTCATCTTCTTCTTAGATCTGTTGGATTATTGATAACAAAATATATTTAGGACTTATTTACTGTAATTTAGGGAGCCAATGAAATAAGTTACATAGATTGTAATTTGAAAAAAACTACTTTAACATTCCCTCGACAATATGCAGGGTGTCTACAATGCTAATCGTCTAATATTTACTAAGACACATGAGGAGTGTAATACAAATTAATAAAACAAATTTATTTAAAAATGCAGATACTCTCAGTATACTGTATTTCAAGTCTCACAACAAAATGTGTCTAACGCGTTGTCTATTGTACTTCTATTAAAGACAAATAAAACTTACGACTTTTGGGACCGAGTTTTCTTCCTAGTTGAACAAAGAAAAGTCATATGCAGAGCTGAAGAGCTTTGCAGATGAAAACTCGGAAGTGATGAATGTGGATTTTTAGGTTCGTCTACACTTTTGTTGTTTCCTTACATCTTTTTGGCGGCTGACTACAATGGTGTGAATTAAATATTAATTAGGTACTAAGATAACTTTTATGATTTTCTCTCAGCAGCTCATCATCATGTTATAGCTGCCATCATTATCATTACTGTTATTTATTTTTAACCTTTAATAGTTTTTAATTGTTTTTTAATTGTTTGTTCCATTTTGTGAGATGGAAGAAGCGGGCTGCATTTCGTAATAAGGTACAATGATGAATGTACGAATTGTAAATAGGCAAATTTTCAACATTTTACTTTATGTTTAGTAAGACACAACCAATAACAAACCTAATACATTGCCAGAAAATTAAGATTGGCGAAAAATTGCGTTTATTAAACAGTGGGATGCAAATGAAGATAATTTCATACACTAAAGAAACTAGCGATCAAATTTGCAGCAAATATATTTTCCGTAAAAGGTAAATCACATTCTGTGTGGTTAAAGATTCCTTAATTACTTTGGAAGAAAAATTCATGATTATTACCAGTGGATAACCCAAAATTCCCACGCAAAAAATCCCAAGGAAATGTTCTTCCAAAGTCTTTAACTAAATCGTACACGAGAAACCCACCAGAGAGCAGCAGCAGAAGCTGATTCAAACCTGAAGGCTTACAGAGTCAGGAGTTGTCTTCTAAGACAAAGTATTGATAAAATATTTTTTCTTTAAAAAAAATTTCAGACCTTTTAGCATATCATGTGAGGTTTTTGCATATTTTATGTTTTCTAAGCGTCTATCAATTAAACATTGTGCTATTATAGACCTTGCTTTTGCATCTTTTATTTATTTTTTCTGGACGTTTGACTAATTCTTCATTTTAATACTACTCTTAATTCTTTCTCGCCTTTCTCATTTAAGATTCATTCAAGCCTGAATTTCCAGTTTGAAAAATTTGTGTCAGTTAAAAGGGGAAGATTTTTTACATTTGCCACTATCTCTTTTTGCAATCATTAAAATAATAAACACATAGCAAATTCTTTTACTGGGTACATGTACCTATTAAAATATATAGTAATATGCATAGTAAGCAGTGGTTTAAATTTTATAATTAATTAAATTAAATGAAGGTACAAGGGAAGACATTCATTATTCTGAACAAAACTGGTAACTCTAAAAAATATAATATAAATATTTAATTGCCTCTCACATGAGTTCCAACAGAGGTAGGTGGGAGTCCCAGGTTGAGCACGGCGAGCGGCGGCAGCATCGTGATGTTCTGGTGGTGATCGTGGTGCAGCCAGACAGGTCGATGGAGGTGCTTCAGCGACTCCGAAACGGCGAATAGTCGTTTGTCTGTGATTGCGTCACACTGGTCGATGTTGATGTATCCTGGTCGTGCAGAGTCTTGGATATCCTGAGCAGACCTTCCGTCGCGTCGTCCACGACCTGACAGGTGCTCGAGACAGCGACCTGAGGTTGAACAGTCACTGGCAGAGTCGCCGATCTTTTCGCAGAAAAACAAGTCCAGGGAGGATATCTTGCTGACGCCCTCAGCCAGCTACACCACCCCGATGTCCTACACGATATTGTACGACCGTAGATTCAGTTTTTCCAGAGATGTCTTTCTGGCCAGGCACTACAGTCCACTATCAGTAATAATAAGCAAAACGATCAGTGAAGCAGGCGTCTATATGTCGATTTTTCATTGCATAGAATTAAGTGCCACTTCATCTACTATTTCAGCAAAATAAAAATACGCATAGTAAAAATACGAAAAAGTATAGTGATCTCCAACCATTGGCTGAACAGACTTTGGCCTCATTCTTACTTTTGACCTTATTCTTACTAAAGACTTTTTCATACTTTTACGAACAAAATAAACTTATTTTCTGTTTATTATAGATCTGTGTATCTGTTTAACTAACAGTCGATATCATCGTTATTCTCAATTATTAAACACTGGAAACCTGAAAATTTGACACCTAATGCCAAAGCTAAATTAAAAGGGGGAAAACCGGGTTCTCTTAGTCGTGCAAACTTTACAAGTTTGTGAGTTTTATCTGTTCCTCGGGACCTACACCGCGCGTAATAATTAATGAATTATAGTTTTATAACTAGGCTAATAGCATAGGAAGATGCCGGTTGATTAATTTTTTATTTGGCTCTAGCAGAGCGATTCCGGGGCGACGTGCCCTCTGGAACGCTCGAACGCTGTTAAAAAAACAATATGAAATTATCTCAGATTCTGGTTATAATGATCCAAATGAGCCAAAGGTTGCTTCCGCAAACCGATCTTCAATGACTGGACACACATGTCCAGTGACCTTAAACCGGCAGGAGATAGATTAGTGATTGTGCTCCTCACAAACAGCGTTTCTTCTATTATATTGAGCGATTTATTAAACAATATTTCGTTCAGTAGTTTTGATTATATTTGTGTTGGTTCTACCGACAAATTACTCAGCTCCTCACTACATAAAGCCGCGTTTACACGAGGCCAGTAGGCGGGCAGGTTACTTGGAGCAGGTAACCTGAGGCAAGTTGCTGTGCTGGGGACTTGCCGTTGACCCTGTCCACACGACGTCAGTTGTGAGCGAGCCAGTGTTTAATAAAGTTGTATTAAAAATTGCAGAAATTGCATCTTCTGTGTTATTTTATGATGGACATACAAGAAATTACGCGAAATCTTATCTGGAATTTTTAAGTGAATCCAGTGAAATCTTATTGGAAGAACTGTAAAAAAACTATAGGTGAGAGAGTGGCTTAACAGGAGAGATATCCGTGGTGCATCTGTCCAGTTATAAACAAAAACTTAATTGTCATCTCTTCGGTCCAAAGTGGAGCCATTTGATTAGTACAGTATTACACAAATATATAAAATGTTAACAATTTAAACAATAAACAAACATCCAATAAAGCACTGTTTGTTACCAATTCGCTCACTTGTTCGTCAATGACTTGTCCACACGGCGTCAGTGCAAGGAAGGCTGTGTGGCAGGTACTGTTTTCGAGTGGAGGGGGCAGGTTGTCTACTCCTCGTGCAAGTCCACCTGCCAGGCAAGTTGACAGGCAACTTGCCTGTGATTTACAAGCGTGGTCGTCCACACGGGGCAGGTTACTTGCCTCAGGTTACCTGCTCCAAGTTACCTGCCCGCCTACTGGCCTCGTGTAAACGCGGCTTTAAAGTCGAGACTGTACCGATCTTGTCCAAGAAACTTTCACCTCTGTCAGTTTGCTGAAAGGTTCAGCAAATATGAATAAATATCTATGAATGATATTTATTCATAGATTGTTGTCACCTTTGAAAACCAATTCATATTTTTTAAAGGCCGAAACCGCACGCTGAGATTTAAATAAATTCGGAAATCTTATTAATTCTTAAAGAAAGAAAGTAATTTTGCTTGTTTCAAACAAAATTTGGACAAAGAATTTATATTTTATAAAATACGAAAATTCCCACAAAATGATCTTCCACCCAACTAAAATTAAAGTTTTATTGAAAATGATTTTTTTTGTTGAATTCGATTCAGCTAATAAAACTAACGAGTGTAATTTAGACTTAAGAATTTTTTATTGTTCTGCAGAGGTTACTTTTTAAAGACGTAATATTCAGCGGTGCTGTAGCTCTGAAGTAATGAACAGGCTTATTGTGGTGGCTGTTGCTCATAATGTGACAAGCCATTACTTAAGCAGCATCATTTGTTATCGAAACTGCGCTCGCTTGATACAATAAACTTTGCCAAAGCCTTGTTAATGCTGTATAGCTTAGAGATTTTCCAAGTGACTGGTTCTTTCATTAGGAGTGGTAGCATGATTAATGTTGTATACGTCAATCAAATTCGAGTTAATGTACGTTTGTTGTAAGAGATACTCAAATTATCCAACGGCTATAGGATATTTACACAATTTCATCTAGCAATGGGATGTTGTATCTTTGATTTATTTTTTGGCTCTATAAAATCGTACAGGCATAGTGTTTTCAGTTTATATATTACGACGCATAGCCACGACAAATTCTTCCAAACTTGAAAACTGAAAAAGTTTTTTTGGTTGAATTCGACACAGCTAATAACTCTAATGTGTGTAATTTTTTTATCTTCATAAAATCGTACAAACTTTCCGTTAAGAATGCTTACAGTAAAAAAATATTAAAATTGTTACATGGATCTTGATCACTTCTAAAATCAATAAGTATTAATCGAGGTTGGTCGACGTCGATTCTTCAGATTTACACAACAAGTAATTGTACGTGTTGCTAGCGTAAAAACCTTGCACTTTTTGAAACAGCTTACCCACTTGGTATGTGTATAGAAGATACCAGTAGAAGTATTTTTGTCCGAAGAACCAACCTTGAATTCGTTTAGAACACCCCCATATCAGCCATTAAAGATGGCCGCCATTACATTATTAAATTGCTCTATAACTCCGGTAATAGTATTCCGATCTATATAAACCTTTTTTGGTTTGAAACATAATTTCAAAATAAAGCTTTTTTGTATTTAAAATTTTTTCTAAAGTTGATAGTTTCCATTATTTATTTGAGAAACTAGATTCTCCATTTAATTCCATAAAGTCTAATTCCTCAATAAAATGAGTTTTAAGGGGTTCAACAAGGCCATAGCTAAATGTAGTATGTTCTCTAGGTTAAAAAGTTATACGCACAGAAATTTTATTCCGATTGGTCAACTATTATCAGAATAATGGCCTCAAAAACGCTCAGGTCGTTTTCCGAGTTTAACTAGTTTTTTTTTGTATTCTATGGAGTAAAAAAACTATTATTGGGGTACAACCTGATTAAAAACGAATAAAAATAACTAAACGACTTATCATACATGATTTCATCCATTTTGAAGTTGGTCGCTCCATGTTAAGCATAGTGCAAAAGGACAGGCGGTGACTTTTTTCGTAATAAATACTTTATCCGTCGGTAGAAATGAATAAAAATTCATGAACATATTTAACATAAACATTTGAACGATATGACATAATCACTAATAGATAAATAATCGCTAAATATAATTTAAGGTCGCGGCCTAACGAATCCTTCTTCTTTAGACGAAGGCCTTATTCTCTTTATTTCACAGTCACATTAACTATGGCATTACACTCTGGGGCCATGCACCTGGCTGTAATAGAATTCTCAAATTGCAGAAGCAAGCCTTAAGAATCATATCAAGTAGTAAAAGTTTAGAACCATGCAGATCTCTCTCTAAACTCCTAAATGTCTTTACCGTTTTTAACCAATATGTTTACAATTGCCTTCTACACATTAAAGGAGATCTGAACTCATATGTAACTAGGGGTGAAATGCATGACCATAACATCCGAGGTTCACGCAAACTAAATACTAATCGCTATAGGCTGGCCAAGAGGAGAGACAGTTTCTCTGCCATAGCTATAAAAATGTATAATGCCCTGCCAAGAGAAATAACTGAGCTTGAAGCAAAAGTCTTCAAAGGTACAATGAAGCAGATCTTGCTTGAAAACCCTTTCTACTCGACCTCCGAGTTCTTAGAGAATGCAAGCACAATCAATTAACTGTCCACCGCCACTGCACAGTTCTAAATATATGTTTTCTATATGTTTTATGTGAGTTTTAAGTGTATGTTTTTTTAAAAAAAAGTATAATTTGACGCTATCCATCCAGCCTAGGCTGGTCAACGATGAAGAGGAGGTAATAAGGTAATAAGGAATAGTTAGGTTGGGCTGTGTTTTCAAATGAACTAGTTGTTTCCCGTCGATACTCGACGGACACGGCTCCATTTTTGTGGTGAGTGGAGCGCAAGGCAGTTGGCGCGAAATATTTATAAAATGTCCTTTTCTAACAGCCATTCCCTTCCAAGTATTTTTCTTTCAACAAATTTTAAAAAGAAAAAAAATTTCAGTCATCAGTGAAATCAACTATAGTTCACTTCCGATTATCCGAGGTCTTCGGGACCAAGGAAGGCCACCTAGGATATCACGAACCTCGGATAATACGGAGTTAACGTGTGTTTTGAGGTTGGGCTGTAATAAGACTACTTAAAAATGTTTTATTAGATATAGTATTTAACAATAAATACTACAATTCATTTCGAGTTGCAAATAACTACTTCCTACTTCACAAATAAGTAGGCTACTTCACAAATAAGTAGGCTATTTGTGAATCCTACTTCACAAATAAGTAGGCTATAAATTTAAATTTGTATTCGATTAAATGGTTTATAAAATGTTCAAGGAAATGTTTTCGAGAAATTTCGAAGGCCTGAAAAAAACTGTAATTCCTATAAAACTTAGTTGACCTAAAATAAATATCAGTATTAGTATTAAAATATACCTTAGTGACGCCATTTGTAACGACGTATGAAAAAAGTTAGCGGCGCTATGCGGATTCGAACCCGATTCGGCGGGTTGGCGAGTATACGCTCTGCTGTTACTGCCCCAGCGGCTTGCGTCAGATTGGGCAAAGTTAGCAAAATGAATTCATATGAGAAAAATTTACTACTTGCTGGGGAATAAATCTATATGTTACGATAATTTCCTTAACACGCACAGGATATGGAGCACGCGTCGAATTAAAACCGGTGCATTATTACTGAAAAAAGTATTACTGAAATCGGGGTTAATATGAGTTTTTAAAGGTAATCTGCTAGGCCTATCATATAATTGTCTTGGCTACATTCATTTAGTTAGATCGACTGCTAAGTTTTAAATTACTTAAAATTAGTTCCTTATTATGCTAAAAGTGGTATTTACTATGAATGTAAACCATTCAAACTAACCCGGTTTCACAATTAATTTGCCATTGCAGTAATCTCTTGGACCATTAATGATTGCAATCAGATGTTTCACATAATTAAGTAACTTTAAATGTAGCCCAACCGAATTTAACAATCAAAACTTGTTTTTATAATCCACTAACCATAAACTTGTTTGGTTAAAATAATATATAACTGTATTATTATCCCTTTTAATTTAAAGTATTTGTACATGTTTTTGGGTACTCGCCATAATAAACCAAATACTTCATGAGCGTTCACTCTTCTTCTGTCGATAGACAAAATAGCTCGATGGCGTTAAAATCAGCTGACTGAAGAACTATTAAATAAGATTATTGCAAAGGTTTGAAAATTTCTATTTTTTTAATTTAAAAAAGCAATATAATGTAAAAGTAAATATAACCTGCAAATATAGATAAGTTTAGCTTTTATTCAGTACAAACTGCATGTAAATCGGTCCAGTGGCAGTCTCAGACGAACTGTCTGAAGAATTAAAAAAGTTGACTTTCTTCCCCATGTTAAATCTCCATAAGAAAAGTTTATTTTTAATTTTTGACCCATTTAACGTAATTCTTTTTCGAAATACGAATAAAACCTGCTAATATAGGACCGAAACCCTTTAATTTGGTACAATCCGCATATAAATCGGCCCAGTAGAAGTCTCAGACGAACTGTCCCAAGGTTTGAAAAAGAGGACATTTCCCCCATGTTAAATCTCCATAAGAAAAGTTTATTTTTCATTTTTGACCCATTTAACGTAATTTTTTTTCAAAATGCGAATAAAACCTGCTAATATAGGACCGAAACCCTTTGCTTTGGTACAACTCTCATATAAATCGGCACAGTATAAGTCTCAGACGAACTGTTACAAGGTTTTTACCTTACGGCTTTTTCAATATATAGATGTTAGTGGTAAAATTGAGCGTCGCTGCTAGCGCCACTTCTGGAATCCGGCGCAAGCGTGGCTCCTGCTAACCACACGTATTTGAGAGAGCTACGCCAAATCTCTTCATTAAAAAAACTATAATGATTATGAAAATATTTTTAACTTGAAAAAGTTCAACAAAAATATCGTAAAGATATAATATAGAAAGATCTCAAAAGTTATTTTTAGCAGTTTGATTGAAGAGGTTTGGTGCAGTGCTCGCAAACACGCATAGTCGGCGATAGGCTCGCTTGCGTAAAATTATAAAAGGGGGTGCCAGAAGCAAGGCTCAATTTTACGGAGAGCACATTTTCACCCCGAGCAGAGCATATTCATGACGTCATCGTCCAAAGTCGATATGTCGATATTTTATCCTTTGTGGCCAACCAACCGATATGAGTTATCGAGAACTGAATTATCGTCTTGCTATTGCTTTGCATTGCCACCATCTTGTTCTTGATGAATTTGAGTTGAAGTGAATAATTCAGAAACTGTTACGTGTTAAAGCTTGATGCTTTAATGAAGAAATATTTTTTTATCCTAACTTGAAATTTCTATCGGCCTAGTTATTTAATGTTAATGTAGATCTACAAAGAAGGCCGTTTTGGATACTGATAACAAAATTAGTCCGATTGTCCTTTCAGAGCAAATTTTTTTTTTTTTAAATTGTAAATAACTCATCAAGTGAATGTAAAACTTGTTTAGTGTTTTGCAACTTGTTTAGTGTTTTTTGTTTTGGCTGTGACGTCTAAAATTTTAAAATTCAGCTTAATAAAATGATCAGTTTAATTTTTAAATAATTGATCAGTTAACTAGGCGATTCCTAATTACTGCTTTGTCACCTAGCCTAACCTAAATCTGACAATTCTGTTCGAGATTCCTGCTCGATCACGACTCGCCTCCGCCTCATGCCCTGGATGGTGTGTAAGGCGACTTGGAACATAGGTAAAATGTACAGTAGGCTAATGTCACACTTTAGGCTTAGGCCTAAACCTACAGTACCAGGATATGTTTGTTCATGAAGATAGTAAGCCTAAATATTATGTTATTCAAATGAGCCTGTTGTATAAAGCACATTAAGGAGCATAGGCTAGTTCTGGTTTTGTTATGCGGAGTTTATTTAAGAAATGGGGTTGGTCTCAAATCTGACTCCTCCAGAGAATACGATTGCGTATTCTTTTAACTTAGGCTATGGAAAATAACTTTAGTATTTGGTACTTATTTACACTGTTTTGCAACAAAATTTGCAGGATTTGGTGAACCTCGGATTCTGAGATGATCCATGAGCTATCCACTATACAAACCATTAGAAACCATTGTTTTGGGCTAAAAATTGTAAAATTCTTTTATTATGACGCTTAAGTTACTGTCGAAATAACAATTACTGTAACAAACCGCAATAAAAATTATCGTCAGTAACATTTAACGATTGCATTTCAATTGATTAAGTCTCCCACAGTGCAAATGGGCAATACCCCATGCACGACACATAGCATAACATCATAGGTGCAGTTATAATTAATTACTGGACTAAAAGGAAAGGTCGATTGACAATGGCGTTGGCGTTGGCGAATGTTTGACCGTTTCGATAGCTGTATCGTCTACGATTTTAGAGTTTACCGAGTGAATCACAATCGGCATTATCGAACGTTCGTTTTGTCTGCAGAATGACGTCATGAATATGCTCTGCTCGGGGTGAAATTGTGCTCTCCCAATTTTACCACTAAATACAGTGTTGCGATTATTTTCCCACAGGGGACGCTAGCAGCAAAGCTTAATTTTGGCACAAAAAATTATTTTAAAACACGTATAAATTCTGTTTAGCGATTATTTATCAAAGATTTTTTTATGATATATCGTTCAAGAGTTTATGTTAAATTCATCAATTTTTATTCATTTCTACCGACGGATAAAGTATTTATTACGAAAAAAGGCAGAGCCTGTCCTTTTGCCCTATGCTTAACATATGGGCGACCAGAAACTTGTTTTGGATCTTCAAAATAGATAAATACCCCCGTTGCAGCAGACCTGCATACTCAGCGAATTTCAAGTGCAAAACAACATATTTCGATCAAACATAGCGAGATTTGACATGTTTTTGTAAGCTCCATAAGAATAACATGGGGAATGAGTATGCAGGTTTGCTGCTACAGGTATATTAAAACTAGGTGGTTTTAATTCATTTTTTAGTAGATCTGAACTAGAAGAAGCCATTTACCAAGTTTTATCAAGATATGTCGAGAAATAAGCGAGATATAGAATTTTACTTATTTCCCATAAGGTTAACATTGGGACAACGTACTGTGTTTACCACTTTCAATATCTCGGTAACCAATGGACATAGAGCTATGATTCAAAATACTAAATTGTTTGTTTTTTTGGGCTGAATTCAATGGTGCCAATAAAGATTTGAAAAATTGTATTTTTCTATGTAAACATCTCAAAAAACCCATTTTTGGGGGGGTTTACCCCCCTTTACCCCCCCTTCCGGTGGTCCGATCGGGCTGGTTTACGAACTCGTCCGAATAATTACTACTTTACACGTCTATGCCAAATTTCATTCCGATCGGACCATTTTTGCGCAAGTTATCGTGCTTAAAGACACATATATATATATATATATATATATATATATATATATAGATATATAGATATATAGATATATATATATATATTTATGAAAGTGAACGAATGGTGTTTTTGGCATCTGAGGACCTCAAAAAGAAAAGTTATGATGGTTTTAGGCTTAGGTCTTACCATGAGACCTACGGTAACAGCTTCTTCCCTATAGGGGAAATTCGCTAAAACAAAGAATTATACTCTTATGATGGATTTTTCTCGATCGTATAGTTATTTTTATTCGTTTTTATTCAGGTCTCCTCAATAATACTTTTTTACTGCATAAAATACCGGAAAAACTAGGCTAACTCGGAAAACGGCCCGTGCGTAAATTTTGTTGAGACCATTATTCTGGTAATAGTTGACCTATTGGAATAAAATTTTTGTGCGTGTAAGTTTTCAACCGAGAGAATATTCTACACTTAGCTATAGCCTTCCTGAGCTCCTCAAAACGCATTTTATTGAGGAATTAGACTTTCTCATGGAATTGAATGGAAATAGCTATTTGTGCATCAAGAGAGCAAAGTACGTCATTGCCGCTCGAGAATTGTAATGGCCGGACGATGCTTAGCTGAGTGCGGCCAAACATTTCGAGAGCGGGAAGGACTATTTGTGCTCGTAATACACACAAGGTTTTTCCTACCACCATTATTTCAACAGTTTAACTTATTAACTAACCTATACACAAAAGTTCATTGAGGTTTTGCTTGCTTATTCTATTGGAACAAACCGGAAGTTAGTGTATATAAACGCCGACTGTGAAATCAGCTGATTTAGAGCAAGGCAACTAGAATTTAAAATACGGTGACTGTCATGAGATTTCTGACCAATAGAAACTTTGTTGTTTGGCATTGACAATAGGTCTTTGGTGTTTGACGTCATAGTTATTTCTCTTGTGTGCCACCTTAACCTGAATATAATGCCACCTTAGAAAGTAACCCTGACAAAGCGAGCAGCAATGTACATTCTCGCTTGTGTAACGGGTCAAATTTGTAGGGGGGTGTAAATTTGCCGGTTATGAACTAAGAGAAGGTGATTTATCAAGGCTAGATACCTTAGGCCTAGTTAGCTAGGTAGACAGGTTACCTGGTGTAGGCGAAACCGGATTGGGCCCTAGTTTAGGCCTATATTTGTTATAGGCCTAAATCCTGATCCTTTCATTGGTTGACCCTGAGTAGCTTTAAATAATGGTTTTGCAGTGATATATAACCTAATCAACACTGGGTTCCGCTGTTAACCAGGCTATAAGTCCATAAACCAATAAAGGCTTGGTTATTAATTGCTAAAAACCCCTTTTAGACGCTAGGAACCCTCATCGACTTTGGTTTACAAACAACGATCGACATAACCTCAATCACTCTTGAGGTGACAGTCGAAAGTCGATGTCGGCTGAGTTGATAGCCGTGGCCGTGGTGAAGCTGACGTCACGCCGCTTTGGATGTCAACCATGGTCGATCAGCTGATCTACCCCTCTCGGCTCCCTCCCCGGGAGGGGAAGGCTGGATGGATATAAACCCGGAGTCCAGGGGCGGACGGTCTTATCTGCCCAGTTCTCAACTGTGAGAGGTGACCTAGCTGTTTTCAGTGTCTAGTGATCGTTTTGGACCGTTTCTTCAGTTCGACAGTTAGTCGTATTTTACTGTTCATTTCCTGACGATTTTGTTTAAGTTAGGAAACTTTGATTTTAACGGGCCGTTTCGCACAGTATAAACTCCCGTACCTATTAGGCACGGGTGGTTTACGTTGGTTAATATTAGTTTGAATAATATCTTTGCATATTTTATAAAAACTGTTCAAATAATCCGTACAAACTCCCGTTCCGCTCAGGCACGGGGTGCGTGGATCAGGTTTTACTTTGATTTGATTGTAGTTTGCCGGGTCGCAAACTCTTCAAGTAAACCCCTGCCACCATTGGTACGGGGTGACCAGAGTACCTAGGCCGAAACTTAAAATAATTATTTTCATACTAAATTATAGATAAGTTGATTGTTGAACAATTTCTGGTTCAAATAAACTTATCATTTCCAATTGGCTTTACCATCAGGTGTGAGTGATGATGATGCTGCAGTGAACGTTTTATTAGTTCTAACTGCGGGCCTGAGTTCACACCTGAATAATTTTACTTAATTTCTTTGGGTAGAAATCTGCACCTGTCCAAAATTCATATTAAGAACCCTGGAATAACCCAGCTGCCAGACTTGAACGATTCCGCTGGCATAGGTCTGAGACGATTTCTCGGGTCGTAGGAAAATTCATTTTATTCCTTTTTACGAGAAATTCGTCACACTTGCTTTTGAGAGCGGGAATGAAATGAAAGCGGAAATGAACCGTTTTTCGTACTGTTTAAAAGGTGTTGCAATGTGATAATTTCAATGCAGGTAGGAAAATTTAGTTTTTCAAATATATAATGAAAACTATTTACTTTAAAAAAATGTTAAATACAAAAAGTTATCTTTTGAAATTATCTTAAAAAAAAGTTTATTATGATCGGAACAATATTGCTGGAGTTATAGAGCAATTTATGAATGCAATGGCGGCCATCTTTAATGGCTAATATGGGGGTGTTCTACACGAATTCAAGGTTGGTTTCATCGGACAAAAATACTTCCACTGTTATATTCTGTACACAAACCAAGTGGCTAAACTGTATCAAAGAGTGCCAGGTTTTGGTGAATTTTCGCTAACCACACGTACTATGAAATACGGAGATCTGCAATGGGTACAGACAGTGGATATATCAATCAGAAGCTGGCGTTGTATTAGTCTGTTGGCTATCAAGAATGACCAGGTTCCAGTTTACCTTCGTTTTTACTTGACTGCTTGGGTACCCTTTAGGTCAGAAACCCGGTTGGAGTGGTGGACTATCCTTGTTCATCTGGGAGGGGATGAGGGATTTTACCCGACAAACATCCGAGCGTCTAATAGTCTGATGAACTGACATGAGTGGACTGAGCCTTGTTCGGTAATATTTCATGTTTACCAGTTCATCCAACTACTACATAAACTTTCGTTGTTGTATTATTCATAAATAATTTTGTATTACTCCGTGCAAACTTAATCTCACAAGCTGAAATAGCATTCTCTTTTCAGAGTAGTTGGTGAGAAGGCTATTATTTGCAGATAGCTGTTGTGATTTTTGTACGTTGTCATTGCTTGCTGCGTTGATAATAAGGAAACCCATAAGGCCTAATGTTAATTGTGACAAATTTAAATATTCATCTCTCGTAACAGTTAAAGTTTGATAAAAATCGGTCTATTAAATGCAACACCTACGAACAACACCAAACTTTGACCGCTAATGGGAACCTGGTAATGTTTATAACTGACGCTGAAAACTCGTTAAAACTTTGTTGCTTAAATATTATGGTATAAGGATTAGATTGGCTAAACTGTTTACTCTTTTCAGTATAATGTGACATAAAAATGTGTGGCATATTTATTATGTAATTAAAGCCAACTTTAAATCATAAGTCCTATATAAAATGCTAACTGAATTTAATAGATTTTTCAACTCATAATGAAATCCTTGCATCATCGTAAAAATGAATTGCTAGTAAGAAATTGTAAAGACCAAATAGGAAAAGTAATTAACCTGATCTACTGTTTATAAAGACTATAATGTGTCTAGTATTTTGGATGGTGTTAGATTGGTCTTTGGATCCATTCTTAATATAATTTTGTTTGAATTGATCAGTTGTAAAATTTTAATGAAATAATTTGTGTTCTGAAGCCAAATTTAAAATAAAGCAAAGGATTACAAGTTGGCAACTGAACATCCATAACTTATCTGCTGATTTGCATCGTTGCTTTCGGTTGATGCTATTAAGTTTTCTAAAAGCTTGATATATTTGAAATGAAACATTTTTCTTATGATCCGTTTTTTATTTGTAGTCTTGTTTCTTTGGTTTGTCAAAATATAATTTATTTCTTAGAGTTACATGGTATTTTAAGGACATTCATGGCCCCTACGGACACCAAAAGCAGCTTCGAACCAAAATTTATAAACATAACTTTTACTTTTTAAAGTTCTTGATCGCAAAATGCAACGCAAAAATCTAACCTAAGAATAGGTTACACCAATTTGCTTTATCAAATGAAAAAATATGAGCAAT
This sequence comes from Flexamia atlantica, assembly GCA_035578135.1. Lineage (NCBI taxonomy): Eukaryota > Metazoa > Arthropoda > Insecta > Hemiptera > Cicadellidae > Flexamia > Flexamia atlantica. Next base: position 55,993,260 of record JAQJVK010000006.1, read on the forward strand.
GACATCCGCAATTTAAAAATCATACGATTTCACCGTCTAACGCCACAGTACTAATGCAAATTATAGTTTGAGAGAATGACACGAAGACGCTGCGTTTGTCATTACCTTCGCAATGTTAACAGGGGCACGTTATGTTCATTACAGGGATATCAGTTTCATCATTAAAGGAGACCATTAGGGCGAATAGCCTGACCCTGACGGGGTCGCAACAGACTCCGTTCCTCAGATAAATATTAAAAAGTACGTAATCTTATTTATTTTACTATACTAAATTTTTGTTTCTTCTATGTTTTTGAAAAAGTAATCAAATCGATGTTTTCACCAAATTTAGTAATGCAAATATTTAATAATTATCTATCGAAAACCTTTTATAAAAATTAAATATATGGTACTTCGACATTTTTGATTAGGGTAGATATATTGTAAATATAAGAACTCTGGTGTTATTTATTAAACTTAAAATATTAAAATATTGCTACTTTCGGCTCTAGTGACGAATTAAGTCTGTCTCTACGAGCTTACTAATGAGCTCTAGTAAATTATTTTCTAAAATTTAAGTCTTTGAACCATAAAAGTTCTGAAGTTTTCTTTTATTCGTCTTTCTCTTCTTTTTCTTGTTCTTGTTGTCTTTTGTCATAAATGCAACCGCTTGTGTGAGTAATGAAGGATACGAATTATTTGCCACTTTCCCGATGAGCTAACGGTTTAAAATATTGCACGAATTTCCTTTGACCTCCTTAGAATTCAGAAAAAAGTCTAATGAAACAATTTACATTTTGATCAATCCAATTAGACTTTACTAATTTATTGTATGTAATCAATGTGTTCACAGTCTTGAACTTCATATTTGATTTTGCTTTGTGCATCAACTGTACAGTAGTTTATTTATTTTCCTCAGTTCCTCAACATTCTTTATAGGTATAAATTTCACGATAAAATGCGCTTGAATATTAAAAATACAAAAGCACGACTACTAGTCTAAATATAGTATAAACTAGTATACTATAAAATACTGTGTCGAAAAATATTAAAACACGTTTAGTTAACCAAAACACAAAGAAGAGCATTTAAATGGTCGCTCAGATAACGACTATAACAGAACGAGGTCCATATAATTGGGAGTTATAGTAGCTATTTACAAGCTGTGCTGTCAGTTGATAACGCTGGCACATGGTAATTTAAGTATTCAAATTGACACATTTCACAACTTGAATAAAATTTAATTCAACCAGGAAACATTAACATATTTGCCTTTAAATATGATTCTCCAAAAAGTAAATTATAAATCGCAGAACGATTTTTAAGTCAGCAAAAACCCTCGTTCCGTAGATTTTGATTTTTTAAAACATGTCTGTTAGTATTAAATGATTCCTGATAATAATAGCTAAGATTTTTTCTAATTACTTCACAAATTGCAAGTGTCCTTGCAATTCTCTGTTCATTTACTTTCGAAACGACGTGACTTTAAAAAGTTCCACGAAAATATTGATATGATTCTTGGTCTATTTTACAGCCTAATTATGTAAAAAAAACGAGGCTTAAACACCCGTTTTGTTAAATAAAAAAATAATTGAGAGAGACCAATTGCATTGAAAGCATCTTAACTAATATATCAATGATAGTAGGTTTTAACAAAAAATCATTGACATAACTTTTTAGGACTTAATATTACTTTGTTTTTGTTGTTGTTTTACAGTTTTAAAACCCTTAACTTCCCATTGTATCCATTTGGATACAGGGTTTTTCTCATTTTTTACTTCTCTGGTGGTGAGATCAAGGTTTATGCCTCTATGCACTGAATTTCTAGCCTGATTGGGAAGGTAATTTAATTTTCCTAGGGTTATCAAGCCTGTTAAAACAAAAACATCTTATTTCCAAAAAAAAGTGATGAAGACCATGTGATGAGCAAACATCAAAATTGACGATTTTCAAGGTAAGTTTTCTTTTGTTTTTATGGATTTATGCAGATGACAAACATTTTTTTCCACTTTGTTATATCTTCGGCTACTGAAGTATATAAAAGTATAGTTTTCTTCGACTTAATATTTATGTATTTGACGGAAAATAACTGTATCCATATGGATACTATGGGAACACGGAGTATGCTTACAATAATAAAAGAGCCCTCTGTGTTCCCATAGTATCCGTTTGGATACAGGTTATTTTTTTACAATTAAATATGGTATGTCGTCTGTGTTCCCGTAGTATCCATATGGATAAATTTTTCAAGTTTTAGTTTTTAAATGTAAGTCTCGGTTCCCATAGTACCCTAATGGATACATTGTTCAAATTTTTGTATCTACGAGGGAAATATTTTGAGAAAATATACAAAAGAAAATAAAAATCCATAATTTTTTTGAACTTTTTCATAATTTGGGAAGTAAAGGGATACTGTGTAGTTAATTTTACAGGTTTATTGTGATAAATTACTGCAACACAAGAAAGTATATCATACAATAGTATGGGATTCACTAAAGTAAAAAAAATAATAATCTGTAAATGGCGTCAAAAATTTTTTTATTTTTTGGCAGTAAAAGACGAAGTATAGAGCCTTGCAAATAACTAGCGATATTTTGAGATCAAACTGTACTAGCAAATTGTAGAGTGATGTATATATTGTATTTTTATCCATGAAAATAGATAAAACATACATCTAATGAAAATGAAAATTCTTATAAAAATAAAAACTAACCAGATTTAAAATTAGGGATAAGATATTGAACTTTAATTAGGGCACGGAGACTTCTCGGAGATAGCCTTGCTATTTCGTTGTTAGTGCACGACCATGTAAAAGAGCAATTAAATCATCTTTGGCATACGGCGTCCAACCTGTCTATACATTGTTACTATACAAAAACCAGGTACTACAGTCAAAGCCAACCAGGCTTAAAAGTACACTGAAAATAGTACTTATAGTGTTTGCAAACAATTTTTGTAAAATAATCACGAGTTCAAATTTGATTAAATAGAAACTGTTAGGGGGTGCCTAATATACCAGAATGAAAAGTTAAGATTGACGAAAAATAAATTCAAATAAAACGTATTCCTAAAAGTAACGACAATCTATTATCAAACAAATATCTTCCTTAGGAACTGATAGCTCATTCTAGTTTGAGACTCTATAAGACGTTTACGAAGGAAAAACAAAGCTATGCAACAATACTGTTTTTTAAGATAAAAATGAAACCCAAGGCAATCGATCATCGGATGTTTTTTGCCTGGACATAAAAGTATATACAATTTTAAAAATCCTTAATTTTAATACATCTGACAAAATTAGATATAAAGTATGCTCAAAGACTCATTGCAAAATTTGGAGTACCCATCAATATATAAAAAAGTTGTATCAGTATTATAACTTTATACGTAAGAAAACGTCATGTAAATTTTTTTTAACTTAACATGCACATGCAAAATAGTATAAAAATACTCAAATAAGAAACATAATACGCTAAACTACCAAAATTTTGAAATATTATTCGATTCACTTTCTGCATTTTGATCAGCCATTTAACATGTACGATAAGTTGACATATTGTTTCATCGAATTGAAATAGTTTAATATATTATCTTTTTTTTTGGGTAGGAGGTGGAATGCATTTACGCACACTGAGGGGCTCATTGTCCCCTCAGTAGTGTCGGACTCCCACGAGCTCGATGTCCCGTGAACTACCGACTAAACCACCTCCCTCGGCACCGAGGACACTAGCCTGGAACTGTTTCACACATTACTTCGGGCTAGGCCTTTGATATTACGCCACTAGGGCAACCTCCTTGGGGAAAAGCTGAGGATTAAGGCCGATCGAGGTCGACCTTTTTCGCCCGAAGAATGGCCTGGACGTAGTGCTGGACACAGTTCCAGTTGCCCTCTCCCTGGAGCATAGCTCCGACGATGTTGTTTGGGCTGACGACCCCGCCGATCTCAGATGAAAGCGAGGCTCGGCGGACGTGCCAACGGTCGCACTGAAAGAAAGTGTGCTCGGACGTGTCTGGGATGCCGGGGCAATACAGACAGTCCGGGCTGGCGACTTTGCCCATCCGGTGCAGATAGGCTCGGAAGTACCCGTGTCCAGAAAGAAACTGGGTCACGTAGTAATCGACCTCGCCGTGCTGCCGCTCCACCCATGGTCGGACGGATGGTATGAGCTGGAAGGTCCAACGTCCCCTCGGCTCGGCTTCCCAGTCGCGCTGCCAGGAGTCGAAGCTGCGATCGCGCTCTTCCCTGGCAGCTGTTTCCCGGCCCACTTCAGGCCTCCTCCGGTAAATCGCCTGCCTCTCCCTCGCGAGGAAGAGGACGGGGATGACTCCGGCGATCACCATCACAGCAGGCTCGGAGACTGTGCGGTAGGCCGAAGCGACCCGCAGAGCTCCTCGACGCTGGACTCGGGCAAGCCGGTCTCGGAAGACTCGCTTCTCGAGTGCGTGAGCCCATGCCTCCGCCCCGTACAGCAAGACTGACTGGACGGCAGTCATGAGCAGACGGCGCTTGCAGGAACGAGGACCGCCGACATTGGGCATAAGCCTACCAAGGGCAGCGACACCCTTAGCGGCTTTGTCGGCGGCGCGCTGGATCTGCTCGCCGAAAGACAGTCTGCTGTCGACCATGACTCCCAGGTACTTTGCAGCAGGCTTAGTCTCGAGTGTGACGTCACCTATCTGCACCGGGAACACGGTGTTTATCCTCTTTTTGGTGAGGACGACGATCTCCGTCTTACTGGTAGCCAGGGACAAGCCGTGATCTCGCATCCACCCGTTGACCTTGGCCATCACTACGCTGAGCCTCAGTTTTGCCTGCTCGACGTTCCTCGCAGCGATCAAGGCAGCGACATCGTCAGCATAGCCAACGAGGCGGGTCTCATCGGGCATGTCTAGCCTCAGCAAGCTGTCGTAAGACACGTTCCAGAGATCTGGTCCGAGAATGGACCCCTGCGCAGCCCCGGAAGTGATGGGAATGCGCCGCTGACCTTCGGTCGTGTCGTACAACAGAACGCGGTCTGACAAATACGCTTCTATCATACGCAGGAGGTAGGAGGGAACTTGGAACGTATGCTCAAGCGCCCACAGCATATCGCTCCACCTGGCGGAGTTAAAAGCGTTCTTCACGTCGAGCGTGACAAGAAGGACCACGCGGCGCGACCAGTGGTTGTGGTCCTCCGCCCTCCGCACTGCCTCAACTACCTCCTGAATAGCGTCGATGGTAGAGCGACCGGATCTGAAGCCGTACTGCTGCGGGGACAAGTCCCCCGCAGAGACGATGGCCTCGGTCAGCCTGACGCGCAGGAGCTTCTCAAGCACTTTCCCGGCCGTGTCGAGCATACACAGGGGTCGGAAAGAAAAAGGGGTCCCCGGTGTGCTCTTCGCCTTCGGGATAAGGACAAGGCGGGCAACCTTCCACGACGAAAAGAAAACGCCTTCCGCCAGACACGCGTTGAACATGTCGAGCAGAAGCCTTGGATTCATTCCTTAATATATTATCTGGAATCGCCTGTTATTAAAATAATTGAAAAGGTTGATTAGGACACCCTTACTTAATATGTTTATGTTTTGAAAACCTTTATAGTTACCAGTTTTCAGTTTCTTGAAATAAAATAACCATTGAAGTAGTTTAAATAAACGGTATCAGGAAACTGACACATACTTTCTCCCTTTAAGTAATTTAAAACCAGAAAACCTATTCAGTGTGATAAAACAAACTAAAATTAATTAATCACACAAATATACACCAAATTTTATCGAAATCGGTTAGTAAATAACGGAGATATCGGTTTTTAAATATTTGCCATAAGAATAACATTGGACAACGTACTGCGTTTACCGCCGAACTAATATATCAAATATCTCCGCAACCAGTTGACGTAAACTAATGATTCAAAATACTGGATTATTTAGTTTTTCAAGTCGAATTTAATGGTTGCAAGTATATTTTCCTTAGAGGTTACATATTTTGTGAAATTTGAAAAATATGAATTTTTTAACACTTAAACCCCCATAACGTCTGAACCTGAATTTGTACAGACATGCGGGTGGTGTCATTTTGTTTGTCATCTTAAGCACTAAAAACCGTGAAATTTTTATGAAAATGTTTAGAGCCGTTTTTGAGAAATTTGGATTTTTGTAATTTTTTTATGGGTTTTTAAGGGGTAAATACCCTTAAAAATAAAAAATAAAAAAAATGAAAAATACGATTGGAGATACCACGGCTTTATACCTACATGCCAAATTTCATGAAAATCGGTCCACTGGTGTCGTTTCTATAGTCTAGTTGCTAAAATGCATTTTGAACCTAAACCCGGAAATGAGGTCCACCCGAAGTTTTTTGTTGATTTCTGTTTCTTCAAGACCTTCATAATTCAGATCTGCCGGGTGCCACTTTGTCACCCTTGAGCAAATTCAAATATTCAAGATGGCGTCCAAAATGGCTTAAAACACCATATAATTAAAAAAAAGTTTTCTCACTGCATTTTTACGTGCATTTTTTGAGATATTGACCAACGCCTATCATCGTTGGGTGGCTAATCCTATATTTTGACAGGATAATATTTTTCGGCCGCCATATTGGATCCGCCATATTGGATATCAACTTTATTTTTTTAAATTTAAAGATGGTGTTGTGACACATCATTATGAACTAGATTTTTACGCTGATTACAATGCTGAAATCCGTTTTTGAAAATATGCATCCGTTAAAAAGATGTACTCAAATACAATTTTATACCTATACATTTCTTATGAACGTTTCGTATTTTCAATATCTTTTGGAATTTTTTTCCTGCTATCTCTCATTATAATAAATATATGTAGTTCGTTATGGTCTTAAAATACTCAGTGAAATGCCGGCTTTCATTTGAGATATCAATTATCAACATCGGACGAGTGACAGATGAGCTATAAGGCTCAATTTAAGTTAAAAATCAATTTTTCATAAATTATTTTTTAGTCAAGTATTAATACCTCCGGTTCTAAATGAGGTATTAAATTCATTTTGGTCTTACATCACTCAGTAATCTATCAGCTCTCAAGTAAGCTGACTCTCAATAAGGTCGGACTAAATATTATGTGACTTTATGAGCTTTCACTTAATATAAATTTGTTTTACTTGCATAATTTTACATTTCCTTAAATATTTCTCTAGTTCAAAAGAAGACTCAAAAATCGTAAAGGTCTTAATTGACTTAGTAGATTATTGGCTTTCATTTGAGTCATAAATTATTTTTAAAAATATTGAGTTTCAGGAGAGTTGTCGTTCTAAACCCCATTAATAATTAAAATGTTCAGACATTTTCGTTCATATAAAGACTCATGTCTCCAGTTCCAGGAAAAGTCTTAATTTCGGATATTTTTAAAAAACTCAGTAAAATACCAGCTTTCATTTGAGACCGTGATAATTTAATGCGAACAAGTTCGGGGTGAGTTACAAGCCACTATTAGCGTAAAATTTAAAAATAACTAATCTTTTTGTCGTAATTAGCCTTAAAATTAGTTTACAGCTTAACCAATTTCACGAATCAATATTTTAAATAAAAGCTGACATATCACTGAGTATTTTGAGATCAAACTTAACAAAATAGCTTATTTAGAACCAGAGATATACATACTTAATTAAAAACAAATTTCATAAATATTGATTTTTTAATTACATTTAGCCTTATAGCTCATCTGTCACTTGTCCGATGTTGATGATTAATATCTCAAATGAAAGCCGGTATTTCACAGAGTATTTCAAGACTAAAACGAACTACACATCTTTATTATAATGAGAGATAGCAGGAAAAAATCCCAAAAAAATATTGAAAATACGAAACGCCGTTAAGAAATGTATAGGGATAAATTCTTATTTGTGCATATCTTTTTAACGGATGCATATTTTCAAAAACGGATTTCAGCATTGTAATCAGCGCAAAAATCTAGTTCATAATGATGTGTCACAACACCATCTTTAAATTTTAAAAAATAAAGTTGATACCCAATATGGCGGATGCAATATGGCGGCCGAAAAATATTATCCTGTCAAAATATAGGATTAGCCACCCAACGATGATAGGCGTTGGTCAATATCTCAAAAAATGCACGTAAAAATGCAGTGAGAAAACTTTTTTTTTAATTATATGGTGTTTTAAGCCATTTTGGCCGCCATCTCGGATATTCGAATTTGCTCAAGGGTGACAAAGTGGCACCCGGCAGATCTTAATTATGTAGGTCTTGAAGAAACAGAAATCAGCAAAAAACTTCGGGTGGACCTCACTTCCAGGTTTTTTCAACTGCAACCAGACTACTAGCTTTATTTACATCCCCCCACACACGCACGCACACACACACACACACACACACACACACACACACACACACCACGCCAAAAACCACTTTTTTGGATTCAGGGAGCACTAAAACGAATACATCCACTAACAACTCAAATTCGAAAATTTTGACGAAAACAATACTTTCTCCATATACATTGTATAGGGGGGAGAAAGTAAAAATGAAAAGAGTTTATCGTTTGTACTTGCAGGACAGGTTTTTATGTTAATGATTGAAGTTCTCTGCAACAATGAACCTTAACAAATAAAGCAGCTTTTTAACTAAAGTTGTTAAGACCTCTTATCTAAGTATACTTTAAAGAGATTGAGTAACTTTAAATTGTAATCTCTAGTTAGTGATTTTAAGCAAATCACTAACTTTTTCTAGGAAGTGATTTGCTTGAAAATATGCTGCATTTGGTTATTTGTGTGATTTTGTATATAAATGCTACATAGTTCAGTATTTAATTTTAAAAACTTTTATTGTTTATTTAACTTAATTTTATATTCATATAAAATTTCGAGGGTTTTTCGATGATTTTTTCTACAACATAAAAAGTTACCTAAAACAATGGACAATGAAATATCGGTAGGCTTTGCAAGAACGTTGTTGATACAACGGAAACAATCGCGAGTGACTACAATGGAAACCACATCAACTGGTACAACGGCTCTGTTGCGTTTAAGTGCAGGGCATACTTAGCTTTTATTATACTTGTTTTATTTTTTTTACTGTTGTAACCATTCTTTTTGGTAAAATATTTGTGTGTATTTATTTTCCTAAAAATATGCCTTAAAAATATGAACTCTTAAGAAAAAGAAATCAATTGTTTATTGTTATTCGAATATAAACATCATTGGCAAAGGTCAAATAAATAAAAGTTTACAGAATGTATAATGCAATCAAAGCAGTCTTCTTAACTTTGGACAATAAATATTGAAATAAAATATTTCAATATGAAAAGTCTAAAACTAGATAAAAGGAGAAGAATTTATTCAAAACTAGCCGTTGTTCTACACTTTCTTCGCGCTACAGGCTGGTCTGAGACACCAACAAGAGGAAATAAATAAATTGACCTACAGCAACGACTGTCAATAAGAAATGATCATTGCATGGAACTAAGAACATCGCAATAATATTTGCAACAGGCTTCCAAGTTGGGTCTTATTAAGTAGGTAGGTCACTCACAGTTACGTTTTTGAATGACTAGATCGTTAAGAAATAGGCTCAAAACTAATTACAACAAAATAACATTTAACTGAAATTAAAAAAAAACTTTCTTCGGTTTCAATATAAAAGTAAATCATAACCAATAAGAAAACAAACAAATATTAAATAGATCAAATCTTATAGGAACTGATCGGAAAAAGTTAAATACTAATTAATTACAGTTAATACATTTTACCTAACTTATTACAAATAAATGTCTTATAAAATCGCAAAAGTGATTTGGATTGGATTTTATTTTAAAATGCAAGAAGGCCTAATGTAATTACGAATCTGAATTAAATTTATTTTGAATCCGTATATTTTTATATGCATATAAAGGCAGGACCCAAACACATGAACAAAATCTTTAACCTCGTTAACTTATTGCATTTTCTACAATGAATTGTGTGGATTTCTTCAGAGTTCCTATGTACCATGTAACACTGTATTTGATTCAGTTTATCCGTTTACATTTAAATTAGTGTGTTCAGCTGCTTTGTTTGCATTTACCTGGACCGATACTGATAAGTTTCGAACTGAAAATTTGTCTATCTTTTCTTGTCAGATTTTACCTTGCAGCAAGTAATGACGACTACGCATAAACCAAAACCACACACTCGCCTGTTTTACTTTATTCTAGTTGTTTATTCTCAATGACTCTTGCCGCTTCCATTTTACACTCTTTCCGTGTTAATGGCTACTTAATTTGAAAAATCGTATGAGTAATATTTTAAGTTGCGTAAGAGAATTTCCGGTTACATTATTTTGTAAGAGCTTCCCATTTACTTCATTGTCCGTTGAGAATGTCTAAGCGCAGCTGGACTTTATGCCTAAGTTCGCAAAAAGATAGTTGTTTACTTTCGTGTTAGCCAACTGAGGTGACTTGTAGTCTGTTTGTATGACTAGGGTTAAGGTTAATCGCCAAAAGGGTTTTTAAATTACTCATTAAGAACACATATACAGTTATGCTAAAACAATTAGTTCTAAACTGATGATCTTAAAATAAACAAATAAATGCTGCCGATGTGGGAGTGTTGACATTCGGCTGTCAGAGAGTGATTCTAGTTGTTTATTCTACAGTGGTGCTGAATGAGCTGGTAAGATAAAGTTGCGGAAATGGAAAAGTTTGTGCAACTTCGAGCCAGTCACATGTCAGGATCCAGTTGGATGATTTTTTTAAAATGAAAAGTTTACAAAATATTGTTTGATGCACTATTAAATGTTTTTGAAAACACTTTCCTAAACTTTGCCACTTAAGAAACGTACATGTTTATGAGCAATTACTGCCACACAAATGTTTTGTGAAACTTTAGATGTAATTTTTCGATGAAAGATAACTTTCATAATTAAGATAAACTTGGGTTTGTTTTAATTGACACTAGAATCAAAACAAAATAGGCAAAGTTTTATTAATACCATATTAGTAAATGTTTACTAATGAAGCTCTGGTAGTTAGTCTGTGATAAAAGTTGTACATTAGGCTTGTGAATTAACAACTGAAAAATCTGCTTTCCAATGTCATTGAAATCATTTAAAAGCCCTGGTTTGTCCCAAGTGTTTGTAGCCTTAATTCGTTAAGTAAAAATAAAACATTAATATAAAGTGCAACTTACCACCAATAACTAAGTTTGTATCTCTAGAAAATCTCTTTATTATTTTTAACAATATATATGCATTACATATATGCTCTCCGTAGATTAAAATGTGAAAAGCATTTGATAATACTCTGATAAAAATTTAAATTTACTTTTTATGTAATGAATTCCTTTGATGTGAGGGTTTGCATAATATTGTGGTCAATTAAAATCATATGCACGCCAAGAAACACCCTTACCCTTTAACCTCGATGTGTGTTAATATTATTTGTAGCTGCATTTTTATGACTACATTTCACTATCCGCCATTTTGTATAAAATAAATTACATAAGTTATCAGTTATCAAGCCCACGTAGAATAAGAGTTGACATTTCATAAATGGTTATTTTTAGCTTCCAATAGAATGTGCACGAGTTTGAATATTCCTTTACTAATTTCCGGTTTCTTTGGGACCTTCTTCACGATTTGACGCGTGTACGTTCATTGTGGTTTCGAAAAGGTTTTCAACTGTTCAATATTGTAGAAGTGGAATTAATTGCTCATCTCGTTTACCATCCACATTTTTATATTTTCATTTTTAATGAATGTAGCATGTAATTTTCATTCAAGCCGTAGTTTTACGTAATTACAAAATGTGTAGCTTACGACAAATACGATATCATTATATTTAACATATGTTTTCAAAAGATTATATTATATTTTCGTGACATGGTGGAAGTAAGTACGATAAATTGCAATTTGTTTATTATTTGACCTATTCGTTTTATATTTTTATTTTTTGTTACGTAATATTTTATCGTGATAGCTCCACTAAAAAGGTAAAGAAAAAATGCAACGTTATAAGGTTTTTACCTTACCGCAGGATTTCAGAGAGCAAAGCTTTGCGTTCAAGAAGAGAAAATCAAAGTACGGTTCCATTATAATGTATCTGGGGAAACACTTTCGAGAGTGTAAAGCCAAAGTAAATTATTTACGGCACATCTTTGAGGCAAAAATAATTTCCAAGTAAAAGCAGCACTCATTGAGACAAGTAACCAAGTTCATAAGGTTCATAATTAAGCTTGAGGTTCATTAAATATATGGATGTAATAAATACAGAATTTGGAAAATAAACTAATGTTATATTGTAAAACAATGTAAAATAACCGCAACCACAGATCCCCGTAACCGCTCATAAACGCCCGACATCGCATGCTAAACAATGCGGCGCCTCGGTCTCCCATATCTTCTTTCAGATGCGTTCTTCTCAAAAAATATACATTGCACAGTAAAATATTATGTACTCTAAGTTTCGTAGAAGTTAAGAGCAGTTTTAATCATTTACTGTAATACTGTCAGTTATTGTAATTAATACCATTATTTGATTGTGTGTAAATCAGCGTAATTATTACCTTTATTTGATTGTGAGAAAATTGGCATGTCCGTTGAAATAAATAAATTCGTAGAATGTGTGCAACATTAGACAGCTAGTAGTAACCTGCTACTACTTCATCGTATTAGAAAGTATTAAAATTAAAAAAAAGCTAGTTTAGTTAATTACAAAAATTTAATATCGAGGTTTGAAAGAAATTCAAGTTCTTATCAAGATGTTACTGTATTTAGAAATTCTAATATCAAGAAAAAAATTCTTCTAGTTCTGGATGAACTGGATGAATCATGACTCATGATTCAACTTCTGTCGACGACACTTGTGCGGTTTTATTACTGGCCATTTTTTGTAAATTTATGTTTAATGTTCGTCAGTTCATATAAATGTCGTGTTTTTGCTGTATTAAGTGTGATGACGTCTCTTCAACACCATCAAACTTGAAGATGAATCTTTTGATTTAGCTTGACTACAACTTGAAAATGAACTCTTGAGATTTGAAACCAATGATCGTTGAAACCAACATTTGAATCAACTGGCAGTACCAGGTAACTTCATGCCTTTCTTTGGTAAAATACTTATTTCCTTTTAAATTGGATATTTAATGTAAAAGAACGAAAATCTGTAAAATTCATGGCTTAATGTTAAAAAATCCTTCGTATAGTAAAATTGACTATTAAATAGCGACCAAAGTATAATATAGACTGGCCTTCCCTAGGCCCAATTCACATTGCTCCCGGTATTTAAATCTAAGAACTTAACACAAATAAAATCCCCTAAAAACACGAATACAACAAACGAACACTCATCACTGAAGCTAGTCCATCTGCACGAGACTCGGATAACAAGGGAAGCTCATCTAAGCTTCTGGTCAGTGCACTGACAGGGGTGGCCGGTGTTGATAGGCCGGTGTCACGCATGTTGAAGTCCGACTCTCTTCGGTGTTTGCGCAAATAGGAAATACCCACGTCGCGAAATGGAAATTAAAATTACTCAAACCCCGAAGAGAGTTATGATTTCAGCGAGTAAGCGAATGAGTTTACCCGCGCCGCGGTCTGGGCATTCCGCGTCGGACTATTTCCGAATAATATGCTCACTCCGCGGTGTGATTATTTTAGAGTGTCCACGTCGCGCAGGGGGTAGAAATTTCGAACATTGTCCAAATGCGGGATTCGAGCGTAGCATATTTATCCAGCCTTTTATCCCGGCATTACTGAACGTGTACAAACCTGTTTAGTAATAGATTTTTTTAAATCAAACCAAAAAATAATTTATTACCAAATAAAACCAATAAATATTCTTTGTAGTGTGCACAAAAATTACAAGGGAGATATTTATTACATCATTACAGAATGAAAGCCTACCCTCAGACACCGGAAGTTGATCCTCCGTCAGCTCCCGGAAGTCATCAGTAACTGTCCCGCGCTCGACGGCCACATTTAGGTAACTGGGACTTTTAACTATTTTATAGATGTATTAAAAATGCATTACTTCTTAGTAAACATAAAACCTGCATTTCGTCGTCATTATATTTTCGAGTCGATTTGGTGATGTTGCTGACGTCCATTGTAATTTTGTTCTTTGTAACATAATAGGGCCGACATTTAAGAAAAAATGAGAAATAAAATTGAATTATTTGTAAGCCAATCTTAAAAAATCATAAGATTTCAAAGCATTATTTTGGAATCGATTTAAATAAAGAATATACGTATCGAATAAAATTAAACACCCGTACTCTCAAAAATCTGGATCTCCGATTAAAAACGTCGTGAGGAAACTGACATTGTATTTCGTGATAGACCCTGCACTCCAGTAAGGTATTTGAAACAGGGTCGCCCCAGAAAGCGTCACTGCATTCTTAGTTAATAACAAAATCAATTTTAACTATGGAAGATTGATTGAAACTTCAAATATTACCTGAAAATGTTAATTGATTACGTTTTACGTTATAATTTCAATACGATCTAGCAGAGCGATATATATGCAAGCGGAAGTCTTGTTATGACAGGTGCACTTGATCGTTGCACCTCAGAAATTATTTCGTTGATAGTGGAATTTCTTTCGAATACTAACACACAAAAAAGTTTAACTGTTTGTAATTTACTTAACATATTTCATTTTTATTTTAAAACATTTCTAATGCAATGAGGTAGTAGTAGGTCTAATAATGTTGCGTACATTCTACGAGTTCATTTATTTCAATGGACATGCCATTTTACACATAATCAAATAATGGTAATTATTACAATGATTGACGCCTAAGAGTACATTAAATAAATAGTACCCCCGTTGCAGCAGACCTGCATACTCAGCGAATTTCAAAAGCAAAACACCGTATTTTAATCCAAAATTTGACAAGTTTTTGTAAGCTCCAAAAGAATAACATGGGGAATGAGTGTGCAGGTTTGCTGCTACGGGTATATTAAAAATGGGTGGTTTTAAGTCAATATTTAGTAGATCTGAACTAGAAGAAGCCCAAGTTTTATCAAGATATGTTGAGAAATAAGCAAGATATAGAATTTTACTTATTTCCCATAAGGTTAACATTAGGGACAACGTACTGTGTTTACCACCTTCAATATCTCGGCAACCAATGGACATAGAGCAGTGATTAAAAATTAAAAATTGTTTGTGTTTTTAGCTAAATTTCATGGTGCTAACAAAAATTCGATAAATTTTATTTTCATATGTAAAAAAAACTCAAAAAACCTATTTTGGGGGGGTTTACCCCCCTTTGCCCCCCCTTCCGGTAGTCCGATCAGGCTGGTTTACGAATTCGTCCGAATAATTACTACTTTACACATCCATGCCAAATGTCATTAAGATCGGACCATTTTTACGCGAGTTATCGTGCTTAAAGACACACACACACACACACACACACACACACACACACACATGTATATATATATTTGTAAAAATAATAATAAACTTGAGCACCCTTTTATCATTATTTTATTTAAAAATCACGACACGTGTTTCGGTAATTATACCATCATCACGGTGAATGAAAACTTAACCTTAAATATAAATAAACATCAGTCATATGTATCTTCCTGATAGATAACATTTGTTAATTAATTAATGTCCTGGGCCAAGGTGGTTGATTGATTTTCTTTATATTTAATATCTTTTCAAAAATTTTGTTTTCTATTTCATTATTTGCTACATTTAATATGTCCGTTTGATTCTGTTTTCTGTGCAAATAAATTTGTAATTCTTCTTTTGTGTCCATTTTCGGACCTTTGACTTCGTAATCTAAAATTTTTAAATTTTTATCAATGCACTGGTAATTGTGATCTGTTTGTAAAATATGCTCTGCAAAAGTCGATTTTTGACTGGTCAAGTTGTTTGAGCGTATGGCTTGAATATGTTCATTGAATCTGGATTTAAAGCTTCGCCCTGTTTGTCCAATATAAAACTTGTTACAGTCACTGCATGTTATTTTATAAATACCAGATTTTTCGAATTTATTTGATAGTGAGTTTTTTGGATTGGTGAGCTTGTTTAACATTCTAAAAGCGTTGTTTCTTGTTCTGTAGCTTAATTTATAATTTGAATTTGTGAATGTTTTTCTGATTGCTTTGTTCAAGGTTGAGCTATATGGTAAACATATGAATTCAGCTTTTTTGTCCTCATTTGTGATGTTTTCTTCTTTTTTCTTTTTATTTTCAATCATTTTGTCGATTAAGTTTGGTTTGTAGCCATTTTTCATTGCGATATATTTTATGGTGTTTTTTTCTTGGTCAAAGTTCTCAGGGCTCATTGGAATGTGTAATAATCTATTAATTAGTGAATGAAAATTTGACATTTTGTGACTCCAAGGATGATTTGAGTCTGCAGGAATTATTAGATTTGTTTGGGTCTCTTTTCTATATATTTTAAAGGCATGTTTATCATTCAGGTTTGTGATGGATAAATCTAAGAAGTTAATACAAGAATTTTGTGTTTCCATTGTGAATTTAATGGTATTAGAAATAGAGTTTAGGTATGTTAGAAAATTATTACAAGTGTTTTCATCTCCTTGAAATAAACAAAGTATGTCGTCGACATAGCGATGCCAATATATGATTTTGTTTCTGAAGGGGTTGCAATTATTCATTATTTTATTTTCTTCCAAGTTCTGAAGATATATATTTGCTATTGTGCCAGATAAGGGTGATCCCATTGCTAACCCATCTTTTTGTTTAAAATATTTACAATCGTAAGTAAAGTAGTTTTGATTAATCGTTGTTTTTGTTAATTTTATTATATCGTTTATTTCATTCTTGGGTAGCTGATTATTTTTAGTTAAGCTTTCTTTCAATATATTTATCGTTTCTATGGTAGGTACATTTGTATACATGTTCTTGACATCAAAGGAGACGAATATGGCTTGTTTCGGTATTGGTATATCTTTGATTTTATTTACTATATCATAGGTATTTTTAATCTGTATTTCTTGATTGAATTCAAAGTTGTTTTGTATTTTTTCATTTAAATATCTGGATAGGTTGTATGTGGGTGCATTTCGGAAGTTTACGATTGGCCTTAATGGAATATTTGGTTTGTGTATTTT
This sequence comes from Flexamia atlantica, assembly GCA_035578135.1. Lineage (NCBI taxonomy): Eukaryota > Metazoa > Arthropoda > Insecta > Hemiptera > Cicadellidae > Flexamia > Flexamia atlantica. Next base: position 56,010,284 of record JAQJVK010000006.1, read on the forward strand.
CGGTTGACCTCTGAGTTTAGGTGCTGTTGGCTTTATTGTTTTTAGTTTGTTTTTGACTTTATTAGAGATAGATTTGCATTTTGAAAGAGTTTTGTTAACTTCTTTATTGAATTCTATTGTGGGATCTTTATTCAATTCTACAAATAAATTATCATTTAGAAAAGCTTCCATCTTTTCGTTGTAGCTGTTTTTTGTCATTATGATGGTTGTATTACTTTTGTCAGCTTTAGTTATTATAGCGTCATTATCAATTAGTTTGTTTGATATTGATTTTATAATATTCATATTTTGTTTGGATTTAGTAATATTATTTTTTGTTTTATAATTCATACCTGTTTTCGTTAATTCGTGGGTAAAATTACATCTAATTTTTTCTTGAGCTTCTTTAGGTTTTTCTTTCAGTGCTGTTTCGATGTCGATTAGTTCATCTTCAATAGTTTGTGTTTTATAGTCCAAGTTAATGTTATATTTAATTGATTTACTAAGTAAATTTGTTTCTTCTGCATTAAATACGATATTTGTTAGGTTGTGAAGTGAAGGATTAAAATTTGTTATAAATTGATTATCTTTATTTTCATAGTTAGTTTTTTGTTTTTCAACTAGGTTTTTTATTTTTTTATTGTGTTTGGCTTTTTTCTTTCTTATGAGAGGTTGGATCCATTCTCTGATGTAGATTAGGTATTCTTCAACAGAATCGTTATGAAAAGTTTCATTTACTTTCTTTTGGACTTCATTTAACGTTTTTTGAAGTTCATTCATTTTGGAATATAGGAAGTTAATTTCTTCTTTCAGCCAAATCTTTTTTGCAGTTTCGATTGTTTTCTTTGCTGCTACTGATTTAGATTTTGTTTTTATTTGCACATAATTGGGGGTGATATTCTCATTTAAGCATCTCTTATTGAATTGTATGTCTTCTTTGATATTAACTTCCTATATTCCAAAATGAATGAACTTCAAAAAACGTTAAATGAGGTCCAAAAGAAAGTAAATGAAACTTTTCATAACGATTCTGTTGAAGAATACCTAATCTACATCAGAGAATGGATCCAACCTCTCATAAGAAAGAAAAAGCCAAACACAATAAAAAAATAAAAAACCTAGTTGAAAAACAAAAAACTAACTATGAAAATAAAGATAATCAATTTATAACAAATTTTAATCCTTCACTTCACAACCTAACAAATATCGTATTTAATGCAGAAGAAACAAATTTACTTAGTAAATCAATTAAATATAACATTAACTTGGACTATAAAACACAAACTATTGAAGATGAACTAATCGACATCGAAACAGCACTGAAAGAAAAACCTAAAGAAGCTCAAGAAAAAATTAGATGTAATTTTACCCACGAATTAACGAAAACAGGTATGAATTATAAAACAAAAAATAATATTACTAAATCCAAACAAAATATGAATATTATAAAATCAATATCAAACAAACTAATTGATAATGACGCTATAATAACTAAAGCTGACAAAAGTAATACAACCATCATAATGACAAAAAACAGCTACAACGAAAAGATGGAAGCTTTTCTAAATGATAATTTATTTGTAGAATTGAATAAAGATCCCACAATAGAATTCAATAAAGAAGTTAACAAAACTCTTTCAAAATGCAAATCTATCTCTAATAAAGTCAAAAACAAACTAAAAACAATAAAGCCAACAGCACCTAAACTCAGAGGTCAACCGAAAATACACAAACCAAATATTCCATTAAGGCCAATCGTAAACTTCCGAAATGCACCCACATACAACCTATCCAGATATTTAAATGAAAAAATACAAAACAACTTTGAATTCAATCAAGAAATACAGATTAAAAATACCTATGATATAGTAAATAAAATCAAAGATATACCAATACCGAAACAAGCCATATTCGTCTCCTTTGATGTCAAGAACATGTATACAAATGTACCTACCATAGAAACGATAAATATATTGAAAGAAAGCTTAACTAAAAATAATCAGCTACCCAAGAATGAAATAAACGATATAATAAAATTAACAAAAACAACGATTAATCAAAACTACTTTACTTACGATTGTAAATATTTTAAACAAAAAGATGGGTTAGCAATGGGATCACCCTTATCTGGCACAATAGCAAATATATATCTTCAGAACTTGGAAGAAAATAAAATAATGAATAATTGCAACCCCTTCAGAAACAAAATCATATATTGGCATCGCTATGTCGACGACATACTTTGTTTATTTCAAGGAGATGAAAACACTTGTAATAATTTTCTAACATACCTAAACTCTATTTCTAATACCATTAAATTCACAATGGAAACACAAAATTCTTGTATTAACTTCTTAGATTTATCCATCACAAACCTGAATGATAAACATGCCTTTAAATATATAGAAAAGAGACCCAAACAAATCTAATAATTCCTGCAGACTCAAATCATCCTTGGAGTCACAAAATGTCAACTTTTCATTCACTAATTAATAGATTATTACACATTCCAATGAGCCCTGAGAACTTTGACCAAGAAAAAAACACCATAAAATATATCGCAATGAAAAATGGCTACAAACCAAACTTAATCGACAAAATGATTGAAAATAAAAAGAAAAAAGAAGAAAACATCACAAATGAGGACAAAAAAGCTGAATTCATATGTTTACCATATAGCTCAACCTTGAACAAAGCAATCAGAAAAACATTCACAAATTCAAATTATAAATTAAGCTACAGAACAAGAAACAACGCTTTTAGAATGTTAAACAAGCTCACCAATCCAAAAAACTCACTATCAAATAAATTCGAAAAATCTGGTATTTATAAAATAACATGCAGTGACTGTAACAAGTTTTATATTGGACAAACAGGGCGAAGCTTTAAATCCAGATTCAATGAACATATTCAAGCCATACGCTCAAACAACTTGACCAGTCAAAAATCGACTTTTGCAGAGCATATTTTACAAACAGATCACAATTACCAGTGCATTGATAAAAATTTAAAAATTTTAGATTACGAAGTCAAAGGTCCGAAAATGGACACAAAAGAAGAATTACACATTTATTTGCACAGAAAACAGAATCAAACGGACATATTAAATGTAGCAAATAATGAAATAGAAAACCAAATTTTTGAAAAGATATTAAATATAAAGAAAATCAATCAACCACCTTGGCCCAGAACATTAATTAATTAACAAATGTTATCTATCAGGAAGATACATATGACTGATGTTTATTTATATTTGAGGTTAAGTTTTCATTCACCGTGATGATGGTATAATTACCGAAACACGTGTCGTGATTTTTAAATAAAATAATGATAAAAGGGTGCTCAAGTTTATTATTATTTTTACAAATACTTTTAGCAGCCCTAAGTTGTGAATTAAACAATAAAAAATAAAATATATATATATATATACTCGCCTTACGGCTCGCTGGGGGCTCCGCCCCCAGGCCCCCGTTTGTGTTCTCCCGCAGTTGAACAATACTCCACCCCCAGACCTCCCATTATGAGTCCCTAAGAAGGGGGGTTTTGATTTTGAAAAGACACAAGACCAAATTAATTTAATTGTTTCGGTTGAAATTCCTACCTCAAGATATCTTAACATGGTAAAAACCACCAGTCTAATTATAAACTCATTGCAAGTTCAGATTTAGAGAACTTTTTCATGGAGTTGAAATGGGGTTAAGTTGGCGAGTAGCTTTTGCCTCTGATAACGCCGGGCCAGGTGTGAGACAAAATTGTTGTTTTAAAATAGTATTGCAAACTTTTGAGTAGTACTTGATTTTTCTTCTTTTATTGGCGGGATTAGGGGTCGAAAGCGTTTAGAAATGACAAATAACTTAGGGTTATTGATGGGAGGTGACAATAACAAATCCCTTCTGAAAAATTGGACCTCTCAATCAAATAATAATTTTTTTAACAACAGAAAATTTCAAAATATAAAGGTTCGACTTAAGACAAGTATTTTAAAAGTTAAAACGGGGTAAAGCCGGCGAATGACCCCTGATAAACCTGAAAGGTAAAATTCCCTCGGGTGAGGAGGGTTTGGATATAAAAGTCGCAAGGAAAGTTATTAAAACTATGTACGAATTCTCGGCACAAGGTATGTTGGGGTTCGGGAGCATGTTTGGTGGGGGGTTGTTGGTTGTGGAAGGTTAATTATTTGAACGGGGAGAGTGTTCGGGGGCCAGGGGGTTAGGCAAAAGTATTTGTTTAGAAATAACAATGTCAAACATTTGAAAATAGTATAATTTGCTTCATTTTTTTGTTGTATGTAGGGGTTGAAAGGGGTGAGAAATGGCCAAAGACTCCGCTTAAACGTGGGCGGTGACACAGAGTAGTCCCAAGTCAAAACTTGGGTCTCTCATTTAAAGAATATATTAGGAAAAACCACGAGGAAAATTCAAATTTAATGAAAGTTAAACTTTAAGACTCTTTTAGGGGTTGAAACGAAATAAATTGGGGAATGACCATTGATAGAGGTCTAAACTTGAGCGGTAAAGCTGACTCTCTCCAAGTCAAAACTTTGAATCAAAAATAAACTCACAAATAAAGAAAAACCAAAAAACAAAGTGAAAATTTACAAACAAATGTATTTCAGGGCCCATTTTAAGGGTGAAGTAGGTGAGATAGGGCAAAATATCCGAAAATAAGAGCCAAAATTGTAGAAAAACTAATTTAAATACAGTATTGATCTTTGTTTTTCGATAGGACCACTAGTTTGGTGGTTGTTAATTATTTAAAGGGGAAGAGAGTCGGGGGCCAGGGGGTCATGCAAAAGTATTTATATAGAAATAACAATGCCAAACATTTAAAATTTAATTTGCTTCATTTATTGGTTGTATGTTGGGGTTGAAAGGGGTGACAGAATGCTAATGACGTCGCCTAAACGTGGGTGGGGACACTGAGTAATACCAAGTAAAAACTTGGGTCTATCATTTAAGAATATATTAGAAAAACCCACGAGGAAAGTTCAAATGTGATGAAAGTTCAACTTTGGGAGACATGCCTCCCAAAGGAGTTGAAACGGAAGAAGCTGGCGAATGACCTTTGATGGGGCGTAAACCTGAACGGTAAAACTGACTCTCGTCATGTCAAAACTTATAATCAAGATTAAAAATTAAGTAACAAAGAAAGAAAAACCAAGAAATAAGGTGGAAACGACAAACAACCTGTTTTAAGGGCCCATGTTAGGGGTGAAAGAGGTGAGATAGAGCAAAATATCCGAAAATAAAAACAGATATTGTTGAAAACATTATTTAAATACAGTATTGATCTTTGTTTTTCGATAGGATGACTAGTTAAGTCATATTTTGTTACAGCTTAACCATTTATTAGTTAGAGACGTGAATTTCGATGTGAACTATACCTTATTTAATGCCATTTCCAGTAACGCTGGTGGTTTAAATTATTTCGGATTTCCAGGCGGAAACAGAATACAAAAAATTATTATGTTAATTCTAAGCAATGTTTGTTTGGCAGTAACTCCTTACAAGAGCATGTCTAGTCGCCAAACATAACACCCTTTGAGTTTTGGACGTTGAGTTTCCTGAAGAGTAAGGGTTTTGCTTCGATAACCACCTTTGTCAGAAAACATGGCATTAAATTAAGAGTCGTTCTCTACAATATTCGCTTAAAAAATAACTGAATATTACAAATATCAAAGATCGGTTGTTTCTTTAATGTTTTGATACAGATTTTGTTCAGGCATTTGCCATCACTAATTAGTGAAAACTAACCAGTTTGGAAGAATTTCTATTGACCACCCTTCATTATATTCATTGGGCATTAATAGAGAGAGAAAGATGTGTTGAAAATGTTGAGGTTTATATAATACAAATGTTTTGTTTCGACGGGGATTATATTAAAATTGTAAATATAAAAAATTGGAGAAATTTCAAGTCGACAAAAACGTACAGCATTTTCACGATAATGTAGAACAGAACCTAAGGTAGAATATCTAAGCGCGGTAAAACTGAACCAGAGAACCACACTACCATATGAGATTAATCTGATTTTGGCACGTACTGCATTACCGCCGTTATAAAGTGAAAACAGCGAGAACCTAAAAGTAAAATCATTGTTTTAAATACAATTAGCTCATGAAAGAATCATACGATTGAAGTATTTTCAGGCTTAAAACATCAACTTTGGTTGTAAAGAATATTTATTTATAAAAGTTATTTATTATCATTTTTACCGATAAGAAACACATTAGCAGTTATGAAAGCTGCATTAAACAGCAACATAAAAGAACATGTCAGGAGGGTTTAACGAGGCAAAGATCTTTTAGCTTTAGATGCATTTTTATGTTAAGAACTAATTATATTATTGGTGATTTGTAACATATATGCTGTACAGACGATGTGAACCAAATTTCAGCCCTATACGTTTAATATCAAGCCAACTGGAGCTGGAAAACCAAAGGAAAATCTTCGAAAATTGAAATTTCTAGAGCAATCTAAGGGTGAAGGAGACGAGATAGGGCAAAAAGTCATAGGACCAAAGTTGTAGATCGTGAAAAATCCGTGACACGTGGTGCAGTCTGTTTTTCGATAGGACCATCCGTTCGGCCACTAGAGCTCAAAATAACAGTTGTTTGAAAAAGGCTTATTTTAACGATTTTTTAATAATTTTTTTGAGGGAGTTAAAATTTAAAATTGTGGGTTTTGATATTTTTTCCCGTAGTTTGAACTAATGAGGAACGTGCGTGCCAAATTTCAGGTTCGTAGCTAATCTGGAAGTAGAAAAGAATTCGTATCCTTAATCAGTTACACAAGCGGCCGTATATATATTAGACTCGCCTTACGGCTCGCTGGGGGCTCCGCCCCCAGGCCCCCTTAAAGGGTTTCGCCCCAAAGCGGAGAGTTTGTATTGAAAGTAACAAAACGAATGAACTGTTTACAAATGCTTAGCAAAAGTAATTATTACTAGTTTTGGGATGAATAGTTTCAATGGGGTTTATGGTAGGGGGGGGGGGGGGTAATTATTACTGAAATGATCAATTAAATTTCGGAAAAATCAGATAGGTTTAAATTTTTGAGATATTTTACAAAAACCTTTTTATTATAAGACATTTTGGTAAAATGTCAAAACCAATTTTCTCCATAAGAATAATATGGGAAATGAGTCTGCAGGTTCGCTGACATGGAAATGTAAAAATTCAACTTTTTTCAGCATTCCAGCAGGTAACAACTAAATAAAGACATCTACCAATTTTTATTCAGATTGTTGATAAATAAGCGATATATAATTTTATTTGTTTCCCATAAGTAAACATTGAGATAAACTGCTGGACAGAGAATAATTATTCACAGTACCAAATTGTTGGTTTTTTTCAATTTAAATCCAATGGTCCAACCCAGAATCTGATAATTTTCATTTTCTATGTAAAAGATCCCAAAACCCCATTTTTGACGGGTTTATCCATCCCCTCCTAACCCCACCATCCGATGGTCTGATCAGGCTAGTGTTGGGTATTTCCTCTTCCTCCCTTTTGAATTAGTAAGATTTATAAGAGTTCAATTTTAATAATCAAGTTAAATCCAATTAAACTTAAAAATCAATATATTAAAGTTTTTCCTCATCATTAACGTGAGAAATGAGCATGCATGTTTGATGTCACAGAAATGAGCGAATTGGGACATTTAGGCCATTATTCGACTAAACATCAACTAAATTAAGCCACATAACAGCCCTTACTAAACAAAAATTAAAAAAAGAAAAAGTTCTATTATTGCTGATTTGTAACATAGCTTGTAAGTGATTTTTTGTAATATTTTTGAGGAGGTTAAAATAAAAAATGGCGTTTTTTGATAATTTGTCCTATATATTGACCATCCAAGAAATATTCATGCCACATTTAAAGTTTCTAGCTAATCAGGAAGTTTGGTTTGAACCGGGATGAAATACCTCGAGAAAATCGCTGACATTTGGCGAATTTTGAAGTTTTTTTTAACTTTATATGCAATTTTATATTACAAATTAGTACATTATTCCTGATTTGTAACATATGTGCTGTAGAGATTATGTATGCCAAATTTCAGCCCTCTACGTATGACATTAAATCATCTGGAGCTGAAAACCTAGAGGAAATGTGAAAAATTCAACGAAAGTTTAAATTTGAGGGCTATTTTAGGGGTTGAAAAGGGGTGAATTCTGCGAATGTCCCCTGATAACCCTAAAGGATCAAACTTACTATCTCACTGTGAAATTTGAGGTCTACAAGCTAAAAGTAAATATAGAAAAATAATCAAACCCCAAAATAAACTGACAAATTGATAAGAATTCTAAATTTAGAGGTCATTTTGGGAGTAAAGGAGATGAGATAAGGCAAAATACATAATGACCAAAATTGTAGGAAATTTAATTTCAACTTAGGAAATAAACTTTGTTTTTGAATAGAACCTTTATTTTAGCCACAAGAGGCAAAAAACTAAAAGTACTTTTATCGAAATTCAAGTTTCCCCCCTTTTTACCCCCTTTTGGAGGGTGGGGGGTCGAAATTGTTTGTTTTGAGAATTTTGTATTTAGTATGACCACCCAATAAATATTTCTACAAATTTATAGGGGCCTAGGTAGTATATCAAGTCAACTGGTGCTGGAAAACCTAAGGAAGATCTATGAAAATTGAAAAATCTAGATCAATCTAAGGATGAAGGAGACGAGACAGGGCAAAAAGTCATAGGAACAAAGTTGTAGATCGTGAAAAATCCGTGACACGTGGTGTAGTCCGTTTTTCAATAGGACCTCTAGTTTAGCCGCTATAGCCCAAAAACAAAAAGTACTTTTTTCGAACTTCAATTTTTTCCCCCTTTTACCCCCCTTTGGGGGTGTCGGGGGTGGAAATGTTTTGTTTTGACAATTTTTCCTGGGGTTTGACCACCAAAGGAATATTCGTGCCAAATTTCAAGTTTGTAGCTCATTGGGAAGTCGATAACAGTTTGTATAGATCAGTCAGTTACACAAGCGGTCGTATATAATATATATATATATATATATATATATATATAATATATATATATATATATATATATATATATAGAGAGAGAGAGAGAGAGAGAGAGATTTATTGTTTTCACCTATTATTATTAGATGGGTATTTAAAACCTTTTTTAATTTTGTTACATGTACAATAAATAAAATTTCATTTATTTTTTTCATTTTTTTAATGTAAATAAAAGGGTACTCATGGTTTTAAAACCATGAGTACCCATGAGAGAGATATATATATAAAGTTATTTATTTATGAAAATGAACGAATAGTGTTTTTTGCTTCCGGGGGCCCAAAAACGAAAAGTTATCATGGTCTCAGGCTTAGGTCTTACCATGAGTACTACGATAACAGCTTCTTCCCTGTAGGGGAAATTGAGTCTCAACTTCCCTGCAGGGGAAGTTGAGGATAAACTGCACTTATACTCAACAAAACTTCAAGAACAACTTATATAACATTAGAAAACACAATATTAGCATAATAGTTTGCAACAATATATACTTTTGTAGAAGAACTCATCTAAAAGAAGATATGGGAGACAGTCTCATTGCCGCATTGTTCAGCAAGCGAAGCCGAGGCGTTTATGCGCGACAGTTCTGTGGTTACGGTTAATTGACGTAGTTTTATAACATAATATTAGTTTCTTTTCCAAAATATGTATTATTACTGACGCTATGTTTGCATAGGTTATGAGCTTTAATTATGTACCTTAAGACCTTAGATGTTGAGCCATTTCTGCCATTCTGCACCTAGCAGATCATGTGTCAGACAATGTACCACATGTAATTATTTTTTCTTAAATCTACATACAACTCTTCACTATGAGCAATTATAAATTACTACGGTATCAAATATCAATGGCATAACGTAGTACGGTTTTACATTAAAATTGGATTGGACTTCATTGTTTGATTTGATAGTATTATGATACTATTTTAGGATTTGATAAACCTTACTACTTTATTGTGCCTTAATAAAAATCTCTTTGAACCGTAGAAATACTAGAATTAGTTAATTCTTGTGTTGACTCTCTACTAAAAGCGCAGTAATTGTAAAATGTCTTTGAATTTAAACTTTCGTTAATTGCAGCAACATTTTTTTCTGTTTATTAAAGGACTAATTCATGTTTTTACGCCGAAAAATTGTATTTTTGTCTATATTTTTAATCTCTATGTCCAAACTGTGAAACTTTACAATTACAAGTTTTTTCTATAAATTAAAAGAACAACGGCTAAATAAGCCTCTTTAACAGATTTTATTCAACAAATTTAATTTAAATCGCTTACGGAGAAAACAAGTTTTCTGTTTGTATTAACGGATAAGATTTTGACGTATTTGATAAGTAGCGGAAAACTGTGAACAAGAACGCAAACTCTGAAGACGTCTAAAACTAAACAGCAACTGAATAAGAGCATCAAACAGCTAACTCGGTGTTTCCCTTTGGAATGACTGTCCGTTATTCACTTTAAAACGACGAATAAAATTTTATTCACTTTCAATTTATAATTCTTGTTGTAAATGTTAGAATTGTATCCTGACGTTACCTTTTCAAACTAATTGTAAAAACGTTAATAGTTATAAAATATGTCCTTTAAAATAATAATCATGTCTTGATCATCATTGTTTTAATTCCAGTTATCTATACAAGTTATCCATTAAATACAAGGTATCTCTGCAGCCTTCTAGACGGTTATTTATTCTACTCAAGTTCAGGATAGCTTAAATCTAAACTAAGAAAATGTTAACATTGAGGTACATCCTAAAATGAACAATCACCCAAATATCTCCATTTTCTATTACAGTAATTTACACAATTTGTTTTCTAGAACTTTTTCTAACATTAGTTTTAAAACTCGTTATGTCGTTATGGGACACCCGGTATATAACCTTCTGTAATATGTGTACTTTTGAATTATTATGTATCAAAAAAGCTTTTTTGGACTTAAAATTAAGTGTTTTAGTTACAATTATAAGCCATTATCTTGACTACATCAAATATTAATAAATCGTTGTGATTTCAGTAGGACAGGTTGTTGATGAAAATCAAGATAAAGAGCCGTATCCAATCTGTTGCCATGAAAGCTTACCACAATGATGTGATGGTTGGAGTGCCTACCACAATGATAGAACGATTAGAAGCCTATCACAATGATGTGACGGTAGGAATGCCTATCACAATGATAGAACGATATGAAAGCCTATCACAATGATTTGACGATATGAAAGCCTACACTCAGAACTCGGAAGTTGGCCCTTCGTCAACTTCAGGAAGTAATCAGTAGCTATCCTTGCTGAAGGCCTACTGACACAATTGGCGTGTTTCTTCAACGCTCTTATAAGTATATCTTACCTATGATTATACTAAATAATGAAATAAACTGTATCAGGAAACTGACTCATACTTTCTCTCTTAAAGTAATTTAAAGCAAGAAAATTTATGTAATGGAATAAAACGTTTAAAAATTGATTATCTCATAAATACATACCAAATTTTATCAAAATGATAAACTTTGGTATGTATTTGTGAGATAATCAATTTGCCAAAAGAATAACATTAGACAACGTACTGCGTTTACCACCAAACTAAAATATCAATTATCTCTGCAGCCTTCTAGACGGTTGTTTATTCTACTCGTGTGTTTTTTCTAGTCATCTTTTACAGGTATGGTTGTCTGCACAAAAAACCTTTTGTACACACTCTCAGGATATTCTTTTGGCCCAGAAGGAAAAAACTGTTCTAGCAATAGTCTTTTCACTTATTTTTCGCAACTCCTCAGATTTTCCTTAAATATTTGGGATTAATAAGGTGCAAAGTTTTTTTTTGATTTATTTTTTTAATTATCTTATATTGTCTTCCCAGGGTTGCCTTAGTTATTTAAAGCTCAGTTTATAAACTATGGTGGGTGGTTGTTGAGTTCTGATTCTTTCTTTATTGTAACAAGATCCTTTTTCTAAGCATCTCGACGAAGAACCTTTAAATGTTTTAGGAAATTGTTCCTGTGTAATTGCCCTCTTAAGATTATTCGGGCTGTATGAACAATAATTCAAATACTGTCCAGTGTCTGTGGCTTTTTTGTGAAATGAAGTCCTAGTAATGTACCTGACATAACCGTATAACAATACCATCACAAACACCTCGTACCGGAAACAAAAGAATAAAATATTTTGGTTGAGTGGCATTTATTTACTTATGATATCAAAAGTACATAAATTTGATGTACAAATTAAATGATAGAAGAAAAAGTTATATAACTATTGAAACTAGTAAGATATACTGTAATTATAAGTTTATCACAAAAGAGCTTAGATATCATCATTAGCTGAGCTTTTCTTTATAAGCTTACTATTCAATTTACAAACGGGTTCATCAATTTAGTTTTTGTTGTAACTTAAATCATTGACTTATCAAGCTAATATCACGTTACAAGTACTTGGAGATAACATAACTGTGGATGGCAATAAATTGCTACTAGTGAATACAACCACTGGCATCTTATTAACGTTACGTTGCAACAACGATAAAGGTTACTTTATTAACGTTGATAGAAGCATTTTATAATATTTAAAAATAAGTTTCTCCATTCTGTCCAAATATTTTTTCTAGATGTTGTGTTGGCTGTTAATAATAATGCCTTCGCCATTTCTCACGATTTTAAATCCTCTATAACATTTTCATATTTTTTAATATTGAGTTTTCAAAAGTAAATTTAAAATGTAAGCGAAATAACGGTTTTACTAAACGAAATTGTTGACAAAATAAGTTATGTATATTAAGGCTTTTTCCCATACAATAATTACATTATTGATGATTAATAAATTCCGACAACAAGAAAAGACCAAAAGAGAGAAATTACAGGTGCAATCATTTTATTTATTTATTTAATAAATTTAAACAATGTATAACTTGTGAGACAGTTTGCCGAAAAGTTATAAGTATTCAGAGCGGAAGGTTATTTGCATAATTAATGACACTTAAGAGCTTCTTTTTGTCTTTACTTCAGGGTTTTACCGCACAGTTGTTAACATCTTAGTTAAATACAATTTGCTAAGAGTAGGATTTGATACATATTAAAGCCATATCATATAAATATTATTCTTTTTCATCTAAAATTCATCCTAGCTTATTAAGGGAGAAGTTAATGAAAAAAAAACGCTAACGTTTTTTATGAATTTTGGTTCTACATTTAATTCAGAATATAAAAATATACAATGTAAGACAGAACGATTTTTATTCGGTGGAACATATGGACCAGGGTAGTTTAAAAAGTGAGTAGTCTTAAAGTAATCACTTAGACTAAGTAAGGGCACTAAGTAAGTAGTAAGGGAGACTACGTAAGTAGGGTGACCAAGTAAGGGTGGTGGGTGGCTTCATAGTTTTTTGTCGATTCCATGTATGATTTCACCTTAGAAATAATACAGCTCAGCTTCTAGAAGAGATAGAGTGATGACTTTTTAAATATATATTTTTTATATTAAATCTCTAGTTGTTAAAGCTTAATATCTAAGAAATATATACAGGTTTTTAAAAGAAAAAAATAAAAGTACTGTTCTATAAAGTGTATAATTTACTTAGGATAACATAAACAAGATATTAATAATGTTGTCATAAATTACAACAGTAAATTTGGGATTTTGCATATTTGCATGCCGATTTGTATTAGTTTGTAATATCTAATTTGTGAGATCTGTTTCTCACTTGTTTATGTCGTGTACCTAACAAAATTAAACATTGTTGTTCAGAAACCTCGAGCAAAAATCCTTTTAACCCTTTTTTTGTCTTGGTAGTTAATTGAATATTTTTTAAGTTCGTAGTTTTTCCTTTTTTTTAATAGTAAGCTTTTATTTAACACTAAAATTACCTTAAGGCTACAAAAAACTTGCTTATTATGTAACAAGTTGGAAGTTTAGACGTCAAAGAGTTTGAAAGCTATGATAAGCAAAATGCATTCACTCAGACAAACGGTAATCAGTGTGAAATTTCAAAATATATAATTCAAAAATTTTAACATATTTTTTACCTTAGAATCTGCTTCTGCATATCATGCTACATATTTTTAATCACGTATACTTTTTAACATTTAAATTCTCCTTACAAAACATCAGGTAGATTGTTTAATCTTTTCATAATTAAGATAGTTACTCGATGTCAGGGATTTGTAAGGTTACCTTGGAATTTAAAATAAATAACAATCACTTATTGATGTTATTGCCTTTTGAATCAAACCCGCGTGTTAATCAAATCATGCCAGGTAAAACTGAGAATTTCTACTCGGCTCAGTTAACTCAGAATTGCATTCTAATGCGATATTTATCTTGTTTCCGTCTTTGAAAGATATTGTTTGCCAATTCCAACCGAAACTAAGACGCAATAATTCAATTTTAACTCCCAATGGTTGCGATATTATTCAACGTCAAAGTCAAAGACAAGAGTCCCTTATTGCCAAGAGACTATAACTACAACATCTACGGTGTGTCATAGTATTGTCACTGGCGGCAATATAAAAAACCTTAAAATAAAAAAAACATTTCAACAATGAATATAACATAAAAATACGGTGACGTTACAACCTAGTGGGATACAACTATATTGTATGTCATTATAATAGGATTGGACACCTATAATATACCGCCTTCAAAATTTCCTTATTTGATGGCGGTAGATCTAAAAGAGAAGTAGATATACCACTTAAATTACTGCAAACTTAATTAATGTGTGATGGGAAATTTAATGCATAACAATGATAAGCCCCAGTAAATTTGTCTGATTTTCTATTAAACAACCCCCAATTATGACATTTGACCCTAGAAAGTACGATTTAAGTTTTTACACTCATAAAATAAAGAGTGTAGTTGATACAGACAGAAACTAGGATTAATTTATTTTCCTGATGACAATACATATCTTAGCATAGTAGCATTCATAAATATTTCTTATTACTACAAAAATGAAATGGTTTCATATTGTAAGGGTCATTAATAGTTTAGTTATTGTTTGTCAGTTTCTCTGTAGAACCTGATTTTAACACTGATTTCTTATTTTTGGAATCGTACTTTATGATACTCTTTCAAGCCATAATTTGCGATTTAATATTCCATGTGAAATTTATTAAATTCTTGCAGTATCGAATTTTTACATGCTGTTTCATAGTGTAGCTCATGAAACTGAAATGAAAATCGCTATTTCATAGTGATATATGAGTTACTTGGATTTGCAAAATATGATTTCATCATAGTCATGCGATATAGGTGTATAAGCTAATATACTTGGAAAGTAGTGGTTATCTTATGCAATGCGTGGTGAATGTGAATCGATTGTATATTACTACTTAACGAGTTCCTAGAATATAGACTCATTTTCAGATTTATTCTTACTTGATCTGACTTCATGGAGGACTTCCGGCTCTGGTAAAGAGGTTCTTATTAGTTCTTTGGATAAAGTGTACTTGAGTTGTTGAATTTAACTTTGTTTGACAGATTTGGAATGAACATTCATTTGAACAAAGACATAAAACGTCTTTGCGATCTCAATCCAACATTTTCACCTTTCTCAGTCACTGAAGTAAATTAATGACTAAAATCAATAAAAACTATCGAATAAACAATACCAAATGGATGCACATTTCAATAAAAACAAATAATTTTTAATTAATGTTTTTAATTCTTGAACTGAGTAAAAAATGCTAAAATCTACGTCTAAAGAAATACATTACTATTTACTTCTAACGCTTCAATTGCTTAAGTTTTTGTGTGCTTGGTAAAAAAAAAATAAAAAAATAATACTTTCCCTGAAATATAAAAGCGACAATTCTCTGTAATGGAAGCCTCAAGTGCGCGAGCAAATCGCTTTGCGGCCTGGTAGATACTGTTTCTGAAATTTACTCTTACGACCATTATTATTTTCCCCTGCTCGCTTCACAAATGATCATTCTTTATGTCCGTTGATTCCTCCACCAATAATCTCTTCATTTGCTCAATCTTACCTTAAATCGAGGGTTTTACTAAGACACTCTTTCAATTCATCAACACTTTTTTGTCAACATTACAATTACCGTTCAAACATTACTAGAATGATAGCAAAAACATGAAGTACTTTTGTGACCATAACATCCTATTTTTTGTTAAGGATGTATTCGCTGAAGACTTGTCAACAAAAATTGTTCTAAGCAATAAAAGTTCGTAAAATAAGTCACTGAAAAGTTTAGTTATTAGTGTATTTTTATATGTCGTTAGTTTAACAGGGCAAACCTGCATCTTGATGCTTTGTTCCTTGCATCAAGGCAAACACATTGTGTCCCACGTCCATGACTCTCCGATGCCGACTAACTCTTTGTATGTCCCTTTGGTATATTAATTCAACTTTTGAACCTCAATAGATATTAACTTCTAATGAAGTATATTAGTTGGGATTAGTAAGCCTTGTTTTATGCGGTGACATGTTTCTTCATTGTACCGTTTCTAAATGGGAGACAATTTTATTTCTCTAAACTTTTTTCTTAAAACCACACGTTTTATGAAAAAGTTTTAAGTGACTAAAAATATTCAACGTTCTTTACTGTAATTTATAGTATTATTAGGGTCGCAGCACAGGTAGCCGAGTTATTTAAGTTTTTTTTAACTTATTACAATCAATCTGAGCCAATTTTTACCTATTTGCATGAAGTAACATCAGAAAATGAAAATATCTCAGTTATAGCTACTGAACCCATAAAAAATAAACACTACTGTAAAGTACTCTAATTTGTGTTGTCACTCAAAGCCTTTCCATATTATGTATAGCTTTTGAGAAATTAAGCTTCGAACAATAAAAAACTTGTATCAATTTTGAAATGGTGTAATGTTAAAACTTGATACGATCATTTCGTTATTGAAATGATTAAAACCTTATGCTTTAAGGCTATCTCCATTTTGGAACAAATTATCAAGTATGGAGCCATGTGATTATGCGAGTAGACATTTACTTACATGTGTAATTTGCCGTTAAAGCCAGCCAGAACCAGATATGTAGGTCAGTAGACCGGAAGTGGCTAGTATGTCAGGTTAATGTGGCAGCGAAACTGCTCCAAAGCCTTTGAGTAACGTCAAATATTCCTTTTATGTCTTATCTACGAATTTTCGACTGAGTATTTTTGTAAGATACATTCATTAATATACTTAAATAATGTTGAATAAAAATGTACTCCTGCACACAAATTACTTTATTTGCTTGTAAAACAATTCTTAACAATGTCATCCTCCATGATTTTAAATCAGAGATTATTGTCGTTGCCTCGCATTCATGCGGTTCTAATGTAATTATTAACAATAATAATTTATCGGAGGCACAACATTTTGTACAAGCCCCCGCCTAATACCATTTCTTAAGAGTTGTAGGGGGTATTTCTACTTCTTACACTCTGCGCTCCAGACCAACGCGACTACCTATTTCTCCCAAGAGACCAATGTTCACTACCGAACTCTATGCGGCCTCAACAAGAAACGTTGATTTATATTAAATTTTAAACAGAGCAAATTTTGGAATCTTTAGTACTTTGGTTGTGATGTTTGGAATTGTACTATCTACGACATGAGAATTCTGCTCGCCGGTATCGATAGATTTTTCACTATTTTAAATGAGCTATAAATCAAGGATTTTTGATGAACGGTTGAGACTAAATCAAAATTTACAATAATTGGAGCTAACCTAATATTTATTTTTTAAGGGTATATTAGAGAACGAAATAATAACACAATCTAAACAAATCAAGTCACATACATTACTGGAATTATGAGTGAAAAACTAAATCCAAATATGTTCTGGTTGACTTTCGATCAGTAGGCGATCTCTAGAATTACTAAACAATTAGTTAACAACAATAATCAACAAATGTTTCTAATTAATCAGTGACTTCAATACAATAAGTAAATCAAATTCCTAACTCAATGTACTATTACGTTTTTATTAATAATAAAGATAATTACTAAAACCTAAATTATTTTAATAAACGTACACAGATATTATTATACTTTTCCCTAAATGGCTTGTATTTTTGTATTACATTGGATCAAAATGAAATTTGCAAAGTAACTTCGGTTCAGTAACATAATTTATATCAATTAGTGAAGCAGTAGTGCATGTTAGTTGAATTAACATGTGACAGTTGACCTAGCTCCTTACATGCTCAAGAAGGCCGTGCCAGTTAAACTAATCATTTAAGAACTATCTCTCTGCTTTACACTTTCTGTAATTCGAATGGCTGAAATTATTTGAACTACCCATTATTTTACCTTGAAAATATAAAGCCTAAAATTAAAAACCTATAAAAAATTATTTATGTAAACAAATCCGAGTTCAGCTGAATTCTAAGTTTATTCAAACTTCATCAAGGCGATTTTCCTCTGTACTCGGCGTCAGATTGAAGCAACTGAAATAGCTGGTCACTTCCGGGTCAATAGATGAAAGTGACAGCTGTTCAAATAATGTAATGACAAAGCTTTAGTGGTATGACGGCTTTTTATATTTTGTACAACAAAAAACAATAAAAAAAATTTGGATTATTGTGATTTTTTCCCCTTATCTCTCAGTAAGTTCCTGGGTTTTCCATCCAATATGATTTGTTCGTATTTTGTCATGCACATGCTTCTCTTAGCCTTTCATTCTCTAAATATTATGAGACCGGAATGAAAATTTATTCAAAATCATGATTTATTTATTTTGTGCATAAAACAATCATAGAAATATCAAACAAGAGAGGCTGCACACTTAGTTAGTTTAAGCAAAAACATCTGAAAAGCTAAATTTAATCTTTACGGTTTTCGACGTCATTTTTTATAGATTAAGTAGTGACAAGAACTGCGCCAGTCAAGGTCGTGGGAACGCAAACGAGGTGAAAAAAGATGTCAAGAGGGTAAAGTCAGATGTAGAACACCGTGCAGGACTCCTGCCAACAAACAAGTCCAAGACCCAGCCGGCTGGCCCGCGCCCAGTTATTATTCCTTGTACAAAGCGAGTAAAACTACTAGGGAAGCGTTACTTTGTTTGTTTTCTGAAATGTTTTCGTAAAATCGCTGATGTTTCTCTCTTTAAAAATCCAATTTTACATCTTTTATGGTATCTAAACAATTGTTCGAATATTTTTAGGTTATTTAGCATTATAAACTAAACACTGAGTTTATTAACCATTTGCAATTAAAGTAACCAATTGTTTAGTATCACATTGATCAACGACCAGCTTTCATCACTTTTCCACCTATAACCAGAAAAACCTTCGGTTTCAAAAAATGTCAGTTTAAAAAAAATCAACTTAATACGATATCATTATTTTATTTTAAATTACGAATTAATCATAGTAAAATTTCTGGACAAAACCGGTAAAAATTAAATTACAAATCTTAAATATGTTTATTTCGGGACACTCCTAGCCCAGACACCCGGTACTTATAATAATATCCTTGAATCCTGAAAGGTTGCAGGAATAATCTTATTCAAGCAAAGACTTATTCCGCTTACCTGGCCCTTATGAATTTCCAATACAACTTCAGGTCGTTCGGACTAGGAAATGGTTGGCGCTAAGCCAAGTGCTTCATCTGGACATGTTTAGTATTTCAAAACTAATCACGTCATGGAGGAAACAATTATCCCTTCAAAATATTTAAGAAATAAAACTCTTAATTTTTCCTTATATTATTTTTATTTTATTTCTTGTAATGAGGAGGTAAAATAAGAGAAAAATGCAACATCGACGAATGTCATTGAGGCCTAAACTTTACAACCTGGAATTACATTACAATAGTGTATGTGTTACCGGACAAACCCGATTTTAGGAAAATCTAGTTTGGACTAGGATGAACTAGTTTCTCCTGACCGCCCTAGGATAAACAAGTTTGGCCTGATCAATTACAGGCTAAATTAGTTGGGCAAAATAGCGTTAGGATAAACTAGTTTAGCCTGGTTGATTTGCTAGGCCAAACTAGTTTGGCCGGGTAGCGTATGGATAGATTGGTTTTGCCGGGTTTAAGGTCAGCCCAAAATCTTCTCTAGTGCACCACTGCTGCATCCGGTGGTAGTCAGGTTGGGTTAGGTTTGGTTAGGTTGGTTTAGGTTAGGTTTGGTTAGGTTAGGTAAGGTTAGAAGAATAGAATTGAAGACATATTACCAAACCTAATCTAAACGAACCATCCTAACCTAACCTAACTGCCATTGGTGGGAGTCAGTTTGAATACACTAGTTTGGCCTGGTCTAAAGCAGGCTAAACTAGTTTATCCTAGGGCGGTCAGGAAACACTAGTACATCCTAGTCCAAACTAGTTTGTCTTAAAAATCGGGTCTGTCCGGTAACCGACAAATGAATGATGCAGCTGTGCGGTCTGCAGGCACCAACTACAGAACATGACAAGGAATGTGTTTACCTTTTCGTCAAGTTGGGAAAGATGTAGGAAAAATTTCACAGGAAACAGGATTAATGTGCACAGGCATTTTTATTATCTTGCACAGGCAACAGGAGTAAAGTGCAAAGCTTTTCAGAAAATTGTTAACAATTTCCATCTCGGTCCTAAACCACGAATTTGTCATTCTCCCTTGTTTGAAATTTGAAACGGTAATACACTATACCACCCACGACAAAAATACTTCACTGTATCCAATACATTTAACTTTTTTAAACTTTAAAGAATAATAAATATTCAACGCAAATTTCATTAAAGCAGAATGACAATTTTACTGTACTGTATTCTGGCGCAACGACTAGTTCTACTTCTAGTTTTAAGTCTTTCGTATCTTTCTATATTTGCTTGGAAGCCATTTTGCATTTCTTAAGACCGATCAAAACCTTTTAGAATTCAACTTTAACTTGAATGGTTCGCCCGGTTTTATTTAAGTCGAAAAGTTGGTTATCGTCGCTCTCATATGATGTCAAATACGCCAGAACTCAGCACAATAAAACACGAGCGGGTAATTTCCCGCCGGGGACTTGCCGCCAAATTAACCCGGAACTCGCTAACGACGCGCGGTCCGACACGACCTCCTAAAAATTGTTTGGGCTTTTTATCCAACACAAACTCCTTGAGCTACACAGGTTACGATACTGATATTGAAACTCATTATGACCGGTAGTTCGTCTAGTGTCAATGGTTGGGTTTTAGAAATAAATTAGATCAAAAAGATTTGTTAGGTTTTTTTAGAAAACTTACGTACTATTATGATGGTACGTATAACTACAAAGTACATCGTGTTTTTGTCCCTGATTTACTATCAAACATCCATCCTATCGTTATGAAACTGAAGAAGATTGCCCTGTATGCGGAAAAATGCTGCATACACCAGGAAAGGTGTCTGTAAAAGACAGGAAAGGTGCTGTATACGCCGCTTTAGCCCATTTCTTAATTCCCTTTGATCTCCGGCCCTTGGTCTTATAAAGCTTCAACAGGGTTGGCCAAGAGTCTGGATATATAAAATAATTGTTATGTTATTTTTCAGAAATTGATGACACTTTACAGTTGTGTATCTAGTACAAATAGGAATATTTTTGCGTATTTTCTCAGTTTTTCGCACGATGAGAGGACGGCCCGCGCTGGAAGTCTTGATATTCTTAAATGTAAGCATACCTCGAGTTAAACCTCATTTTAAAGGTCTTAATTAGTAGATCACAACAGCGCAAACCGCGCCTCAGAAGTTGATCCAATCAGAAGTTACAGCTCCTCAAAGATTTTAATGTTGGTCATTAAACTCAAGCCTAAAATCAAATCTAAAATTAAAATCTTTGAGGAGCTGTAACTTCTGATTGGATCAACCTTTTGAGGCGCGGTTTGCGCTGTTATGATCTACTAAATAATACCTTTAAAGTGAGGTATAACTCGAGGTATGCTTACCCTTAAGAATTTTTGACTTCCATCACAGGTCGTCCCCTGGTCATGGGTATTTTTTTAATTCGTCAAAACACCCTTATCAATGAGAAATACATGTATCTAAAACTAAACTACTTCGTTCCGAGTGCATAATTAGTAATAATTAGACTTTATTCCCTGACTTGAGCCTTGAGTTTAAAGGCCAACATTAAAATCTTTCAAGAGCTGTAACTTCTGATTGAATAAACCTTTTGGGTCACGGTTTGCGTTGTTGTGATCTACTAATTAAGACCTTTAAAATGAGGTATAACTCGAGGCATGCTTACACTTAAGAATTTCAAGACTTTCAGCGTGGGCCGTCCCCTCATCGTGCAAAAAACTGAGAGAATACGCCAAAATATTCCTATTCGTACTAGATACACAACTGTAAAGTTTCATCACTTTCTGCAAAACAATATAAAAGTTATTTTATATATTCCAGACGTTTGCCCAACCCTGTATAAGAATTCGAATAAACAATTGAATTGTACTCAATTGTGAATTCTTTATCTTAGCCGTTGGACCGAGCCTTCCTCGGCAACACTTACTTGTTGCCTGTTTATTCAATTACAGTACTTTAAAAACAATTCGTTGTCATTAAACTGCAAACAGGGTGTTTACTAAGAACCATTCAAGATTACGGATATTGTTACTTACATCAAACGTGGGTCCTAAAATGCTCGGTTGTCCGTCTGTCGGTCTGTATGTGTGCTTAACATGATTTTCCTTAACTTTGGAACTTTTAGAGTTATGAACTTCAAACGTTTTGCGTATATGTTGACTGATAGGACCTATTTTAGTGCGGAGTATCAAGGTTTCAAGTTTCTATTTTATACCGTTTCAAAATTGCAGCCACTTTTATAATTTAAAACTTAATATCTTAAAAACAGCAATTTAAAAAAATTGCACAAGAGACAAAAAGGTTGCGCTATTTAATTTCCTACAAAACTATATAAAGATTATTAAGATCGAACCACAATTATCGTAGTTATTTTGCTAACAGAATTCATTCAAATTTGCTATAACTGCCATAAAACAAGCATGTACTCCGTGTATAGACTCACGGTCCAAAAATGAATGTCCCGTTCAATTTCATTATGTATATGTCGTAGCTATATGCTGTAATTGGGCACTTCATGAAGTGCCCGGCTCGCCTGGGCACATAGTGTAATTGAACGGTTTCAATAAAAACCACAGCATGTGACCAGCAAAACTGGGCACTTCATGAAGTGCTCGTTGGGCACATGCTGTAATTATTTATTTTACTCTATGTGTCCAGCTCAGATGATGGACACTTGATATAAACACGTAAAAGTGATATATATGTTGCTGTTTGTAGTATCCGACGTATTTTTTTTGTAATACAAAATAGGATCCATTTTAAAGAATTTTGTAAAACATTAAGAATAAGATTGCCTGTTACTAAACCAGACAATTCTTGCCTGTATTTTTTATCATGTTTTCTTATATGTTTTCGAAGTTATTTTGGCTCCTCGTAATTATTAATGTTGTTATCATTGAAACAACAAACGGTTTTCAAATTCTTCATTGGTTAAATAATAATATTAATAGCGATGTGTAGCCAAAATAACTCAGGAAACATAAACCAGTCAATTCAGTCAATTTAAATTTTACGCTTTAATAAAGAAAACACATGAAACATTTTACCTAACACATTTACATTTAACAGAACACATAAACATTAACATTAACTTATTTTTTCATGTATTAATTGATTAACTTCTCACTTAGTCACCCGTAACAAAACTTATAATAAATTAAAATATAGCAAGGTAAAACAAATTCATAGAAAGAAGAGTCTTGAAAAACTTATAAAACAATTCTTTAGTTGCATTTTGATATCAAAATTGAAAACATTTTGTATAAAACTTTACTATTTCGTTTGTTCTTTTACAATTTTATTAGCATTGAAGACAGTTTAGGTTTAAGTTTTTCTTTTATGTCAGTTTGAATTAACATAACATCGTTACATCAAGCCTTTTCATTGTAATTGTTTTTTATTTGTTTATAGAGTATAAAAAATGTGTATGGATTGCCCTGTTTACTTAACAGCTTTTCAAAAATATATTTTAAATCTTTTATTATATTCCTACTGACATCGGTAGCTTAAAAATCTAAGTTTATATTATTAAGTCAAATATTTGAAAATTCATGTGAAGAATTTGTCTAAAGGGATAACCTATGGATGTTAGACGTTATTCTAAAGTAAGCGGCTACTAGAAAATTCTAGCGGATCGATGTTTAACTATCATAATTATTTTTTTAAATAGCGCATTACCTATAATTTTATATGGTACGATTTTTTGATTTTGTAACTATTTAAGAACCACGATATTTGTATTAAACCTTAAACCAATTATAAGTGTTTATGTTTTATTCTAGGTTAAGTGGTTACTATTTTATTGTGAAAATAACTACGTTATTGTTAACGTTTTGTGCGTGTGTAATTAAAACCAATGTCAATCACTTTTATTTGAAAAATATTAAAAGGTTTAATGGCAAATAGTTATATTGGCTACTTTAACACAGACATTGGGATTTAATGCAGACATGAGGATTGACTTTAACGAAGGTTTTAAATCGACTGCCTTCGATGCCTCGTACAGCATGTGCCCAAAGAGCGTTGGGCACTTCATGACGTGTCCAGTTTCGTTGAGCAGATGCTGTAATTTTGATCGAAATAATCGAGTTACACTATGTGCCCAGGCGCGCTGGGCACTTCATGAAGTGTCCGGGCTGCGTTGGGCACTTCATGAAGTGCCCAATTACAGCAAGTGGCTACGACATATATATTTTTTCAGTAACGTAACTCTATTTTCATCCCAAGCGCCAACATCGAATTTCTCTAGACACAAAGCTGTAGTGTGCAAATACCTGTGATTGCTTTGTTAATGTTTTCTTTAATTATTTTGTTACCAAAACAGCCAACCCTTGAGGCCTAATGCTATATTTTAAACAAATTTATTGGTTTGAAATTAATGAATTCGTTTTTTCTTTGTTTTTATGATGAAAAATGTGTATTGTTTTCTTTATTTATTTTGTTACCAAAACAGTCAGCCCTTGAGGCCCAATGCTACATTTTAAATAAATTTATTGGTTTGAAATTAATTAAATCGTTTTTGCTCTGTTTTTATGATGAAAAATGTGCAGCATTTAATGTGTTACCTCTGATGAAATGTGTAACGTTAATTTCAATAATTTTCCGAGTAAATTAAACTCAATGGCGTTTTTTTTTCTTAGCAGCGAACATGTGAATTTATGATCCAAGATACGTTAAACAGTGTCGGTAACCCGGTGCTTCCTATGGGACTGTAGCCAGTGTTAATTCATATTGGGCAGTAATGTGATTGGCTTAACAATTTGGTTGTGTTATTACAGGTTTTTTTCAATTTCATTTGGCAAAGTGCAATTTTTTAAACCATAAATTTTGTTCCTTGTTTACATAAGATTACTTTACTTAGTTTTGTTCTATTTAATTCAATGTTTATAGCGTTTGGTCGGTTAGAAATAAATGTGTAAAACTTACTTATTCGAGTTATCGTAGATTATTTTAAATACGGAGGATCCTAGAGAGTTGGTTTCATAAGTGACGTTTGTCATTTTGTTGTATTGTGACTTTTTACACTATTTTTAAAGTTTAATCCTTCATGTCTACCAAAGATAATAAAACTGCACATTTCTAAGGAGCTTATATGATAAGTTGTAAATAAATAATATATGATAAATCTATTTTCAGATCAGCAGTGTAGAAAACAACAACACTGCTGGTCTGAAAATCACCAGATGAATTTTGACGAAGCAAAAATAGTACACAGCGAACCTCATTTTTTCAAAAGAAAACTAATTGAAGCCTCATACATAAAACTAGCAGACCAACCAATCAGTCAATTCTCACTTGAAATAAGGCCAGTATGGCTACCAATATTAAACAAAGAATTGAAAGACAGGGCAAATAAAGTGTCAGCAAATAGGGTAATTACTAACAATTCTGCTCAAACTTCTCACAACATGTTAACCCGTATAAAGGCCAAGGGGCAAAATCAGGTTAAAGAAATTAACTAAAAAACATAGACACACGGAATTTGCATATCACATGTCTATATTTCAGGTTTTTGCCACCAGTAGCGCGCCGTGATTTGGTTGGCTGTGGCCGCCACCGCCATTTCCTTCCTCCCACCAGTCTCAGCTCAGCTCTGATTGGGCCTGGACGTGCTCTCTCCTATCTGGTGATTCTTGATACTTGTGATTTCTGTGTTATTTTGTGTTGTTGTTTTTCTTTTCAGCATAGTGTTTTTGTGACTGCTTTTACAGTTCTCTGTTTTAGCTGTGTTTTTGTTCAGGTTTTCCTGGATATGTGTTACTAATCATGTTATGTTCTAGGTTTTCTTCCACCTGAAGACAGGATCAGGTTCCAGATCCCGAAACGTCGTGAAACTTGTGTTTTACTAATCAGTGATGGCAAATGTCCGCAAAAAACCAAATCAAAATGTAATACAATAAATGTTATATAATACTTTTATTTACTGTTAAAATAACATTATTGCAATGTAAGAAAATAGGTTAACTCATATTTTATTCATACCGTCACCACCCTCAGATTAAACATAATTACTTTGAAAGAAAAGCAGAACTGAGAACCAATAGTAGCGAGAATGTCAATAATATGTCAAGCTGAAAACCAATACAAAAATTTATCCATCAATCTATTTTTGAGAAATCCTGTGATTGGTTGAGAGCATTTATTGTTCTTTTGGACAATAATTTGAAGGAGAAGCTGCAGAGACTGGAAGAGTACAACACCCTAGCCAGTTTTGAGTTAAAAAATATCAATAAAATATGTTTTATGAGTGCGGTTAATTAATTCGTAAATCCCCAAGCTGTATTGCCCATCTCCTCCCTTTACAACATAAATTCGTGATTTGAAAGAAGATTGAAGATTTTGTGAGATGTTAACAAATTATTACTAACATTTAGGCCTAGACATTAATTTACCTAAATACCTCTTTGATCTGGCCAACTTTTGAAAATTGATCAAGACTTTTAAGGATCATCGGACTATTCCATTGATTTCAATTTGAACTTTGATTTCTAACGAATCAGTTTACCTCAATTCTCATATTTTGAATTTAGAAATGCTATTTGCTAAATTATGATATACCAAATAGCAATATGCCATAAGCTAATCGCTATATATCAGTTTCCAAATTGACTGGACATATTTTGTGAACTTGTTTTTTATAATCAAATATTTAAAAAAAATCACAAATAGACCGACATACAGAAATATAGGCACTTTAGACCTATACTTATATGGCATTTTACATTTTTCTTAGACTCCAAAGTCCACAAAATATGTCCAGACAATTTGGAAACACCCTGTATAGCTTCCAACGCCTTATAACATTTGGAAGAGCCGGATGCGAGATGCTA
The DNA here is from genome assembly GCA_035578135.1 of Flexamia atlantica. Lineage (NCBI taxonomy): Eukaryota > Metazoa > Arthropoda > Insecta > Hemiptera > Cicadellidae > Flexamia > Flexamia atlantica. The sequence continues at coordinate 56,037,578 of JAQJVK010000006.1, forward strand.
CAGCTTATTTCCCCGAGAGCAAAAAAAAAATTCGATTTTTTGTCAGCATCCCAGGAATCTTATGTAAATTTCACTCTATTGGAAGGAACTTAATAAATGCAACTTTTTGCATTGTAAAATAATCCAATGCATAATGCGTTTGGATTTTTAGAATATTATAGATAGAAATAAAAAATAATAACAAAATTATGTAAAAAAATGTTGAATTATATTAACAAATTGGAGAGATAAGTTAAATTAAATTTATAATATGACTGACAAAGAAATGAAATTCCACGGGTAAACACGCTGTAAATGTATAATTCACGTGAATGTGTGTGCGCCCAGATGTGAATTTGTAACCATGTAACGTGGTCTACCCCAGCAATAATTGTTACTCTCTTTTTTATTTGTAAATTATAAATAAAACACTTTTCTACGTTCTTCAAAACCTATGGTGTTTTTTTATTTCAACCTTCCTACCTCAAAAGCATTGTTTTAAGCTTTCGATTTTTTTAATTAATGCCACTGATTCAGCAGACCTTCATAGTTAGTAAATTATAACGCTTACGTTCTTACGTACTTAATATAGACAAAGCCTAACAACAAGTAAAAGCAATGTATAGATTATTATAGATTGCATCCATAAAGGAGCAAACAAAAATAATTTGTGAAAATGTAGTATGGGGAAATATGGAAGTAAGTAAGATACATTCAATTAACCAGAAGGTGTGAATTTAATTATCTTAATGAATTTAATTTTATTATTAAATCTTGAAATTCCGACCAACGTCCAGGCCTACCCATTGTACCTAGAAGCGCGGAACTTTACATGTACACTTCTCACGAGCAAGGGATTTTTTCGTATTTCTCACCGGGACCGGCCCGAAGGGGATACAAATTTGTATAGAGAAGCAACAGCAAATTTGTATTTTAAGCAACAGCCGTTATGTTATGTAAAACACAAAACGAAGTGGATTGACATCTGTTTGTGAAAGTTTCTTAACAAAACGTTATAAATATCAATTGTGAAGCTTGAATGACTTATTCTATGATTATAATAACTTAGTTTATAGGTAAGGGAAATAAAAAACTATTTTGTACATGTTATCAAATTTATAATTTTATTTTATTATAAAAAAGCTTTGAGCTAATCAACGTTAAATAATCATTCTACATCTAACGCTAATTAGTTTTATTACAGTTATATTCAGCTTGAATCTCGAAATATATAACAAAATGCAAAATGGGATATGCAAGAGAGAACAAAATAGGCCACAATTCTTGTCAAACAACAGATATATACAAGTGTACAGGTGCTATAAACAAGTGTTTGAGAAAAATGGATCAAAGGTTACATGTAGAAAGAATCAAGGTTACGGAGAAAATATCCATGGTTTAGGCTTATCGAAGATGTTACAAATTTACAGTGTAAATTTTATAAACATTCATGAGTTTTTACAATTTTTAATATTATAATCATTCGTACACATCCCCCGCAATTCTTTCATCACTGTACAGATCGTAAATTCTTACTGATAATGAAATTTAAACCCTTCTCGAACAAAATTTGTACAAATGGACTTTACGGTTGATCGTAGCAGTCAGTACGATGAACTTAATGTGAAACATGTCAATAAAAAAATCATACTCTTTCTGAAATCAGAATTACTCTGTTTTTCTAGAAAGTAGAGAAAAGAAATGATTTTATTTAACAACCGAGCACATGTAGTGTTTACTTATTCGTATGCCAGCAAAATGTATAAAAACTAAAACTAACACATTTTTATTATTTTATATTTGATAATATCTCAGACACAACACAATACAAGGTGCGGTTCTGAACTAAAAATACGGTTTGCCTTAGAGTCAATATAAAATTTATCATCTTTATAATTAATAACAGATACATGATTTAAATAATTTACATGATGACTATAACTTGAGATTTAAGACTCGACACAAAGATTTAAGTTTTTTGAAAGATTATTTTAATCTTTTTGAATATTCATTTTAAAAAGATCAATTATTATTTTATGGAAATAAGGATTATAAGTACACCTTAGGCGTAGTATAAGAGTATATTTTTTGTTAAAAAATAAAATAAAATATAGAGCAGTAAGAGCAATTCAGTTTTTTTCTTCATAATCGAATAAGAAATTCAGTAACGTCGTACCACTAGTTCATTTATCGTTCTCTTTGTAAAATCATTTGGATATATTTGATATAATAGGATATGATGTAAATCTTTATACCCAATATGTGTATTAATGAAAGTATTCTATTTGTTTGTGTTATTCATATTTATCAAATGAATAAACACGTCCTTCGGGTACCACGATTTTCTGGGTAATATTGCGAAATTAAAGCTCAACCAATAAGTTATAATCACTAGTGTACTTGTGGATCTTAATCTGTTAAATTGTTGAAAGGGGTTTACAATCTACTCATCGACTTTTTTTGTAAAACAACGGCATTATTAACATTAAACTAACGCAAAAAGTAACAGAATACTATGTTATTTTTAGATCCGAGACTAGGACTCGTTTACAAAATACCATCGACCGATGAAAATCGTTTAAAAGAAACCATCGACATAACATATTAAAATACTATATGTATAAAAGGAACGGCTCAAATTCATAAAGATACATATTCGACAGTGCAGGGGGAGCAAAGGGGCGGGGGCGGCGGGGGCGGGATGTCCTCGGCGGCGGCGGAGTCGGGCAGCGAGAGGGTGGAGCTGCCGGCGGCGGTGACCCGGGGCCCCACGCCGTCATAGTGCGGCCCCACCCGCAGCAGCGGGTCCGCCTCCTTGGGCCGCGGCTGCGACTGGCGGCGCGGCAGCGTGGCGAAGAACGGCGCGTCCGGCCCGGCGGCCACGCTCACGCTCTTCCGGTGGGGCAGGTCCAGCAGGTCGGGGTAGCGCGGGGGGTCCATGGTGGCGGGGTCCTGGCTCACCGACACCGAGATGAAGATGTTGCCGAAGGCGCCGGGCGGCAGCAGACTGGTGGAGAACTCCGGCGGCGGCGGGAACACCACGGCCTGGTGGTCGGCCGCGTGGCTCTCGATGGTGATGTGCACGGGCTGGTCGCACAGCTCGAGCGGGATGGACTGCAGTGACTGCTCCAGCAGCTCCATGTCGGGCTGCGACCCCAGCCCCTCGCAGCTGCCGCTCGGCCGGTCCGTGCTCGTGGCGATGCTCACGTCCAGCAGCTTCTTCTCCTGGTCCGTGAAACTGACGCTCTCTTTCATCTTCGCTTTTCTGCGGTGTTTCTTACTCCTGCACTTCCGTAACCTGTAGGCGCACGCCGAGAGGATGGATACGAACACGACCCCCGTGGCTCCGAAGATGAGCCAGACTATCCAGACGAGCCAGGGGTCGCTCTTGCTGAGGGTGGTGGCGATGACGACCTCGGGCAGCAGCAGCGACACGTTCGCCGCCGCGACGCCGCGCAGGTTCCGCGCCACGCAGGTGTACTCGCCCGCGTCGCCGTCGCTCACGTTCATCAGGCTCAGCGTCGTCCACTTCTCCGTCATCACGTCCCCGTCCTCCTCCTCGATTAAGAGCACTTGGTCCTGGTTCACGGAACCGTTGCCTATCGACTTGCCGTTGAAGAGCCACGATATGACGGGTTCCGGATCCCCTCTCACTTGACACCTGAACGTCGCGTTGCCTCCGGCCTCCTGCTGGACCATGGTCTCGCTGAGAGTGACGGTGGGCGGACAGGCGAACTCTAACGGCTTAACGTCTTCCCAGTGCTTTCCCTCCAGTATATCGGGAGCCGTGCAGACGAGTGGATGCGAATACAGGTTCGAGGAGAGCAGCCAATTACGGAATCCTCTCAGTTCGCAATCGCACCTCCACGGATTGCCGTCGAGAGACAGTGTTTTCAGTTTCGAAACAGGTAGAAACACGGTTTCGGAGATCTGTTTAAGTCTGTTTCCGTTTAAATTGAGAGACTCCAAGGCCGATAAGTGGAGGAAAGCGTCTCTGTGAATGATCCTGATCTGACAGTGCTGCAGCTCCAGCGTCCTCAGGTGAGGCAGCACCGGGAACTGCCCCGACCGCAACTCGGTTATCGGGTTCCCGTTCAGATAAAGCACTCGCAACCGACTGTTGCCCGCGAACGTCTCTTGATGTAGCGTGTGGATCAGGTTGTCCGACAGGTCGACTTCCACCAGGATAGTCAGGTCCTTGAACGCGTCACGGTGCAACTCGCGCACTCCCGTCCCCTTGAGGAATATCCTCTGCAAGTTCAACAATCCTACACTTTTGAAAGCGTCCTTGGTGAGGTAGGGGATCGAGTTGCCCGTCAGGTCGAGCACTTGCATGTCCGAGTCCAGGGTGTCCGGAATGGTGGTGAAGCCCGCGTCCCGACACAGCGCGGACTTCTTGCCGGACGTCCACTTGCAGCGACACGACATGGGGCAGTCGGTCCAGTCGGGGGCGGAGGCGACCATCAGGGCGCACAAGAGGACAAGTCCAGCGGGCCCGGCAACCATCCTCTCGCACGACGCGCGCTGGTCATCTTGTGTCCGGGCTACTCACCGGCATTACCCCCTCCACCTGCAACACAAAAGCGGACATTACACTTCCCGCAACCATCATCTCGCACGACGCGCACTGGTCATCTTGTGTCCGGGCTACTCACCGGCATTACCCCCTCCACCTGCAACACAAAAGCGGACATTACACTTCCCGCAACCATCATCTCGCACGGCGCGCACTGGTCATCTTGTGTCCGGGCTACTCACCGGCATTACCCCCTCCACCTGCAACACGACACCGGACATTACACTTCCGGCAACCATCATCTCGCACGACGCGCACTGGTCATCTTGTGTCCGGGCTACTCACCGGCATTACCAACACAACACCGGACATTACACTTCCGGCAACCATCATCTCGCACGGCGCGCACTGGTCATCTTGTGTCCGGGCTACTCACCGGCATTACCCCCTCCACCTGCAACACAACAGCGGACATTACACTTCCGGCAACCATCATCTCGAACGGCGCGCACTGGCCATCTTGTGTCCGGGCTACTCACCGGCATTACCCCCTCCACCTGCAACACAACACCGGACATTACACTTCCGGCAACCATCATCTCGCACGGCGCGCACTGGTCATCTTGTGTCCGGGCTACTCACCGGCATTACCCCCTCCACCTGCAACACGACACCGGACATTACACTTCCGGCAACCATCATCTCGCACGGCGCGCACTGGCCATCTTGTGTCCGGGATACTCACCGGCATTACCCACTGCACCTGCAACACAACACCGGACATTACACTTCCGGCAACCATCATCTCGCACGGCGCGCACTGGTCATCTTGTGTCCGGGCTACTCACCGGCATTACCCCCTCCACCTGCAACACAACACCGGACATTACACTTCCAACCATCATCTCGCACGACGCGCACTTGTCATCTTTTGTCCGGGCTACTCACCGGCATTACCCCCCTCCACCTGAAACACAACACCGGACATTACACTTCCCGCAACCATCCTCTCGCACCACGCCACTGGTCATCTTGTGTCCGGGCTACTCACCGGCATTACCCCCTCCACCTGCAACACGGCACTATACATCATTGACAATGTCATTTATAATGTATAACTAATTTCTTTAAAATATAATATTTCAATTTTTATATAAAGTTTTACTATAAAATAAGGATTGTGTATATGTGTGTAATCGGAACACACACACACACACACACCCACATTGGTTTCTATTGGAAAACTAGAGAACTGATTGGCTGAAAATTACGTAAATTTTATATTACCTATTCTTCTACAGCGTCCGTGCTACAGTATCTGTAATATAGTCCAGTAAAATAATACATTTAGATGTACAAAAGTTCGGGTATTTGTGTATTTTGGATATACTTTTGGTGTTGGGCTCTTAACGTAAAATCTAAGTTTTCGACCTCGAGGTACCTTCTGGTACTTTTTTAAATTTTCACATTTATATTAAAACATTTTCATCATACATAAATTAATCTAGTTACAAATTTTAAGACGACTAAATTCGTTAAAATATAAGTGCTATTGCCACTTTAGCTTGTGGAAATGTGGCCCTTCAAATATATAAAAAAAATTCTTCCATTCGATTGACATTGGAAATTTAGAAAATTTCGGAGGACACTAGGGCAGAGCCTTAAATATTAAGGACATAATGGTTAGCTTTTCAATTTTTCCCGTGCAAATTTACAAATGTACGCTAAATTTAATGCTAAACTGCCAAACCATCTTTGAACCAATTAAACCAAAACATATTGTGGCTTTCTACATGTTTGCGTGCAGTTATATGGGAGGAATGAGTTTGTTTGACGTAAATAGGCTCGAAAACTGTTCGACCGTTTTCCACTTAACTTGGAATACTATGTAAGTTTGCGTGAAAAATATTTGTAAACAATTCTTTTAATCTTTTTCTCAGGACTCTACCCTAGTGGCCTTCGAAATTTTCGTTATTTCCCATGTTAATAAAATGGAAGAATTTATTTTTTTATTACTATACCTCCGGACCCAGCTGAAAAACCAATAAATAACTTTCGCACTATTGGTCAAGCAATAATGTGGTACTCATAGGATACTGCGTTCAAGTGTATTTATGAACGAGTCTATTCACATCATGTCTAACTCGCGTCGATCCAGGTATTCAGCAAGAAGAATCGCAACATTGCCCATCTTGACGTTCCCAAGAAACCTCCTCTTAATCGCTCTTCATTGCCTCTTATAAAGCGAAGATCGCTAGATTAATTCTACGCAAGATGACGAGAAAATGTGCGAAGGTTCGAGTCTCATATGACCCAACTGAGTCTCATAATGAGGTTGGGTCAATGGCCCAACTGTCATTGATTATTGGGCCATTAATTAATAATCCTGGAGAATGAATTAGCTGGTTTTGCCAGTAAAAAAGCTTGCATATCAACAACTCTACACTAATATTTCACTCATATTCACCTTAAAAAAATACCACTGACAAGTGGTCGGCAAATTTGTAGTAATCTAATCTAATGTCTCGTCATTGGCAACAGGTAAAGATAATTGCGACTGTAGTTAACCAAGAGTTTTTATTTCCTTCTATTATTAGCTCTACGTTAGCCCTCATGAAAAGGTAACCTGTTACGATATTTCCTGAGCGTTGAACGTTGCGACATCTCGGTTATTATTAGAACATTTAAAGGTTAATCAACCATTTGAAAGCTTTGCTCTCTTTGCCTTTCCTTATTTTGAGTAGGCCAAGTATACATATACCATCTCAACCCCTGTTTTAATGATTACAATTCCAATTTCAAATCCAATACCGTCACCACGAAACTGTCACCATCAACCAGACAAGAAATAATCATTTTACACTTGCAAACGGTGTTTGTATGTCTTGAGTATTTATGCGACGAATATGCAGTATTACTTTCTGGGGTTAAATAGGCATTCGCATAATAATCTTTTAAGGTACCTTTTGTACATTGATTTCTACATTGAAACTTAAGCCTGATATATTGTCATGTTACGTTGAAATTCAACAATGAAATATATAGTCAGATGTCTTACTACCTCGTTTTTTTGTTAAATAAAGCTCATCATAACAATATTGGGAAGTGAATGCAGAAAACTCACACTCGTGTTTTTAACCATTTTCACCACACAAAATTGAATCCATCTGAATTATTTTATTTGTTTCTATAGGAAAAATAAAAATAAAAATTATGTCTCCGAAACAAATAATGTAAAGACAAAGTTTCACTCGTGGCGATCACGCAATGAAGACACGATGTCATTGTAGTGTTGCGAAAACGTCATGTTTGAAGAGTCAACTCCGGAACCTTAACTATTGTGTGCGGATTTTCCCTTGTTACAGAGATCCCATGGTTTTATTATTGGTTACATTGTTTGGGCTTAATGTCTTCTCAAACCATCTCGAACACTGATTTCCAGCTCATTTCGTTAAAACATGGATGTTAGTTCGGTATCCAGACTCAAGACAGGTACATTAATCTTATGGTAATTAATATTACATTTGACGTAATGGCGATGATTAGAATAAATAGAAAGCTAAACTTTGATCTTAGACTTTATTTTCAAATCGCTTATCTCAGGAACCGTTTGTATAAGATATAATTTCTCGTTTCATTATGACCAGAAATACTAAATAATTTCCTGCAAATTATTTTTTGAACCTCGGTTTTAAAGCAAATAAGCACCGTTTTCGAGATATATGTAAGAGATTAGAAAAAGTACCATTCCCCCTTCTCACCCCTTTTCAACAAATCTCAACGCTTAAATCAGTTCACAATTTTTTTTACAAATTGGTGGAAGTCTATTGAACAATTTGGCGCTGGCTAGAATTTTTTTATAATCAGAATTAGATCTACTTTTACCCTACAATTTGGTAAACACCGCAAGTGGAACTACTAATGCCTTTGTTCAAATAAATGTCATGTCTATTTATGAATGTATATATTTCCAACCAAAATATACAAAAGACGTAATGAAATGACTAATAAAACACTTCACAAACAAACTAATTCCTGCGAAATTCAAGTTCTCTCCGGTAGAGGAGGTAGTAATCAAACTCGTGAAAAGCTCCAAATGAAAGACGCTTCCTTTATTGTTTATAGGCAGACAATGAACCTGTTATTTATTCAAACCCAGCTCTACCTCATTTAAAAATAAGGTCCCAAAACTACGATTCTAAATTAATAATATACTTTCAATGACAAATTACAGATATTTTTGTCTTTCAAGGTAACCTGACTGTTTTAGAAACTCAAAGTTTTAATTTTTTTCTACCATACGTGTTCTATACGTTCTCCGTGGTAGACGTGATAAACCAAAACCAAAAATTAGATTTTTACCAATGTTAAATTGTGATGTAATCAATCGGCTTTACTAGAGCTATTACCGATTTTTACCAAGCTGCAGGTTTAGTAAGAATAAGTGTTCTATAACATTGTCGTTTACATGTTCAAGGCATTCAAACCGGGAATCACAGTTTGTAATCTATGAGTAACAAATAAAACAGTCCTTACGATTTTGCAGCGAATTGTCTCATCGTTAGCTAGGAACGGGGATGACTTGTGCTTTTTGCGGTTAAGTTTTTAGGTCAAAGTTTTTGCTTTTTCAATTCGAATAAACCACTTGCATGGCTTAAAGAAATAATAATAAATTTTCGGTGAGAACTTTTGGATTATAGCGCGCCAAGTCCACCAAGGTTCACTTACACAACTCATAGTATATACATGGAAAATATTTTTTCATGTGGGCTATCTAAAAGTGTAAGTCAACTCTTCTATGTAAGGAAAAATGGTTAAAACCGATTGTTAAAAGTGTACCATCAATTTTTATTCATCACATATAAAGAAATACAGTTCTAAACTTGGTCGGATAAAAATCAAGTTATAATTTCTTTGATTGAGTTATATTTGATTAAGTAACAATAAGTACCAGATTTTTTTATTGCTCATTAGAATTAAAATATTCTGAATTGTTATTTTGTAGAATATGTTGAAAATGTAACCTGACATTATTAATATTTATTAATATTTTATTACTTCAAATTCAAATTTATTTGTTGGATACGACATAATTTACTATAAAGTTTATTGTGCGCTATGTAAAACAAAATTTACAACAATATGTACATTTCTCTATTATATTCTTATTGAAATAGTTAAAATTCCTTACTTTTGATCAAGGATGAAACGTCAAGGTAAATAATTGTCCTGCTTTTGAAACGTTTTTACGTCGTTATATCCGTCACATTTTTGGCTACGGTTAAACATAACATACTCAACCACGGACATGACGGCACGAGAAGAGTGGGAAGGAGCTTAAGAGGCCATGATTCTAGAGTTTGTGTGGGAAACTTTACTTAAACCAACAGATGACGCCGTCTGCGGGTTGTGGTCTGAAGTTTGTGAGACGGCAAGCTCTTAATCATGTTTATATTAAATAAACAGTGTGATCGAAGATTCCACATGTTTTTAACCACCAGCGGGCAGTCAATAAAATTATTATATTTTTAAAACTTACTCATACACACCAATTATTATTTTTATTTGAATAAATGTAATCTTTTACCATTTCATTTTTGAAATTATTTCAACGGTGCTGTAGAAAAGTAAATTTTGTTAAAATGAATATATATATATATATATATGAAAATTAATGAATGGTGTTTTTGGCATCTGGGGATCTCAAAATAAAAATTTATGATAGTCTTGGGCTTAAGTCTTACCACGAGACCTACGGTAATAGCTTCTTCCCTATAAGGGAAATCCGCTAAAACCTAAAAAAATAAACTGAATCTCAATTTGAATAATCGCTATTTATCTCAAATTAGCTGCAAAAAGGTTTTGGACTATAACTGTATTTCTGTGTCAACAAGATCGGTATTTGACCTCAATGTTTGACCCTAATACCTTGTTTTGGATCTCTACTGAATCCAGAGAAAATTGGAACACAATAGTCATGACCCTGCCGCGCTAAGCCGAACAGCTGCTAGGAGTTTAAGTTGGTGTTGTTTAACGTGATCGTTTTATTTTTAGTAAATGGTGTAGATAAATGTTTTTAGTATTGGCATAATATATAACCGTGAATGAGTCGGTTTATCAGAAGTCCGTGCCGAATGTTTTAATAAACACTTGTTTACATTTTAATTTTCAAAATTGCGTATTTGTTTTAAAATTATTACATCTTAACTGAAAAAATTGGTTAAGCGTAATCCAACTCGAACCAAAGTATTCTCTCATGCTGCAAAATATAATGAAAATGTTAAAGTTTTATGCCAGTGGCAAGAACAAAAACATACGACGTTAGAGACCCTTTCCTGCTGCAACTTATAAATAAGTCTTTAATTTTCAGATATATTTCCTTCTTAAATTTTCTTTTCATAACACGTTTGTTATACAATTTCAACTCAGTATAACTGATGCCAATTCTTGGGGCCCAGTGCGGTGGATGCGCGGTAGCAAAAACGGCTAGTGCGCATGCGCGACAACGCCTCGCTAGAGCGCAGCACTGTCATTCTGCTCTCAGCCGTCAACCGTCAACAATAGCGTGACACTACATGTCGTCCTAAAAACATTGACCGACGGAACATTGACTCTTACTGGCGATTAATGATCTGTTTTAATTCTATTCAATAATATAAATATTTCATTAGTATTTATTAAAGCGTCTTGTTATTCCGAACAACGATTGACAGAGAAGCAGTAGCTTGTGAGCTGCCGAATGTACGCAGCCAGGCTAGTACAATGTCGGCCGCCGCTGCCGCTTCTTCTCCCCTCTCCTCCCAGCCTACCCACTCCCCGCCCCATGCGCGGGCTGGGCCCCAAGAATTGGCGCTAGCTATAATTATTTACCACATTACTAATGTAATTCTTTACACTTTGTATTATTACACTAGTTCTCTCATTGCAATATATTTTGTAACAGTTTCTTCGCTCTCTACTTTGTGCTACGTAAACTCAATATTGACTTAAATTCCTAGGTTCTTCGATTGTCTCGTCTTTAAATTTTAATATCCCTTTTTAAACCGTTATGATTTTAACGTTTAGTCATCAAATAGAAGAAAAATTAAAAAATAAAATTTTCAATCAAGACTATAAAATTTTAAGTCTTCGACCATGGCGCCAACGTTCCAACGAAAGTTCCGACACGTATAACAATGTTTTATAGGTTTTTGGGGGCAGTTTTTTTTTGTTATTTTTTTAACTTTAACGATACTTTATTTTCCGATCTTGTACTAAAACTAGAGACCAAATTTAATTTAATTTTATAAAGCCTAACCATGTATGTTTCCAGGACTTAAAGACGTCTTTAACCGTTATATGTATGAAATTCAATAATCCCATGAATCAATCTATATATCAATAGGAAGTTTTAATTGCCTGTCACGGGAGACATTCAATCAAATGCGTGGAGGCTCGGCTTTAATCAGACTATAGAAGCGCTTTGTACTCCGCAGCAACCTGCACTTGAGCGAGAGGTAGTTGCGTATACCTCAAACATAATGTCTGTAAACCTAAAAAATGATAATTTATCATTTGATAAAAATAAATTACGCCTGTTCCGACTGAAATGAAACTATCATTTCTATTCTAATATCCATTTTCGTGGGGTTAATTGAAAGTTTGAGCCGCATGCGCGACCGAATCTCTTCTCTGTAAGTAAACAATTTGACGCATGATTACTACATCTGTATACATCTTATTAACTAGGAAGATCCACAGTTTTCTTCCTGTTTTCTTCCAGTTTTCATTCCTGTCCTAATGTTTCTACTCTACTAAGTATGCAGATGGTATTGTAACGTCAATTTACAATCATTTGACTTATTATTATAATTTATTTTCAATTTTTTAATTTAAACCAGTGTTCTCTTCGAACTAATTCTTTCTTTTTGAGTATTCTAATTTATATTTTCTACAGTTCATTATCAGAGTAGTTTCATAAATTTGGTTTAATAGCTTGTGAATCCGTTTTAAGCCTTTAAAGGAGTAGTTTGAAAGGCCTTCAGCTTAAGAAAAGTGTAGCCCAGTAAAACGCAAACAGGAAACGGAAAACGAATGTGTACACAATACAAGAGGAAATCGTGTGATAGTGTATGGTGGTAGAAGATATTTCTTAAAAGGCACTTAAAGAAAAGTTCATCCCAAAGTTAAAACTATAATCTATTTGGATGCAAATACGACTTTTAACATTGTTTAGTAAATTGGTTATAAATATAAATACAATTGGTATGGTTGGTTTTCAGTTTATATTATGAGAAAATAATCTTTTTTTCCTACAGCTTTGTAATCCTTATGTTATAAGTTTCATGTTATCCTTAATATATACAACTTTTTAAAAGGTTAAACCAAACTCTTTTGGATAATAGTTTATATAGGATTAGTAGTAGGACGTAATATTGTTTAACTGTAAATTTCACCAAAACAAAACTGAGTGGGCTGATTTAGAGCGGCAGCGGAGGCACGTAGAAGTCCTCCCGCACAGGAGGTGGCTTAATTTGTCAAATAGCAAAACTTTACTATGCAAATTCCAGTCAGTGCTTAACGATAGTTGAATGTCATTTACGTGTCGACGGATAGAAAACACAAACAGAAGTAACGGTTCGACGTTGTGGCACTCAGGCCGGGCCATCAGTCTAAACCCTTGTCCCAACAATGACTGATGCCACTCTCCGACACCGATATTTACACTTTACTGCGCGACCGAAACCCTCATCATGTGACGTACAGCATCCACTGAGGCATGTTTGATTTCATTGTTTTGATTGTTTTGCTTGATTGCGCCTCGTAAAGGAACTCATAACGCTTGGTTGTGTTAACAACGAAAATCTTAAAAATATTTGTTATAATAAATAAATAATATATTGACGGGAATAATTCAATAAAAAAAAAAGTTTTGTAAAATTCTTTAACTGAAAAAATGCTTAAAGTGTGATTAATATAACTAAATTAACTAACTAGAATAACTGTATTCCAACTGTATCATAGACTCTATTAAAAAGCTAGTTCTTCAACATTTAATTTTCATAAAAATCAAAATCAAACGTTACCAATGCTTTAAAAAAATAAGCATCGGATTTTAACTGTTTAATTTAAAATTAAATTTATCACATGTTAATGTTTAAATTAAACGTTTAATAGGACAAGAAATAAACATAAATAATAGTATGTTGATAAGTCTGTAAGGTCATTTAAGTAGAATTGGTTAGTTTACTTTGGTTACATCAATCACAATACTTCTGTAATATACTAATAGCCCAACAGCCAAGCGGATGCAAAAGCTGCATGTAGTACTGACAGCCATCAATAAATAGCACAGCCGATAACACATAACTCACTACACATTACACTTTATTTACGTAATCTATATACAGGTAGAAATAATAATGTCCATTTGTCGAACACATAATTTTATTGGTGAATGGTTTAGCTATTTCTGTCTAAATCAACCGTCTTTCATTTGCATTCAGACGCCATTACCATTTATTATCTTCCGCAAATAAGTGAAAGCTGAATCAGGCAGAAATAGCTACAACACCTTTATCCCAAAAATGACACAGGATAATTATTCCTAGTGGTACCTAGAATTCGTATACATTAGTTTATTTTCCATAACTGTGGTAAAACTACAGAATGACGATAGCATATTTCATTACCAGGGACAAAAGTGACGCTTTTCGTACGAGGTCAAGTCTTTCGACCGATGCTCTTGAGCCGAAGTCGACAAATTACTGAGTAACAAAAAGCAACATCAATCCTGTGTGATGAATAATATATCTTTCGTCATACAGCTCAATATAATCAGCTCTCTACTTAAAAACCCGAAATTTCACAGCTTGTTCGCCTTTAACAGATTACTCCCGACGAGGAATTCATCTTGTTCTTGCTATTTAAAACGAATAAAACAATCAGCTGATTGTCCGTTTAATTTGTGTTTGGGTTAGATGACAGTAACCAACGATTGATGTATCGAAAACATTGAACTATCGGTCGGATCGAGCGAGTTTTGCAATATCGATTTTCATCTTGACCAGTCAGAGGAAACGTATTACTGACACCTCGATTGAGGCTATATTTTTACCCATTAAGCATTGACGTAGAAAGGTTAGGCTCCACAGGCCTTATGGAAGTTAAGTAACCTTATGTCATTGTTCTCTTATTCCCATTAGACCTTAGATTCGTTGCAGTAAAATGCTAACAGATGACGTCCTCAACTTCAGCTGATTCTTTTTCTCCCTAGCGAGAAAGTGATCCTCTTAAGCCTCGCGACACATTGATAAAAACTGCTGTTAAAGTAGCGGAATAACGAAAAAGTTAATTTTCAAGCTCTCGGTAATTATAAAAATAACTATTTTAACCACACTCTAGAGGAAGTGAGGTACATGATGAAGCTTGGGTTTTTACAAACAAAACCAGTTGCATTTAGATTTTTAGAGGAGGTGAAAGCAATAATAGCAGATGATCAGTTGATTCAACTCCGAATTTCTAGTGCCAATCATGTGTTACCAAAAAACATTTCACCTGTTTATTAATTGTTATTCAAAGAGCAATATATTGTTTCCAATGTTAACCCACAATTGTTTTGGTTCAGTATTTTTTAGCTAACAGACTAATAGCACTAGTAGCTAATAGATCATCGATGATTTCCTCCCCTCCTCTGCTGAAACTTCAAACTCAAGCGTCAACATGTTGCTCATTACCTATACGTCATTATGTGATAACTGGTGGTGTTGTCTACTGAGAACTGTCAGTACTATATGACGTTTTTGCATTGTTTTAAATGGTAACATCAATAATTACTTTGGCTTCAGTTTATCTTTGCGTTTACTCTTCATACCAATATTATTGAAAGAAAAAACTGTTCAGCGTTGGGAAAATGAACTGTTCGACAACACAGACAGACTTTCGGATCTTTAATTCCTTCAACGCTTCAACGCTCTTTTCCTTACCATCACTTCATCCACAGCAAAGTTGTATAGACAATTGTCGGCGTTCTCGTGTATAATAAAATGATTCCATTAAAGGAAAGACAATAATAATTATCTTAATTAATTGTACTAGACACTGATTTCTTTATGTCAGCCTGTGACTCATAAATTAGTTAGGTACATTTAATACCGAGAGTGGCTTATAAAATCAATTTGCTACAGTGAACACTCATTATTTCGTATTTTAGTCGGTTATTTTAAAACCCAAATCAAGTCTGATTAAGTTAGATTAGTTAGATCAGTTGATAGAGTTAGCCTGACCCTACCATTCAAAGTTCGTTTTCTTTATGAATCCTTCTTCAAATGTATTTACATTTTACATTGTAATAAATCATGAACGGTACAGGCAGGAAAAAGTTTTACTTATAATTTACTTTTCCTCAATCCAATAATAATTAAGGAAATACGGTGATGTAATTTTGTTTAATAAAGTTCAACATTTTACTTGAATATAACGAAGAAGAAGTTTATTCAGCCAGCTCAGCGAAAAGCATTTCCTTGTTTAACTTTTTTTATTTCCAGTGCTTTAGGTTTCTTTTTCGCAAACGAAATTCGTCCTTGATCCTTAATGCTCGTTACAATAGTTGTTATTACAATATCTAATACATTCCTCAGATACTATTATGAAATTAAGGATATATTTTATTGGCATAGTTAAATAAGCTTAATTTTAATTTCCTCTTTATTTTGTGTTTCTGTCACGATTTAATGCAAGAGGCAATCTTATTTCACCTCTAGATAATCTACTCTTTCGTAATATTTTAGCCGTCCTTAAAAGTACTCGTAATTAGGCGGTTTTAAGAAATATAATGAGAATTTTATGTAAACGCAACATTTAACTTTAAAATGTATATCAGCTATCGAGGCCATATTTGAGAAGTAATATCTCTAAATTTACGAGGCCACCTAAACTTTGATATGATATTTTTTGTCAAAGCTAAAAATATATTATATGCCACAGCTATTTCATTAACCGCTGATTTTACTTACCTTTCACCCACACTTATCATAACATAAGTATAAAACAGAAAATATGATTGACTAATGAAAAATAAAAATAAAAACTATGGAAGCTAATTATAAGTCATATCCTGTACTCTAATATGAGCAATGTCACCTCGCGTGCGTCCGTGCTTGCTTTCACGACGATCTTAAAAACTGCTCCGAGGATTTCCTTCCAAGTCTTGATTTAAGTAATTATTTATGACACAAAAACATGTTCTACACAGATTACTTGGCCAGAGAAAATCTAATAAGATAATAAAATAAATTTTAAAGTTGTAAAATGTTAACATTGGCATTTTATGATACCGTGTTTACGAGTTGCTATGATAGCAACAAAATAATCAAGGAGAGTGCAAACAGATCAAAGTGATCATAACGGCTGTTTCCAAACTACAGCTCTAAGAAAAATACAGCGGGTGGGGTAGAGATTGCATGGTTGAAAAAATGTTTTTATTTATCAATTTTATTACACTAAAATCTATATATATATAAAAGCCAAAACCCATTGACTGACTGGCTGACTGACTGACTGATCACAGTTTCTCAAAAACTGTAAGACTTAGAGCAATGAAACTTGGCACAAATATTCTTTACAGGCTCTATATGCGTACTAAGAAAGGATTATGCAATATTTTCTCTCAAAGGGATTGAATGAGGTATATTATGAAATTCAAAATGGCGGCCATTTTTAGCTTTCATAGCTTATTTTCTCATTTGGGGCATGAAACTTGAGTTTGGGGCATGAAACTTGACTCAAATGTTCTTTATAGGCACTAGATTTAGAATTTTCTCTCTCTGATAGCTAAAATAGAGTTTATTATAAAATTCTAAATGGCGGCTATTTCAGTTTTTGAAACCATGGGTGGAAAGCGTATACAATATTTTCCGAGGATAGAAAAAGTTCGAAATTTCATTTAATTTCGAGTATAGGCCTATGTATATCCACTAGAAACGGAGTTCCAAAATTAAAATGAACTAGGTGATGAGGATCTAAATTTAAAAAATATACCATAACAACAATAATTTTGCCTTATCGATAGGTTAGAGACCCAATCTTCAATGTAATTGAGAAAGGTTTGGGAAATATGTTTTTGCCCAAGGCACTTAGGCCTACAGTCTACTTTTTCTTACAGTTTTCGGCCTATTTTCAAAAACGTTCTAATTTCATATCGATGTTAAGTCGAAAAGCTTCCTTAGCGTAATTTTCGTTTTATATCCCGGTTTATTTCTCATTCTCTGTATTGGCAAATGGGAGAAAGCTAATTCATACTATTTGCTAATCATTAGGGAATATTTTTAGAGGAAACGTTACACCTTCTCACTTCAATTTAGAGTGGAACTACTAACTGACCTTAATGGTGTAATTGTACGCCAATGGCCCGCAACCCAAATCAGTCAATTTTATAACAATTTCTAAAAATTATTCATAGCATAATATGAGTTGATTAAAAATTAATCATTTTTTCAGCGGGCGAAGCTGCGGGTATATCTGCTATTATTTTATAATAATTGGGTGAACTGATAAACATTAAATAATGACCGAGCAAGGCTCGGTCCACCAGGTATTATCCTATTATATAAACAAAGTTATTTTTACATTATATTGATATGGATTAAAAAACAGGTAGGTTTAAAATGTTTTTAACATACTTGTATGACCAAACTAGTAGATTACAAGTAACTAGAGCCAAATCTGGTCAGCAACAATAAAATTTGTTTAGTAATTATTTCTTTGTCACTGTTTTTTCAAACTACACAATATCTAAAGCCCAAGCAAGTGAAAATCACAAACGTTAATTTTTTATCAATTATAAAAGATTTAGAAAAAACATTATGTTATTACCAAAGATTTATACTTTGTAAATAACCAAAATAAAACCTCATGTAGATATATAGTTTCATAGTTTTCAAGCCACAAACAAATTTTAAATACAAACAAATACCATTGAAACGTCGTGATACTTATTTTTGCTAATCAGTGATGGCAAATGTCCACAAAATCAAAATCAAAACACAAACAAATCATTAAAAATATGTAGCAGAAACACTCGAAATTTATTGGAAATTATTTTTGAAGATATGCATTCAATCATATTATTAATGTTGAGTGTTGTAGAAAACAAAAGTATAATAGGAAAACAAAGTAACCAGTCTTGAGCTATTTTCAATTAATTAATACTTCAGTGATTGTCACTGTAAGCAGTGAATGCTTCTCGTGTCACTCAGCAAACTTTCAAATATTACACATTGGGATAGCCGATTGTCTCGGATATCAAACTTGTATATGGAAATATAATACTTGCCACCTCCTAGAAATATATTTGAGCTCCAGAGTAAAATATTTACTTTTCTGATAAATATTTGTGAGAATTGAAACAAAAGCTGCACATATAAGAACAATGACAAAGAAAGTAAAAGCATTGGCCTTCTTAAGGCAGCAGATATTTAACAATAATGCACTCAGACATTTTATACCATTTATCTTCAAGAAACTGTTGTCAAATTCAATAAGGTTAGTCGATGCTATTTACGAGCCTATGCAATAACTCGCAAGATCTTAGTCATAAACGTAGCTTTAATGAGCTTTAACGTGTCAATCGTTAAACGTTGCCAAACAGGCAGTAAGCTCCACTGATAACAAATGATGTTGTTTAGTGATGGTTTCTCATTAAATTTGCAACAAACTCCACGATAATAAGGGTGATTACTTCTCCGCCCACACCACTTTTGTCCAAACCGTATGTTAAAAATAAAACATCCTGCTCTCGAACTATAACGAGGATTATTTCAATTATGTATCATCGTCTGGAGATCGTGTTTCTACTACAGAATAGGAATATAAAATCTTTTTTCACGTTTGAAAAAATCACAGATTATAAATAAATAGATGCTTTAATTTTACGTCTCTGGTTTCTTAGAACCGGATCATTTCTGAACTAATAAGTCTGAAATTAAGTTTAAAGCTACGTAAAATTACAATCAACTGTTTGAGTGTTCAGAAGTGCTAAACTTATTTGAGGTTTTAAGACTTCCAATTATTATAAACACTGTTTTTAAAATTTGATTTTATACCACATGTCATTACATTTTGAAGAACAATAAAATTAGCGCCTCTTCTTTACTGTGAAACTTTGTTCGCTCATGACGCGTGTCTTCTATTCATAAGTCTGCTTTTAACAGAGTGTTTTTAGCACTCGAGATGTCTATATAGAGAGATGAGAAATAATCTATTTCGAAACCAAAAATAGCCTACAACATCTATTTGCACTGAGCTGCTACTACAACGGCTATTAAGTGGATAAATCCATGTTTTGAAACCGGAAAAATCAATTAGTGAGATGGGTAATCATGATTTCGAGTCATTTTTTATTAAAGCAATGTTTGTCTATCCTGGTATACTGCATTAAACCTTTCGTATTATATCGTGTATCTAATGCAAATGTGACATTCAATGATTTTACATTCTGGCTCTTTTGTCAATAAACATAGCCGGAAAAATACTATGGCATTAAAATAAAAGTTTTCTAACATATTTTAGACATCAAAATGGCATTTATACCAATCATTAGGTTTATTAGTCAATCCTAAACAATATTAAAATTTCCGGTAGTGTGCCAGGTCTTTAGTTTAACATTCAGGCGATTTGTAAATTACTTGAAATGACACCAACATATCAAGGAATATAATATAAAAATCAGTTATTAAGATATTACCCGACATACAAAGTAGTTTTACATTTTTTAAATGTGACAAGTTATTTTTATTAACAAGTATCAATTATTTAAATATTATCAATATTAACCAATAATAATAGAGTAAATTTCGTTTAAATATCTAGTGATATTTTATGGATTACAAAACAATGCCATTATGATTTGTTCGACATGAGTATCTAATAAGATAATATACAAGTTTTACGTATACGTATACCAACAGCCTAAGGATATTATAGAATCCTCGTGTGTTATAAGCCTTTGATACAAGCTAGTGATGTGATCCTGCATAATGCATATGCGGCTATACAAAGCTCTTTGCCGTGGGAAGATATCTTTCTTTGCCCGTCTTCTGAACTGTGAAAACGTATGCGGAAACATTTTATACTGTTTTATTGTATATTTAAATTTTATATTTTTCGAAGATATGAAATTGCATTTTTTTTTAATGTAGTTGGGTAATTGAATTTAAGCATCAAATATAAATGTTTATTACAGCAGTTTCTTCAAAATACACAAGTTATAAACATGTTTATATACCATGTGTGAATTCCACATGTTCCCAATCAAATATTACGGGCACATTGTTTGATTTTGGACATGTACTCTGGTGTCCAAGCTTTCCCTGTAATTAGCTCACATATTAAGGATATAATCCTTAGTGTTTCATATTTTAAACACGGGATATTAAAATTTTTGAAAAACTGGATTAGTTTTTTACGTTAAAACAATTATTTATTCAAATAACCGTGAGGATTTTTCTACTTTGATTGATATTTGGTAATGAAAGACTTAAAAAGCGAAAAGCTAAATTGATTCCGACTGATTTAAAGCCTTGATACCTTTTTATTTAAGGCTTATTTTAATTTTTCCAAAGTAAATTAAGAAAAACCTAATTATTAATAATAACGTTATAATTTACTGTCTTTTAAAATACTGTTTTGTCAAAACAAAAACTCAACACCAGAATAGAAACAAAAAAAGAACCTTGACGTGTTCTTTCAATCAGTTTCAATTAAAAAATTGGAACTGAAATCATCACCATAATTAGGTAATAATACTCAGAAACCAATTATAAAAATGTTTACGGAATGTAATATAATTTGTTATAAATTGATTCTTTATAATTGAGGAGTGTTTGCATCAACTAGGTCGCTTGGGCCTACAGAAAAGGAGGTTAACAGCGACAACTAGTCGCTTAAGGAGGTTAACAGAGAATATTTTAAAATTGTGTAAATTACCTGTTCATACAGTCAAGTTATTATTTTTAATGCTAAACCTTTACCTGTTTTTTCGCGCTGTCGTGGGTACATTTTCAAAGTCATCCAAGCTAAACATTATTTCTTCAACATTGTTTTGCCATAACGGACTTAATAATGACAGTACGAATTCATTAGTATCGTTCACGCGAATACAATGTTTTACTTGACTGAATAGCGAGATTATTTAAACCCAATCGGGAATAAAATGATTGGAAGGCTTTGCCATTTTAATATATATATTTTCATTTTTAATTAATTAAACCGATAATTTATTGCACACTTAATGTTTGTCAAGATCAGACAATACTTGAAGTAATACTTTGTCTACATCCCTGAATTTTGTAAAGTAAAAATAAATTGGTTAAACGCAACTAGTGTTGTGTAGTTACAAGATAAAAGAGAAGAGTTAAAAAGACACATTTGTCTTTGGGAGGGTCTAATTTGTTGACTAAAGGAACACGTATTGTCCTTTTACGACTCGTCTGTAACACTTTGTCAAATCCACTAAGTTTTGTTTGCTTACAGCATGAAGTTTAAGTTTAATCTATATATAACTGAATTATACTGCAGATGGTATCTTACAGACGTAAAGCAGTAATATAAAACTATTTAATTGATTATAATGCTCTTAGTTTCAGTTTTTTGCAGGTTAAATAATCTTATCTTTCGTTTTATGACATTTAATCTTTTTGTAAACCATCAATAGCTATATATTTTTATTTGTAAAGAAACTTTTAAATTTTAATTGATTAGTTATTTATTTATGCGCGGCCAACGATTTACAGAGTTGATACAGTACATACATTGCTAGGACATAAATTACGAGCAAAATATTATAATGCAGACTTAAAACTAATACAACAGATAAGTATAATAATTAATTAATAACAAACTTTTATCCTCCTGTAACTAAAGTAGTTAAAAAAATACTACTGATTCTGATTTTACAATAGTAAACCTCAAAGTTCATCCAAAGACAAAAGTACTGTACTTGACACGGTATTGTTTAATAACATGTTTGAAGTCCGTCGGTCGAGACCCATATAGAAACCACAACCGATATAGGTCAGAACGGAAGAAAAAACTGGGTTATTGTTATTGTGACATCAGAGACAGTTATGAAGCGATATAAAATCATACATAACATATTCAGTAGTAGAGGTTTCATGTATTAACTGCTTTTTTTATCACCAAAGAGCCAAAGATAAGAGATTCATTACTAAAATTTAAATGCAATCATAAAAAATTAAAGACGTTTATGTAAACGAGAGGCTTTAAAATAATGATGCACACAAGAATCTGGTTTTTTATGAAAACGTAATTTAGTATATTTTTTACAATATTAGATGTTTTATGTTAGTTAACATATCGAAGTTAAAAGAGTTATCTTAAGATGTATTTTTCCGTTCATTGATATTTAGTAGCAGTAACACGCGTTAATAAATGTTTGATACAAAATAGTGCACGTCCATCAGGATTAGAATAAAAATGATGCAGTTTTAACTAAGTTATGCATTTCGGTCATAGAAAAAGCGTCTAGGAACGTGTCAGCGGTTTAAGTAAGTTGATGCGCCAAAATTCAATAATTTCATCGATGTTGACATTTGAACAACTTGTATGTAAACTGTTATAACTCATGAAAATAAAAGATATAAAATTAATAAATATCGATGGTAACTCGATATTTAATTCTCCTGAGTAACAAATAATCTGACTCGACTTAACAACGCCAAGACTTCGGTGACTTGGGTTTGAACGTGAATGATCCGGGCAATAGATATTGTGCAGGCTCCGTCCTGCAGTAAAGTGGAGCCACCAACGCTCTCGGGCGGCGACGCCAGGAACCTCTAGCTGTGTTGCTGCATTGTGTACCTGGTCTGTCTGTGTGGTGCCCGCTCAGCTAGCTGTGTTGATATTGTATCAAATTACCTGAGAAAATGTTTATACCTCGCTCGGATTTATTTATTTATCTAAAAATCTTATTATTTCTCCACAAAAATATTTTACAGAGAGTCTTGGATATCTCGTGGGGACAAACATAAGTAGTGTGACTTATTCAAAGACAAAAACTAGATGCAAAGGGATCGTGGGTGCCCCTTGACTAGTTTTCCAATTGTCTCATTACTGATGAAATATTTTTGTAATTTTTGAACCACAAAATATCAACCTCAAACTTGTTACATGGATGATGATTAATTATACCATACCTATATACTTTGTACGTAGTATGGAGTTTATACTAAAAAAAATAAAATGGCGGTATTTTATATTCTTTGAAATTTTATATATTGAAGCTTTTAATTTTACGTAAAATGTGTTTAACGAGACAAAAAAAGAAGAAAAGCAAATGTCCTTTTTTTTAAATATACAGATTTTATAGAATTAAATTTAAAATAACAGAGACAAAATTATTCTAATTTTAATGCCAGTTTTGGCCATTTATTTTCAGCCAACTAATTTCTTGTTATTACGGTTGGATAGAAACTTAACACTCACTTATGACCAGACTTATACCTTAATATAATATACCACAATTTTCATAAAATATCAGGGTATTGTCTGATATGTCTATGCGTTTTAATTTTTGTTACAGCCTTTGATTTCTTTTCACGACGTTTACGATATTTATCAGAGGTAAAAAAGGTAGAATTTAAAAGGTAGAATTTGAAGCTTTTTGTTCAAACATCACCAATCATAATTAGTTTTCTAAAACTGTGAAATTGAGGCAGTTTATTGTTCTGGTGGCCGAAAGGCTTTGATATTAAGGCTGTTAAGTTGGTCTAAGTTAGGTCAGGTAAGGTGGGTCAAGTTAAATACCGTTAGAAAAGATATTCCACTTTTCGATCTGTCTTCAGATTTCTTGGAATGACGTACTTTACGTCCTTACGCAGATGACTTTGCATCGGTAAGCACGAGTTTTAAATCGAAAAATAAAAAATCCCGGGTTCAATATATTCTAATTAGAATAATTTTCAGTAGTAATGATGGAAAACGCAATCTATGAACATTTTTGAAAATATGGGCATATATTAGAAAAGACCTAAATATTATATACGTGATGTATATTCATGTATGATTTGTAGCTTGACACTCCATATCCAGGGATAAAGTACACGTGGCTTAAGTAGGGCAGGTTGAAGTTTAATTATACTTTAGAGGCTTACCAAGTAAAGAGGTCGTTTTAATTTACTTTTCACTTGACTTGAATTAGCCGGAATTAAAAACCTTCCGGATTCTTTTAGGAAATAGTAATCTTTGATTACACCTACTCTAAACTATACCTAAAATAATTACTGAACAGTTGAAATCAATAGAATTATTGAGGCATTCACATATTCATACCCTAAAAGAGATACAATGATACAGTTATACGTGACAATGGAAAAAAGGATCCTCAAACTTTTAAAATACAACCCATGTATTTTTAGATTTGTTTAATGAAACTAAGAAGTACATTAACTATAATTTATTTTTCTGTGAACCAGTATGAGTATGTGCTTTTCAAACTGAAACACAACACCTGAAATCATCATTAATTTTTAGTTCAGTTTTTGTCAACTTGCTAGTGAAACTTTTCAACACAGCTAGTCAGTGAAAAGTTTATTTGCTTTTCAAAACATCCGAAATATCACTAGTTTTTAGTCCAGATCCTAAACTAAACTCACTTGGTTCAATATAATAGACAAAAGTCAATTACATTTGGGGTCCTTTGCTCATTTGTTTCGAAATTTGAAGTGGTGTTCCTTACAAACATCCCTCGCCCATTCTTTCCTGAATAGTTATAGAATAATTTAGTGAATATTTTCGAAATGTTCTTACAAATTAAAATACCCCCGTTGCAGCAGATCTGCATACTCAGCGAATTTCAAATGCAAAACAACATTTTTCAATCAAACATAGCAAGATTTGACATGTTTTGGGAAGCTCCATAAGAATAACATGGGGAATGAGTATGCAGGTTTGCTGCTAAAGGTATATTAAAACTGGGTGGTTTTAATTCAATATTTAGTATATCTGAACTAGAAGAAGCTATTTACCAAGTTTTAACAAGATACGTTGAGAAATAACCGAGATATAGAATTTTACTTATTTTCCATAAGGTTAACATTGGGACAACGTACTGTGTTTACCACTTTCATTATCTCGGTAACCAATGGACATAGAGCAGTGATTCAAAATACTAAATTGTTTGTTTTTTTGAGCTGAATTCAACGGTGCCAAGAAAAATTCGATAAATTTTATTTTTCTACATTTCTATGTAAAAAACTCAAAAAACCCATTTTTGGGGGGTTTATCCCCCTTTACCCTCCCCCTCCGGTGATCCGATCGAGCTGGTTTACGAACTCGTCCGAGGGATTACCACTTTACATGTCTGTACCAAATTTCATTAAGATCGGACCATTTTTACGACCGCTATCGTGCTCACAGACACATATATAGATATATAGATATATATACAGAGGGGGGACAAATTATTAGACTAAAGCGCTTTTTCTGGAAAAATTACAAATAACTCACCTTAAACATTGCTGTATAGTAACAAAATTGAATGTTTTACATATACAATGTTTCCTAGCATTTATATTGTAATTTGAATATGTTAGGTTGGTAGTATTGCATCCGTAACAGCAAGGCTGGCAGAAAAAAACAACAGCTGTTTCCTATTCATTGTTGTTTAGCTGTCGTTTCACTTAATAACGGAAGTATTTTTCGGTTTACTTGCATTCTTACAGTAATATCTTGAATAATTACACATTTTAGTTCTGTTTTAAGTATTTTATAGAGCTTAATACGTGTTTAAAAGCAATATTTAAAGTTAAATTGCTATTAATAATTCACAAGGTGCGCATATTCAAATTTTGAGGTTATGGGGAAGAAAAATGATCTTACACCAAGAAAAACTGCCCAAGTAAAGGCACTTTTAGAAGAAGATAGATATTCCCAGTGTGAAATAGCAGCAAGAATAAATATATCTAAGAAATCTGTTAGCAGAATCAAAAGAAGCCTAGAAATTAAAGGTGATTTTCGAATCGATTTGGAAAATGCGGAAGAAAGAAGAAAATTGATGACAGAATGAGAAGAACTCTCAATAAAATTGCACTTACTGATAGAAGGAAGACCAAAAAACAACAAGCTGAAGATTTGAAGGATTGTGGGATCACATTTTTCACAAGGACAATTAGGAGAACGCTGAATAGCGAAGGACTCATGGCCCGCAGGCCAAGGAAAACGCAAAAAATAACCCATAGCATGGCTAAAAATCGTCTGGAGTGGGCAAGAGGCCTTAAACATTAGACTGAGGATGGGTCCAATCATCCTCAGGAGCCATCCTCAGTCCAATGTTTAAGGCCTCTTGCCCACTCCAGACGATTTTTAGCCATGCTAGGGGTTATTTTTTGCTTTTTCCTTAGCCTGCGGGCCATGAGTGTTTCGCTATTCGACGTTCTCCTAATTGTCCTGGTGAAAAATGTGATCCCACAATCCTTCAATCTTCAGCTTGTTGTTTTTTGGTCTTCCTTCTATCATGAAGTGCAATTTACTTAAGAGTTCTTCTCATTCTGTCATCTATTGTCTTCTTTCTTCCACATTTTCCAACTCGATTCGGTCCAAAATCACCATTAATTTCTAGGCTTCTTTTGAATCTGCTTACAGATTTTTTAGATATATTTATTCTTGCTGCTATTTCACATAGAAATATCTATCTTCTTCTAAAAGTGCCTTTACTTGGGCAGTTTTTCTTGATGTAAGATCATTTTTCTTCCCCATAACCTCAAAATTTGAACATGCGCACCTTGTAAATTATTAATAGCAATTTATCTTTAAATATTGCTTTTAAACACGTATTAAGCTCTATAAAACACTTAAAACAGAACTAAAATGTGTAGTTATTCAAAGTATTACTGTAAGAATGCAAGTAAACCGAGAAATACTTCCATTACTAAGTGAAACGACAGCTGAACAACAATGAATAGGAAACAGCTGTTGTTTTTTCTGCCAGCCTTGCTGTTACGGATGCAATACTACCAACCTAACATATTAAAATTACAATATAAATACTAGGAAACATTATACATGTAAACCATTCAATTTTGTTACTATACAGCAATGTTTAAGGTGAGTTATTTGTAATTTTTCCAGAAAAAGCGCTTTATTCTAATAATTTGTCCCCCTCTGTATATATAAAATTTCGAACGAATAGTGTTTTCTGCTTCTGGGGGCCCCAAAACGAAAAATTATAGTGGTCCCGAGCTTAGGTCTTACCATGAGACCTACGGTAATAGCTTCTTCCCTATAGGGGAAATTCGCTAAAACACACGAGTAAAAGAACACCCCGATGTTTTAGTTTTAAAGACGACTCATCAGGGTTAAGTATCAAATCAGTAAAACAGTATTTTTTTCATTACGGCACAATCCAGCCATTGTTATATCAGCTCTTCATTAGCTCAGTTATGTTGATTTTAATTCAAGTTTAACAATATTTTAAGAAGGAAGTATTCTAGCGGTCTCAACCGTAAGATTATTAAGAGATAAATTCAAATAAAATTTTTAAATAATGGATTAAGTTACAATCAGGATTAGGCTAAAGATGAGCCAAACTTTATTTTGTGGCTCAAGCACCAATGGAATCGATCTCAGGTCAGATTTAACATTTGAATATTCAGTGAGGCAGACTTGTTGACACATTTTAAGTTTATTACATTTCTTAGCAGGTCATTTTCTTACGTAGAGTATCGCAAATTTCATTTTACTTTGTTTATATTAGCTTTGCAGCAGGAAGCTTGCTTATCTTGGAGAGTTAATAAAGACTCCTCTGCTTTAAACGTAAATATTTATTCAGAATATCTTCACTTGATACTGAAACTAATTTTGCTAGTTTACCCAGCTTTCAATTAAACTCTATGTAATCATACGCCTCACGTTCATAAAACTCTGTTCTATTCCTAGTTTGGCTAGAACCTTGCCTTAAATATATTATGGGAAATAAGGTACTTCTTATCGGTTACACGAGTCATACACTGAATCTAATAAAAATTACAACATTTTATTAATATTTTATTTTATTAATTATATTACAATTAATGAAATACAGGTTACATAATACCCTGAAAGGGATTCAGTAATACGATTTTTAAAGTTTTAAAATACAACCGATTTAGTTTACCAAGGAAATACATAAACTATATGAGTGAGTATGTGCTTTTCAAACTGAAACACAACTGAAATTATCAATAGTTATACAACAAAAATTTAGGTTTTTGTAATATTACAAAC
The DNA here is from genome assembly GCA_035578135.1 of Flexamia atlantica. NCBI lineage: Eukaryota > Metazoa > Arthropoda > Insecta > Hemiptera > Cicadellidae > Flexamia > Flexamia atlantica. The sequence goes on from JAQJVK010000006.1 coordinate 56,066,328, forward strand.
CTAACTTAACAAAATATTTATAGAATATAAAATACATATAACTTAAATTTTGAGAACGACTTTACAACATGTAAAGTAGGAAGAAAGTCTTAAAGTAAATATACAATATACTGATATGTAAATAAAAAGTAAAGGTCTAAACCCAAAACTAAAAACAACTAAAACTAGAACTAAAACAATGCCACAAAACAGGACCTCAAAAGGTTTATCCAGTCGGTAGTAATTGCTGTTTAAAGTTTGAATATGTTTAATACATTGTTCTCATGAATAACAGAAAGTCACAAGTTAAAGGTAATACTTACTCAATTCAATTCAAAGTAGGTATTAAAAATGTTCCCCGTTGTTCTCCTGGCCTAACCGGTTACAAAAGGTTCCTAATGGATTTTGTATGTATCCTAGTGGAATAGCTACAAATATAATTGATCTTAGACAGAGGATAGTATTACAGGCTCAAGAAATAATTAATTAATATTTTTAGTGTAACGCAATAATTCTTGTTTTGCATAATATGATTTAATCAAACTTAATTATCCTTTTAGTGGGCGAAGCTCAGTAAAAGCTCAGTCCTTCCAACGTTGACTCAGTAATTAAATTACGTCAACAAAAATCATGTTTCAATACTTAAATTTTTTATGAATAATTTTAATATAAATATGTACATTAACCGATCAAATGCAAAAATAGTATTAAATAGGTACACAAGAAAACATGCGAAACAATTATATCTAAATTCTCTGACGATTCTCTAAGCCTCTTATATCATTACCCTCTTATCTTCACCATTGTTCCATAATAATTTGATTACATAACAGAGTATTATATTTTATCATCAGGATTATTAGAGTAGTCCACGCTTTGATTTTACAATGCCATGGTAGTATCCAAAGTGAATGTGGAAACATTTTTCTATACCCTACTTTTGGAATACAACATACAATTCCATTACACATTTAGTTTTCTTCATAGGCAATTCAAAGCAGTGCTTCAATGAAGTAGCTGAACTCATATCTGTAATGGTTAGAAAAAAATCCGGAAATATTTTAACGATTGTTAGATTATCACACCTATTGTTTTACTTGAACGACTCTATCTAAAAATAAGGATTCTCTATCGGCAGGCCTCTTGCTGGAGGATATTAGTTTCCGATGTGAAAATAAATATCCAGGCTCAAAACAACTTGTTATTTATTTATGAGACCCACGCTCCTGTTATCGACGTTGCCTTAGAAACGAAAGCAGAAAGTTCTACTTTTATATGACTTAATTGAATCATGCTGTTTGACCTCTATTGCCTCTAACGGTGGTGCAGTCGAAAATTTTTATGGTACGTTTTCTTCTAAATTTATGTTACTCATGATTAGATAGTTCCAAGGAATTGAAACAAAATTTTTTGGATATAAAACTTGTGACCTACAGACGTCAAAAGTGCAATAATCGGGCGAAAATTTCCATCTTTTTTGTATCATTCGCGGAGACACAGTTTAACCTACAGGGCTTATATTTGGGAATTATTTTGATTAATGAATGTCTTAAACCTAACAACAAGGAAATTTAAAAATAAATAAAAACAATTTCGTTGTTGTCGGAAAATAATTGTTTCTTCCGTACCATATATGTGCCAAACCTTTAAAAATGATGTCATTTTGTTCTATACAATAACCCAAAAAATAAAATTTTAATAATTTAAACTTTCTCCTGGAACGATGCACGAACTGACTTAACTCCTGCATAATTTGATTAGGCAACCCGCATTCGACAAAATAATGCTATTGGAACATTCTTATGACACATCCCAATCATATTTGAGTAAAGGCTCTTATTCTATTGAAATATTACCACCACTTCTCTCGGATCATAGTATCCTTGTTTTTAGCCTTAATATAAGTTTGTCTTATATTCGGAGGAAAATTGAAAGAAGAAATATTAACAGAGCAAACCTAGAATTATTTCGACATTTGCTGTCAAACCAGGTTTGGCATACTAATGATGCTTCTACTAGCGTAGATGATGATTTTAATGAATTTTATTCCACTTTTTTGTATATATTCGATGTATGCTTCCCTAAGACTGTTTTATCGATTAAGGACGAACCACATGTTAAATGGATAACCCAAGAGGTTGTAGAGTCCCAAGAAAAACTCCTGGAATTGTACTGGCGTACAAGAGATAGGCCTAATGATACTACTAAGCGTGAATACGCTAGCGCTAAATCCCAACATGCTGCTCTGCTTTGTAACACAAAAAAAGAGTACTTTAAGTCTAAAATTGAGAATGCCAAAAACATTAATAAGGAATCTTGGTCTATTGTTAGAAGTTTAACGTGTGATGATAATGTTAATAATACAAATATAGTTTTAAGTAATAATGACGAGCTCACTACACATCCAGTTAGTGTAGCGAATAATTTTAATGAGTATTTTGTATCTGAAATTGTAACATTGACTGGACCTATTGCTCCAGATGAGAATTTTGGTGGAGGCCTAGGCCTAAACAACTCGGAGGAAGGGCTTCGCCTATGGCCTGCAACTGAAAAAGAAATTCTAGAGATAATGCATAAAGTCAGTTTAAAAAATAGTGCTGGTGTAGATGAAATTCCTTGCAACATTTTAAGAGTATGTAAAGAAATAATTGTTGCGCCTATTACCAATTTAGTTAATAAGTCCTTTGAGCAAGGTGTGTTTCCTAAAAAAATCAAAATGTCGAAAGTTGTACCTATACATAAAATAATGAAAAAGATTCAGTTAAGAACTATAGACCAGTAGCAGTACAAAGCTTATTCTCAAAAATTTTTGAATTGACTTTTCTAAGAAAACTTTTACCATATTTGGAGAGCAGACAACTGCTTAGTGACTGTCAGTACGGATTTAGGAAGCATAGGTGCACGACTGATGCAATAATGGATCTTTTGGTCAGGTTGTATGATAATCTTGACGTGGTTGGTGAGCAATTGTGTATATTTTACGATATGACGAAGGCTTTTGACCTTTTGTCACACGGCATATTATTCAACAAATTAAGGTCTATGGGCATTGCTGGTAATTCACTGAATTGGATATCGTCATACTTAAAAGACCGAAACCAAATAGTAAGTATTAGGCACACTGGCCAAGATGGATTAACTCGGTGTCACCAATCGTCAATTTCTCCTCCGATCAACACAGGTGTACCCCAAGGATCGAACTTGGGACCTGTCTTATTCATTCTTTATGTGAATGATATGCCTGAATCAATAACTAAGGGTAATATCTGGCTTTTTGCTGACGATGTTAGCCATTTAATTCATTCTGAAGATGAACACTTGTTGAGAAATGAAGCCCAGGAGGGATTGAATGAGATGAGAAATTGGTGTACACAAAACAGATTGCTGTTAAATAGAGGCAAAACCAAAGTGTTAACTTTTTATAACCGAAAAAACCAGAAAGTTCCCCGTTACTTCGTCTTGAAAATTCTAGTGTAATTGTAGACAGCCAAATCAAATACCTTGGTATAACCATCAGTGAAGATCTTAGGTGGTCTCAACATATAGACAAAATGTCGGGGAGGCTAATTGCTGTCTGCTATATGATGCGCAGATTACAAACCCTAGTCGAAAAAGAAATTTTAATGAAAGTATATTTTGGATGTTTCCATAGTATAATTAAATATGGCATCATTTTCTGGGGAAGTAGTCCTTCGGCTCATCGAATACTCCTATTGCAGAAACGCATTATAAGAACTATCTGTAAGGCACAATACCTAGCCCATTGTAAGGAGTTTTTCGTTGATTGTAGAGTCCTGACTATACCGGCGCTTCTAATCCTGGAGTCATCACTGATGGTGAAGAGGAAGCCCGACATATTTGGAAAAAATTAAAACGTACACAATTACAATACAAGACAGAAGGAAAATGTCCAGTGTCAAGCACCCTGGCCAAAGGTGGACCTCGCTACCTGAGCACTAAAATTTTCAACAAACTTCCTCAAGAAATTAAGAAGATCGATGACATTGAGCAGTTTAAAAATATCCTAAAGGAATATCTTATCAAGAGGCCTTATTATACTATTGAAGAGTTTTTCAGCGAATAGGCCATTCACCAAATTGACGACCACGGGACCTCAGTGCTTCTAGTGGGAGAACAACAAGTAACAAGTAAGTAAGTAAGTAATATGCACTGATAACAGGTTGAGAAAAATAAAGTATAAAAATATCAGACTGTCATGCTGTCTGGCGGAATAGTTTGCCCAACGGCGCCCGCACAACCTTCATCCTCTCAGTACCTAAAAGGCGTTGTTCACACAAACGTCTTCAGAACGCTCCCCATGCATAAAAGAACATTCTGTAAATAATTTGAGCCTTGAAAGTATCGGAGTGGGTAGGACGTGTGACAAACGGATATTTTTTTACGCAACTCAATGTACTTAATCAACATAAATAATTCAAGTAGATTTCGCGTGAAACAGACTAAAGTCAATTTATGGGTAATTTCTCCTAATTTGAACTGTGTAAACTTATATTTGAGTTGTGTAAAGGATTCAACTTCATTGATCTGAACTTCCTGTTCTCCAGGAAGAGATCACAGTATTGTGCGGGATTGGTTGAAAAGAAATGTGTTCTATATACTTTAAAACAACGGAAGGAGAGCAGTGCGATGACAGATATGAGCAATGGCTCAGTAAAGTCCGGTCAACGCCCTGCGGCGCTGGGCAACACCGCTTATTGATTATAGAGATCTCAAATGCCAGGACCACCATACAGATTAAAATATTTAAGTTTGATTGACTGATGAGATTCAAAATCAATATTGAAATATATAGAAATTTTTTTTTTTTTATAAAAATAAAACTTCAAATGTATGAGTAAGTTTTATTAAATCCTTAAACATATATTTGGTGTAGAAATAATTACAATATATATCAAATGCTCAAATAATGATTTTAGCGAATTTCCCCCATAGGGAAGAAGCTATTACCGTAGGTGTCATGGTAAGACCTAAGCCCAAGACCATGATAACTTTTCGTTTTTGGGCCCCCAGAAGCAAAAAACACTACTCGTTAAAATTTTTAGATAGATATATACAGTGTATATATATATATATATATATATATATATGTGTGTGTGTGTGTGTGTGTGTGTGTGTGTGTCTGTTGGCACGATAGCGGCCGTAAAAATGGTCCGATCTTTATGAAATTTGGTACAGACATGTCAAGTGGTAATCAATTGCATAAGTTCGTAAACCAGCTCGGTCGGACCACCGGAAGTGGGAGTAAAGGGGGATAAACCCCTCCAAAATGGGTTTTTTTGAGTTTTTTACATGCAAAAATAAAAATTATCTAATTTTTGTTAGAACCGTTGAATTCAGCTAAAAAAACAAACAATTTGCTATTTTGAATCATTGCTCTATGTCCATTGGTTACCGAGATGTTGAAAGTGGTAAACACAGTACTTTGTCCCAATGTTAACCTTATGGAGAATAAGTCAATTCTATATCTCGCTTATTTCTTAACATATCTTGATAAAACTTGGTAAATGGCTTCTTATAGTTCAGATATACTAAATATAGAATTAAAACCACCCAGTTTTAATATACCCGTAGCAGCAAACCTGCATATCCATTCCCCGTGTTATTCTTATGGAGCTTACAAAAACATATCAAAAATCGACGTAATGGGTATTTTTCTGTAATGATAATTCGTATCTAAAATTATTGGGAACAACGTGCAATTAACTAGTGTGGCGAGTTTTTTTACAAAAACATTATGATCGAGACTATGCTCTATACAAGACATTTAAGATTTAAATTTCTACTCAATTGTTATTTTAGAACGTAACAGAACAAAAAAAAGTTGTGTAAGCTAACTTCTGCTCATGAAAAAGGGAATAATTCATATTGGAGTATGTATTATGGTTATGCATGGTCGTGCATTAGGTTATGTTTAGGAAATTAGTAATATTCGTCGCCTTGGACCATCTTAAATACAATTTAAATCGAATAAAATTTGAAAATTATAGTTTAAAATTTTATAAATGCTATTGAAATTTCATCCTTGACAGGAAATTCTGCAAGTTAACATAAACTTTGATGCGAGATTGGCCTGATTCATATTCAGAGCACGTAATCTTAAAAAAACGAAAAAACACAATGTCCATTAGCTTGATATGCTGATCATTCAGCCCGCATAAAATTTTATATGTTGTTTTGAGTTGACCTAGAGAACTGGATTATTAGGTTATAACCATGGACTGAAGACACTGAAGGATCATTAAATTATATTAGATACATACAGTACTTAACAGCAGTCACAGAAAATTGATATAAGTATAAACCCTTAAAAGTACTATATTCAACATTGAAATTGAATATACAGAAAAATTACAGAATGATTCAAAACATTAGTAGCTTTTACGTTTTGAAATACTAAAAAATACCAAATTATGATTTATAATAGTATTCACATTAGAATCCCTTGAACGTTAATTACACGTCATTTTCAAATCAGTGTTTAGCGTAGTGCACTTATCTTTTTTTATCCAAGAAGGAAATATTAGATGTAACTATATAAGGCTTTGACGCCCCTGCTATCCAATTAATAGTTACAGCCCGAGAGCTTGTTTGTCATGCACTGAACCACCAGAGACATAAGAGGACGGCGGGGAGGGTCGAGCACTTGGGATCATTGTTATCAATTCATAACAGGCTGCATCTCACCTGCACGAGCAGATGTGCGAACGACAAACATTTCCTCCTCTACGTTAACGCTCTAGATTTATCTATATTTTGAAGCATCGTTCAGTTTACAAATGTTTTAGTGGGTTGAAATTGTCCAACAATATGAATGTTCTATTCAATACAAAACTTATTTTTCTACAGAATTAACGAAGTGACTAATGAATTTCGCCTAATTAATGAGAGGTTTGAACATCCATAAACTTACGTGAAATTATTAAAGCCTCTTTGTAAAGAGAGAGCAGTAGACCCAGGGGGGTCTAATAAGTTACTTGAGTCACAGAAAAAAGCTATCACAATAAAAAGTGTAATTTATTCATTATTCTTTCGCCTCCTGAACTGTTATTTTGAAATATTTTAGGTTATGTACCTTTCGGTCAAACAGTTCATGAAGTTTAAAAAACTATGTACATTTCGGGATATAAAATCCCATCTCCAGGTTATAAGAAAAACATTAACACATATCTTGTCAAACATTTTACATTTAATGACAAGTTATGTGTTAATGTTTTTCTACAACCTTAAGATGGGATTTTACATCTTGAAAAGTACATCGTTTTTAAAACTTAATGAACTGCTTGACTGAAAGGTACCTTGCCTAGAATATTTCAAAAAGGATCAGTTAAAGGGTAAAGGCTAAATTCTACTTTCAGGAAGCTATGAAGAGTAGGAACTATAAGAATTTGAAAGTTACTACTTTTTTACTGCGACGTATGATAGTCACGTGGATGAGATGTGTCTGGCCAGCGAATGTCACGTGGAGCACGTTACCACACGCCGCGTGATCCTCCGATTTTATCGCATTTAACACTATTAAAGCCTGAGGCTACCGTTTTATTAATTTGAATGACTGAGACGCTAGAACTACGCTAAGATCGTCAATGACACAACCAAGCTAAGAATAACAATATCAACAATCATCCTTCACTCATCTGTCATTCATACTTGCCTTAAAATACCTACCTGGGTAGGTCGTCATTTCATGTAGTGTTATTTAATGTAATGTAACACACAACTGGGAAATATGTTAGTAAGACACTTCACAAATTTAATACAGGCCTGCCTTAAATTTTTTTAGTTCTAGTTTTACAGTTGGTAGAGCTCGTTTAAACCAGTAAAACCTGTATCTTATTCTTAAAAATAGAGAAACAAAATTAATATTTTAGTAGTAATAAAAAAATTACTGAGACAGTTAACGTCAGCCATTGGTTTTCCATAAAATTCTTGTTTGTTTTACATTTTTATAATGAGACAAAAAAGTTTTGAAACCAGCTATTTATCTTACTATTTAAGTGAACCGAAAACAATGGTAGGTTATCAGTTTTTTCTCAGCATAAACGTAAGTTGTTATCTAAATATTAAGTCCAATTTACCCGGAACTTTTGAGGAATGACATAAATCCTATTCATTAATAAAAGGTCTCGGAGAGAAAATTCGAGGAAAAATATTAGTTTTTTTTATATAATTCTTCCTAAGCGCATAAATATAAAGAAAATGGCTGAACAGCTTATCCATTTTTTTACAATTATTTGTTTACTAAACAGCTGGAGAGCAGCGTGTGTTCACGAGTTAACTATAAACATACATAATTATCAAGAATATAAAATAAAAATATTCGTAAATGTAAGCGAATAAAGTAGTGCATAAAGTAATAGTGCATAAAGTATTATATGAAAGTCTATGAAACTGTTGAAAGACGATTATGTATGGAACATAAATTCCCGACTCCTGACCAAACAACACTGCGGTGAGCACGCTTGTGAAGTTTATCCTGAATATTTTAACATCCGACGCATCACTGAAAAGAATTTACATAATCTCTTGATAAGTCTGTTAAAATAATGGGCATTTTTAGCATGTTATTCTCACCTAAAATTATTTAAACGTTCCGATTTCATAGGATTTTTTGTCAGCGTGAAAGTTCATAGCTCAGCAATCGTTATTACAACCTGTCAGTCTACTAACTGTGGAGATAATCGGATTGACTTTATTTTGTAAAGTAGTTAATTAAACAAATTTATACTTACTTATAATTAGCAAACGAATTTACTATATGTAATTTACTGTTGAAACTGATATTCATAATTTGTTTATATACAAAGATTAAGCAAATATAGCAGTAGTTGTGGCTTAGATTTACTTTATAAGCGCAAATTAATCAGTTGAATATTATATGATATTCCGTTTATTTGAATAAATTGCTATAGGGTCGAGATTAAGTTTTGCATTGCCTAACGATTAAGTTTTTATCGTAGGAAGTCTATAGCATCTTACATTATTATCAATATTATCAATTGAGTTATCTTAAAAATCAATAATCCCTGTTAAATCCTTTCGTAGCATTTACAACAGCAACAATGCAACTCAAATTTAAAGTTACTTTTTAAAGTTTTAAATAATCTCCATTTACTTTTGACGTAATCGAAACGCAATGGAAAGAATAAAAGTATTTTAAATCTAATAACGAATGATCATTCCGCGCCAGAAACTTGGAAGCAAGCGGTTGTTGTTCTTTGGCAGTTGAAGCTCAGTTTTAGCCGTTTTCAGTGTTTCGCATGCTTTACAATTGTGTTTTAACTGTAGCAACTTTAAAAAGAGCTGCCTTCTTTGTATTTTAATCCTTCTAAATATGGGTTTGTTGCATGACGAGGTTTACCGGATTGTAAATGTTTCACTATCGTAGGAATTTACACCTTTTATATTATTTCGATTCATCACAATCTTTTTCCATTAATAACTGGTGTATTAAAGTATTGTGTTTTTACAAAATAAACGGACCACATTAATAGGAAAGCTATTATAGTTATTATTTTGCACAAATATAGCCAAATTATAGTCGAGTATTTGCGGCCGGCTTTAAAGGAAGTAGATGACCCCAATTTAGACATGAACAACCGTGGCTTTAGAAGTAAAGACAGCAATAATAAGAACAGCTGTTTCCAGCAAAGTATGTCTCATTTTCAATACTGAGCAGACATTAAGTTCCCATTTTGAAAAGAGTACAAGCTTTTACTTGAGCCAGGATTTAAAAATTCCTAGTTACACTACATTACATTTCCTGAATTGGCGACCTACCCAGGTAAGTATTTAAAGCCTAGTATGAATGAGTGAAGGATGATTTTGGCATAATTTTGTAGTCTTGTTACTGACTAAGGCCCACATGTTCCCTAGACAGGACTGTTAATTAACAGCCCAATAGCCAATGGCAACTAAGTGACCTATATTTTAACCTGGGATCCGAACCACTATTTTGCGTAGTTTACAATTTACGAACTGGTCTAATTATGAGAACAGTCCTTTGAACGTTGTATTCGATAGTGCGGACGTTAATCCCCACTAAGGATCACCTCGTCCTCACGCTATCACTCATAACTATCTACAATTCCTATTGCCAAGACCCTTACAGCATTGCCAAGAAGAGTGAACTATAAATTACTGCAATACTACATACAGTCTAATACTCGTGCACGTTTTACAGTCATCCTTCACTCATCTGTCATTTATACTTGACTTAAAATACCTTCCTGGGTAGGTCGCCTTTTCAAGCAATGTAATGTAAGAAACCGGCATGAAATGACCTACTGGTACCTAATACAACCTAACCTGACCCTACCTAACCTAATTTAAATTTATGCACCTAATCGAACTTGGAAATTCTGTAAGTATAAGTAGTCGTTTGACATTTTGAAAGATTCCCTAATTTTCGTCATTGCTTGCTATACCTGCTGTAGGGAAAGCTTCGGTCAATGGTTCATGCTTGATAGTCAGTCCTTGGGGTTAATGAGAAGTGGACGAATTTGAGTAATCACTAGAGACTGACTCTAGATGAAAAGTTATTTTAACCTAAATCAACCTGTACCAATCATCATCTACTTACGCGAATGAGTGACATTGAAATACAATGTAAAGTCAATGGTTCAACTCGTGAGAGAATCGGGTGCAGCAAATAGTCTGTAGATAAGTTATAGTTAGTCCAGTCATAAAAAAGGAAAATATAATTGAAGGGTTTGTCGATGTCGGCCGCGATCTCCACGGAGTGTTGGCGAGTTTGCGGTCTGCAGCCGCGGTGTATCGCTGCGGTCACCCGCGGCTTCAACATTCCTCCATCGTTCAGCGCCTCAACTGGCGGCTGAGCGAGTGACAAGTAAACGCAGTTTTAGCCAACATGAAAACATAAATCAATGTAATTTATAAATGATAATGCTGTATTAATATTTAAATGAGTCTAAGGAACTGTCGACGTTTCTGTAAATGTTTTAAAGGCACGTATACAATTAACGTTTTAATTAAGAATGCTTTAAAAATGTATGTAAAAGCTTCTTTTACAAGTGGGGTTTAACCGATTTCTATGAATGTACCTAATTTAATCCTTAGGCCGGCTGCACGCTGCACGCGACACGACACGACGTTTTTTCTTTTGCCTTTGGTCGTCATACAGATTTCTCTAGACGTATATTTTAAAGCTAGTTTTCTGGACAGAAGAGACAACAAAAACCATGTTGAGTTCTAATCGAATAATTCAATAATTAAAATTATTCACGTGACAATACGACTATTAATCCTAAACAAAATGCTCACATTAAGAAAAATTTGACAACAGTTGTAAGTTTATGATGTAAAAAAAGGTTCAATTTGTTGGGATATTTTAGCAGAACTTGTACGTTTAAAAGGTAAAGTAAAGCAATTATGTTTTAATTTATAATATCCTTAACTAAGTAAAAAACGTAATTGTATAAGAGAGAAAACGAAAAATGTAATTTGTGGCTCGGCAGAACGACTTTAGGCCGCCATTCTGGTAAATTGTGTTAAGAACATCTCCATACCGAGTTTTATCATCCACAAACCAGAATAGAAATTACTTCGTTGCTTGCATCGTGGAACATAAAATTCCCTTTTAATTTAGAGAACCTTGGTAAACGTTGAAGTTTCGATATTTGGTGCTCAACAAAATGCACCTTTACACCAGTTTATCGTAATCTGTTTATTCACGTGTTTTTTCTCTCTATAAACTTAATTTATGCTTTTGTACTAATCTTTTCTACCTTTCCGACTAATACATAAAAATATTTCCGGGCCAGAATAATCGTAACAAATAAAAATGATTGAAGTCTAAGAATGTGTTTTTTAATCTTTGAATTGTGATTTGTTAATAAGGAATAATGCCGAATGAAATTGTCCGAGTAAAGAGCAAAAGCAGGAAATGCAGGAAAATCCTTTTTTTTAGTTTTAACTGCTTACTCCTACTTCAGACCGTCGCATTTGTTACGAGTATTTAATAGTAAACTGAATTTCAGTCAATTCTGAATTGATCTTATGAACAGATAATTAATTTTTTGTTTAAATGGTCATTAGGTCTATGTTAGTCAAGCGTAACGCAAAAGTTTGCATTAATCTTCCAACTATCATAAACAACTAATCAATTATGATTTTTAAAATATGTAAATATCTGGCATACTTAAATATACATTTAACGTTAAACATTAATTAATGTAGATGTCGTAGCCACTTGCTGTAATTGGGCACTTCATGAAGAGCCCAACGCAGCCCGGGCACTTCATGAAGTGCCCAGCGCGCCTGGGCACATAGTGTAACTCGATTATTTCGATCAAAATTACAGCATCTGCCCAACGAAACTGGGCACTTCATGAAGTGCCCAACGCTCGTTGGACACATGGTGTAACTATTGAGGCATGTTGGGCAGTCGAATTTAAAATCTTTGTCAAAACCTATCCTAATGTTTACGCATTAAATCCCAACGTCCGTGTTAAAGTAGCCAATATTACTGTTTGCTATTAAACCTTTTAATATTTATTATTTATTTATTCAAATCAAAATATTTTAACATCGGTTTTAGTTACATAAGCCTTTTGAAAATATAATTAGTCTACGTTATATTTGGACAACGAATTTGTTGGAGTATGAGTTGAGTTCAGACTAAAATAAACAGTTAACAATCTTAATCTAGGATAAAACAAACACTTATAATTGGTTTAAAGTTTAATATAAATATTGTCGGTTTCAAATAGTTGTAAAATCAAACAGTATATTATTGTATATTATATTATAGTATTATATTATTGCATATAAAAATAATCTATTTGTTCAGACGATGTCCATTACACAATGTACTTGTGAATAAAGACAAAGAATGATATTATATTATATTATAAATTATAGGTAATGCGCTAAGAAAAAAATTAATAATGATTAAAAACCGAACCGCTAGAATTTTCTAGTAACCACTTACTTTTGAATAACGTTTAACGTTCATAGGTTATCCCTTTAGACAATGCTTCATATTAATTTCCAAATATTTGAGTTAATAATATAAACTTAGATTTTTAAACTACTGATGTCACTACGAATATAATGAAAGGCATTTTTTATCCCTTTAGACAATGCTTCATATTAATTTCCAAATATTTGAGTTAATAATATAAACTTAGATTCTTAAGCTACTGATGTCAGTACGAATATAATGAAAGACATATTTTTGAAAAGCTGTCAAGTAAATAGGACACACGTTTTTTAATATTCTATAAACAAATAAAAATAATTACATATAAAAGGCTTGATGTAATGATGTTATGTTAATTCATTCATACTGACATAAAAGAAAAACTTAAACCTAAATTGTTGTCAATGTTAATAAAATTACAAAAAAAAACGAAATAGTAAAATTTTATAGAAATTAAATGTTTTCAATTTCTATAACAACCCAAGTAGCATTTGTGTTGGCTAAAATAGTTTTAAAATAAGTTTCATCTACATTTTAAATGTTGAAAAAATGTTTTTAAAATGATTTCTTTTCAAACAAATTTCCTAACTGACCAATTTTAATACCATTCAAAATGAGTTTTAAAATTATGTTAAAATAATTTTAAAATGTTACAAATTGTTTTAAAATCAATCTTAAAGATCAATTTATATTATTTTTAATAACTTTCAAACTAGTTATAAATACTTTAAAAAAATGTTCAAATTATTAAAAACTTATTTTATATTTTGTTTTACACCAAATTTTAAGTAATGTTATAATCATTTCGTAAATTGTTAAAAATTGTTTTAAAACTATTTATTTTCAAAGAATTTTCCTATCTGACCAATTTTATAATCATTGAAAATAATGTGTAAACTTATGTTAAAACTATTTTAAAGTATTAAAAATAATCCTGAAATAAATTTTATAAATCATTATAAATATTTTAATGAGTCGTTTACTTTATAAATAGTTTTAACAAATTTTAAATTAATTAAAAAATTATTTATAAATTTGTTTATGCCTCAGTAGTAAAATAAAAAAAAATTTTAATTGTTAATAAAAGTTACAAAAATATTTCTTTTCAAAATATTTGCTGATTGACCAATTTTATAACCGTTAAAACTGATATTTGAACTCGTGTTAAAACAATTGTATAATGTTAAAAAACATTTTAAAAATTTTATCTACGGTCATTGCAATAAACACCAATTACAATATTACATCACAAAAAGGTACATTACAAAACCTAAAACCATATGTAGTTTATATTTTCCATCTCACTCGACACTTAATGGCCTTCAGAATACAATCGTTGCATAAACTACTATTTATAGTTTGTATAGAAATTGTATAGAACACATTTTTTACACTTACAACTGACAGATAATAAAGTGATAGTGACAATGTATTAAAACAGGTTAATTAAGTAATAAAACTTGATTAAAAGCAAAAATCTATATTCACAAAGTAATAATATATACAAAGGTTCAAGAGTTAGTTGTTGATCAGATTCTCAGTGTTGATGTTCTCTTCATGATTCTCGTCATGGACATCTTCCTGATGCTCCAAGCTGGAAACAGAGAATTGTTGGTTTTAACACAATTTTGAAGTTACCAAAAACTGCACAGAACGTTAATGGTAAAATTAACTGTTTTCTTGGTATTAGTATAAAGTTGGCAAAAATGTAATTATTACCTTCTAACACATTGATTATTCCGAGGATATTAGGATATTAAAATTTAATTGTATCTAGGTGAAATAGTTATGGCTTAAAGTTTTATTGCCTGCCTTTAAGTTTAGTTTAATTGTACAGAACATAAATCTGTAAAGGGATAAAAATGTGTTATTACCATGCTCAGCTCGGGTCTCCTAATACTCTATATTGGATAAAGAAACACAAGAAGATTTGCATTGTGTTTATTGCATTAAACACATCTTTGAGTTTATATATACTTACAAGATTTCTTTATACTAAAGTAGATGTATTGTAATGAACGCAGAGGTACAAAAAACTTTTTAAAAAATTCATTGAAATTTCTTACGTTTACAATGGTTTCATGCGTAGTTATTTATAATGAGAACCTTAATGATATATACCGTAATTGTAGTGAACCCTTGGAATAATTTAACATTATGCCTTAATGGACCCGTAGTTTCAAAATTTGCAGGGAAACCAAAATTTGCCATAGGCAGAGAAACAGATCGATATATTTACATCCGTTTTTTTAATATTACAAAATTAGTTTTTGTAATGAAAATAACTTTGCTTTTATAAAACAATACCGAATGTAAATATTCCAAAAAAAACTCCAATCTTTAATAATTAACTTTTTTAATTTTAATATAAGTATTTACGTTTAAACTTTTGTGAATTTCAACCCATAATTTGTTGCTATTTATTTATGAGCTGCGCTTATAAAACTCGTTTGTCTTTGTCAACGAACTTTCAACATATCAAATTTAAAAAAATACAACTTTATTAATAATTACCTTACTCGCTATTTCATTTTGAGCTGAGTTTGAGCCAGCCAGCGACTTATGCTGTTATCCACCTTTCTTTTGACTGAGGAGGGGAACCTTATCAATACGACATCTGAAACATCAAGTTGATTGAAAATACTAAGTGTCCTATGGCAACCATTTAAATTTTTTTCAAATATTAAACCCAGACCACCGCCAAGCTTTGATGGATAGTCAAGACTACTTTTTAACAGGGAGGTAATTGTTGGCTGCCATCATGGATCCGCCATTTTGTATCCAAATTTTTCAGTTTAAGGGTATTGTTATGACCCATCATATGGAAATAAATTTTAATGCTCAATGCCTCAATTTGTTCATTTATTCTATATATTAATACGCAAGCGGTTTTCTTTTCACAGTCCAACCGCAACAACGGCTGGATCGATTTTAACGTTTGAGGTATCGAATTAAAGGGAATTTTATGTAGATTTGACAACAAGTCTCAGAATTTTAAAAAAGGGCGTCACTAAAGTACAGTAAAGGACTGAAGTTTCGGAACAGTGGCGCTATTCATCGAAATTTGAGCAAGCTCAGTTCACTTTGTTTACAAACTGAACATATGGTCAAGCCTGTCAAGTTCTGAAATAGTTCTACAGGTAAACCACAGATTGCAGCACTTTATTTTTTTAAGAAAAGTTTTTGTTTTTCAAGCGGTTTTGGCTTTCAACAAAAAATTTATCATGTAATTTAGGTTATGTTATGAAGTGTTTTTAAATGGCTTAAACATTGCAGATCCCAGTTTTACAATGTAGTTTACAATATCCCAATCCATTTCAGCATAGTGTATTTTGAAGTTTCATTAACTTGAGCTAATTTATTTTTTGATATGGTGCGGTAATAATGTCAATAAGAAGAAGGCGAATATTGACCGATCGGAAGGAACAAAATCGCAACCGCTTACAATCATCCTCCCGATGTAACATTTGATGCTCCTTCCAACCTCAGACCAATGAACTTACAATGTTTTCATCGCGATGGGTTGCATTTCAAGAATTAAAAGACTGATAGAGATAGTGCGTCATTTACGCGTTGTTGCCACAAAGGAAAGGATCCCTACAAAGACAGCCGTTCCCTATGATTCCGGTTTGGCGATAACTATCAATAAGATGCAGGGGCAGACCCTGATCAAATGAGGTCTAAGCTCACGGCGCCAGTGTTTGCTCTCGGTCAGCTACATGTTGCTGTAAAGCAGAGCTCGATCTTTTGCCGATATTAAAATATTCATTTCAGAATAAAGAGAACATGGAAAATGAAGGTGTTTCCCAACAAGTCGTTGTTCGGAAAATCTTGCAGTAAATCAAATGAACTTTTAGAGTTTCAATGGTTTAGCCATAATTTTGCTATTGAATTTAGCCCTTTGATTAAATTTCAAAAGTATACAAGTAGGCGTTTATTCCTCTTTCTTTTACTATATTGTTTTTTTGCTCGATTTCGAGCTACGTGTTATCTAGTATCATTATAATACATGTTAATCAAAAAATAATGCAAAAATTTTCAAAAGTTGTTAACAGCGAACAGCGAAACCCTTTATGTTTAACTAGTAATTCTTTCACTGAGTTCTAACAGGTGAACATAAGTTTTGATATGGAGAGGGCATGACCTTACTATGCACAGACTTATGAAGCATTTTTTATTGATGATTTTTTTACTATGGTAGGCCTATTCATAATATCAAAATGTTTTTGAAACAAGTAGGTTCCAAAATTAAAACAGTAGAAATGCCACAAATAACCCCCAAAACACGGCCAAAACAAAACCTTTTTATAAACTTATTAGTAGACGTGTTTAAAAATGTTCTTATGTAAACATCTTTAATAAAATATTCATATACTAAAATGTATTTAAATATTGTATATTTTGTAACGCGGTATTGATGGCAATGCATCTACTGTACGTTTTTATAAATTAATAAATGGTGTATTCAAAATATTTTAACCCGTAACCACATTGTAGAGTTGAGCGTAACGTTCCCATCGCCGAGTATGGAAACGGAAATGTCATAATTAATAGAAAAGGGCGGTTAAACTTTGAGTTAAACCGAACTGTTCTAAAACAGGTTCGGTTAAAACGATCTTTGATATTTAATCAGCACGGGAGGATAAGCCGATCGTCGTTTAAAGTAATCGTTTAAGAGGGGGTCTACTGTATTGGTTTAGAAAATTTACATTCTCTCTCCCTCTAAACATGACGGTTGATAGCCGGGTTTATGGGTTAAATTATATGATTTAGTTACTTGTTACCAAATGCAGACTAAACTAATTTTTAGACAATCTTATAAAAAAATTAGTGGTATAGGCATACCGGTAGCTTAATTAACTAACCCGAAATATTGAGGGAGCGGTGCACCCCTTGTAACCCCCGTGAACCCACCCATAACTAACTGGTAAGTTAGGCCTATAGCTGTCTAATCGTTCTCTGTTAGATGTCGATCAATCTAACTCAATGCACTCTGGAACTCTGTTATGCTATTAATTTTTCCTGTTAAAAACAAATCACTCCATACCGTACTACTACAGTAAAAGCAGTATTTAATTTAGTTCCTCAACCACCCTATAAGAATAAGTAATTTTGGAAATATTTATCTAGACGAATTGCAATATGTTATGAAATTTGTACTGGTATAAGTTTAGTCACAACCAAATAACTAGGCCTGATTCTCAAGAGAAACATTGATCATTCAAATGGAAGATGTAAACTGAATTATTTCAGTCTTAAAATTACTCAAGCCTAGCCTATGACAAACTTAAAAAAGTCATGCATTTATAGTAAACAATAAAAACAATATACTTTACTAATACTGTACTAAACATTTAAAAATATATTAATGTTAGATAAAAAATTATGATGAAGGTAATAGATATGTGGTTTCATTTTTCATCTGCATATCCAATCAAATTAATTATCGATACAGTTTCTCTAAGAAGACAATCCCTTTTAATAGCTTAAGTTTTAAAATGAAGAACCTATAAAACTCACCTGTTCAGATTGCTGTTGCTTCTCAATCTGGAACTAAACTAAGCCTCTTTAAATTGGTCAGCAACAACTTCACAAAACTTAAATAGGTTAACAAACACTGGATAACTTATAATCTACCACTTTCATGGAACTGATTCGAACTGAGTACAACCGAAGCGACCGCAGTCCGAGCACGGCACGAATGAAATCTTGTGACAACGTAGCTCGAATGAAGCTAACAAATATGGCTACCTACCCTTAATATCCCACCCCCGCCCTACCGGCACACACGACTCTGCCTCTCTCGGACCGGTTTTCTGTGGAGCGAGCGAAAATCCCTTCTCGGTTCTCGTTAGTGACAAAGGGACACCCCCGCGCCCAACTGTTATTTAGCACACTGAACCCACCCCCTCAATCTAAACCACATAATACATAACTGGTAGTCCACAAGTAATTTTTAACGCACATTTCCCTGACTAAACTCGGCGTCATACAATAGCTAGCTGTAAATACTTAAGTTTATCAGTAATTTTCTTACTGCTTAATTAGTAAATGTCCAGTAATTTTTATTTCATATATAAATTAATCGATTCCTCTACTACAAAATAACTGTCTTGATAGTTCATTTGTTAAAGTATAAAAATGGGAAAATTACCTAAAATGTAATATGTAGATGGCACTTTGGTTTATCATCGTTTAAATAATATATTTTGAAATATGTTTAAATTAAGAAAACAATTTGTGAAAAAAGATTTGAAATCAATTTTAAATACTTTTAAAAAGTTTTGAAGCAGTTATGTTACTGATATAAAATAATTTTAAAACATATAAAGCATCAACCAAATTTGTTTAAAACTATTTATAAACAATTTAAAATTTTTTTTAAATCATTGAAAATATGATGTAAAAAATGTTTAAAAATATGTTTGAAAATTAAACTTTAAAACAAAATTCAGCAATTATGTAACTACTTTTAAAATCTGTTTAAAACACATCCCATAAAACTTTTTCCATAAAAAAAGATTACAAATTTTTTTTAATAATTAAAAACAAACCCAAAAGTTATTTGCATACTATTTCAAATAATTAAGAATTCAAATATAATTTTTTAAAACTGTTTTTAAATTTTAAATAAAATATGTTTAAAAATATTTATAAAATGATTAAAAGGTTATTACAAACAAATTTAAAATACATTTTAACACAATTTAACCACAGTGAATTAAACGATTTAAAATAATTTAAGAATAATTTTAGCGACATTTAAAAGTGATTTAAAAACACTTAAACTGCCGTGTGGATTTATTATGTTAAGATCTTTAAAAACAATTTTGTAGTTAATTTACAAATAATTTTAACATTAAAATATTTAAAAATTCCAAAATGATTTAAAACTAATTTTAAAATTATTATAAAATTCTTTTGGTTGATTTTAAATTTGAATACATTTTAAAATCTTTGGAAATAACTTTTCATCGATTAAAAATAATTTCCATGCTACTTGGGAATAAGAAACTTGTTTTTGTTATTTTTTCAAAGACTCTTATGACTCTATTAAAAAATTTGTTTTACCATGCTATATTTTAATCTATTATAAGTCTACAAAGGGTGACTCAGTAAGAAGTTAAAAAATTAAAACATGATAAAATAGGTTAATGTTAATATTTATGCGTTACATATAAATGTAATAGGTAAAGTGTTTCGTGTAATTTATTTTATTAAAGCATACAACATTGAAATCGACTGAATTGTTTGGTTTGTGTTTTATGAGTAATTTGGCCACGCATCACCGTTGGCCACGCAACCGTTTGTTGTTTAAATAATAACAATTTTTATAGTTATGTGTAGCCGGAATATTTCAGAGAACATAAAAGAAACCACGATAAAACATACAGGCAAGAATTATTGTCTGGTTTAGTGGAAGACAATCTTATTCTTAATGTTTTACAAAATTATTTTAAAATAATTGTATTTTGTATTATTGAAAATAATACATCGGATACTACCAACAGCAACGTAAACAGCAGTTTTACATGTTTACATCAAGTGCCCAGCATCTGAACTGGACACATAGTGTAAAAGAAATAATTACAGCATGTGCCCAACGAGCGTTGAGCACTTCATGAAGTGCCCAGTTTTGTTGGTCACATACTGAAATTTTTAATGAAACCATTCAATTACACTATGTGCCCAGGCGAGCTGGGCACTTCATGAAGTGCCCGGTTAGCGCTGGACACTTCATGAAGTGCCCAATTACAGCATGTGGCTACGACATAGATACCAAAGATCAATTTTTAAATATCGTGTTGAGAAATGATGAGTAACGTAAACCCAACACGTAATAATGTGTAACGTAAGTTTTAAGTCAACATTGCATTAGACAATTACGAGCCTCCGCTCAGAGTTAATCCATCAGCTGGGCGGCAAGCGCTAACTAATAATAAATGATGCTTCAACGACGCGGTTCGCTTTAGTGTGGCTTGATCACCAGAATGATCTTCTTCAAATTTACCGGCAACACATATCATATGTGACTGATTACAGTTGCTTACTTGGTATAATACGCTAATTTATAGTGAAAATTGGAACCATACGTGAATGGGTGAATGACCTTGCATAATAAGAGTAGCATGGTCGGGGAAAATTCCACCATCCAATCCCCTAATTACACTGAATGATGGAGGTAAAGAACCATCTTCAATGGAAATTTCCCCACCTGATACCCCGGAATCCCACCGATCCCGAAGTCTGACTGGACGAAATCGGTATAAAACACCTTAACCATGGGAAATTTCTCCTACTTGATACCCCAAAATCCCATTGATCCCCTTCTTAGGTTGTCTGGATGAAATTGTATTAAACTTATAATATTCATAGGAAAATCCCCTCACCTGACACTCGGGAATCCCACCGATCCTCTTCATAGACTGGATCAAATAGGTATATATAAGTGGCCTTTAATTATAAGTTTGCTATTGTAAATTAACGTAATTATGGTAGATTATTATTTGTTTACGATAAAGGATAACTGTTTCAACTATAAAGGTTTGCATCACTGTCAATTGGTAAGAAATATAATATATAGAAATATAATATGGCAATAAATAGTAAAGAGCCTTTCTTTAGGATAATGGCGTTCTTCGGAAATATTTGTTCAATGTTGATGGTAAATTATCGTTTGCTTAACATAGCAAATTTAATTAACGCTGTACTGGGTGTCTATAAAACAACTCCGGAATTTTAAAAATTCATATCTTAATAACTGTAGAATGTAGCAAAATGTAGTTAATTTCTCTTAAACGAGTAACTCGTCAAGTTTCACTCTAACAAATGGGTATGTTTCGTCAAGAGGTGGCAGCGCTGCAGAGCGTTGACTTTGAAACAACGTAGCAGGGCTGTCAGTGCTGTCTGGATTGCCGCGCTAAGGCAACGCCGCAAAAAAAGGCTCAATGCATTATTTGGCTAACAGAAACTAAATCTGTTGTTACGGTAGAAAAAACATTTCGAAAATTCGTAATGTTGACCGTCTCAGGCAACGAATAATCAATTCCGTGGCAATCGTCCCCCAGATACGCTGGTTAGGACAAGGAAAGAGGTGGAATATCGTTACGATGTATGCCACTATGGGAGCTCATATTGAACTTTATTAAATTTCAAAAAACTAAAAAATGAAAATGCATCCTTTTCAATCATATATTAAACAGCTATATAAGTTATTTCTTCATTAAAATATTATGGCTCAAAACCCCGGAGTACTTTTGTAGACCATGTATTGAAATGGTAAAAATATTTTGTCGAAAGAATAGTAAAAGGACTACAAAATTACCCTTTATTACTTCATTGGACACGATAAATTCCTATTGAAAGCTCTAATACAAAAGGAATATTCCCAAATATGTTCATTCGTACACAGTAACTAAGTATAGCTTTTATTTTATTTTCAATGATAAAACTTTTTTGGTGACACGTTATTATTTATTCAAATCATTTAATAATGACAATAACAACTGCGTAATTACCGGTAGTATTTATTTGACGCCGAACTGAGGTGGTTTTTCCTCGAGCCTCCATTGTTTATTTCACGAGCAAGGTTATTTGATCAGTAAGCGACGTATCGACCCATAACCGAACAATATCTTAATACTTAGGATTAAACATCTTGGAGCCGCTTGAATTAGGACCAGCAGAATCGACTGAATCGGACGTAATTTACTGCTTTTCTTCCGTCGTGGTAAATTGTTTCAAGATAAAAATGTTTATGTCTGTATTCACTTTTTCTCTGAATAGTTCGTTAGTGTTGTCAGTCATTGTAATATCAGATTTCACTTTCTTACTCTGGAAATAATCTTCACATTGTAATGACACAGCCTTATCCTTAAAGTTTGAGTCGTTAAAATATTGCAAAATGTTATCCAAATTATTGCTGCGAAAGAGAAACACGGTAGTTCTTGGTTGGTTGAATTATTTTATTATTCATTGATTATGATTAATATTATTTTATGATTATTTGGCTACTGAGCATGTGCAAATTCATTGTTAAAATAGCTAAATTTACCCAATGTCGGGGGAGGGCTGGTTTAAAATTGAGGGGGAATCGATTGTAAATATTAGCAACTTTTGTTGGCTGATGGATTTATAATTAATTATAAATAGGACTTGTTAACAGTAATGTTTTGATAACATATTTATTTCCTATAATCGATTTTAATTTACCAATCAAACCCTATAACCTCTGTAGTCAAAATATTAGTTGACTCAGGTTTAAGTCACAAAGTTCAAATAAAGTGGAAAGTATAGTTTTTTCACAAAAAAAGTTGGTTTTGTCGGACCTTTATCAGTTGTAAATGTCGCATTATTATTTTAAAACCAGCCACTCTGTAAAAAGTCTGTGATTTTATTATAACGCCGCCTTAATGTGGAAAATTGCCTCATTTTACAGTTAAGTGGAATGAATTAGGATATTTTTAAAAAGGTGAATTAAAGGCAGAGTTTTTAGCGTAACTGTAGAAACTAAGGCGGCGTTTTATGACGATTCCGGATTTTTTACAAAATTACTATTTTTAAAAAGTACCACGACATTAACATAGTTATGTTGAGAACAAAGTTGACGGATCAGTTTATGTGAAAATACTTCCAAAGCTGCTGTGTTTTGTCAGCCCATGTAATTAAAAAATTGTAATTGGCTGTTGTCATACATGCTCTACTGGCAATGGCACGGTCAAGTCAAACAGGGGCCGGAATATTGATTTTGGATGGCCTCCAGCCGTGCTGACTGGTTCACTTTCGCTCAGAATGCTCCACTTTTGGAATTTTATTAATACATTAATATTTTATCAATATCATTATGATCGATCAGGTTCTTCATCGAGAGACGAGTGGATCTGTTGGTTGAAACTAGCTTTACTTCTGAATTCTTCATAAAAGTTTAGAGGTAAATATTACGTAACGCTTGGTTATAGTTGTTGTACTGTTAATTCGTGTGACTGCCTAAATTAGAGTAAAGAATACCGATCTTTAATACCGATTTTTTGTAGTCTGTTTAACTAGTTAGCTGGCATAACTTTAAAGAAATGAGGTATTTATAAGGCAATAAAATTTCATTCAAGAAAAATTTCAACATTCATTCATAAAAAAAGGGGAGTATACTTTTTGTTTTGAAAAATGTAGGAATAGAAACAGGAAAGAGAGTTTAAGGACTGTGTAATTTTGAAGTGAAAAGTCTTCCCCATCGGTAATAGACGTTCTCAGTAAACTAAATACTAAAATTAAAACTTAAAATATTTATTTGAGCTTTTGTAAGTTGTAATTCTTACCTTAACTATGTATACTCTCAAAGAAAAATAAATAAAGTCAACTATCGTTAAACAGGTTGAAACACTTACACGGTTGATTCAATAAAAAACTTTAACCAGTAAATTTTAAGGGTTTTAAGGAATTTACACATTCCGGCCTTTAACTTTTCGTGTTTCGTTCAATTAAGCAAGGTAAAATTGAGTTCCTCCAACTCCGGGCATTAAATGAAAATTATTGGGGATTATTTTATCATTACTAACTATTATTTCCACTGTGTGTGTGTGTGTGTGTGTGTGTGTGTGTGTGTGTGTGTGTGTGTGTGTGTGTGTGTGTATGTGTGATATCGTTTTTATGTAGTATCAAATTAAGGTAATATACCTACATGTTTTGTTACTTTAACTCTTCAATTAGTAAATAATTCAAAATCATTACAAAAGTTTCATTATTAGCGGTATTACCAAGGAAACCCTTTCTGGGAGTTTGAAGTTCGTAAAACAATTTGATATAAACATGTTACCAGATTTTTATTTACTCGAGAAAATTACAACTCACGCTATTTTTGTCAGGAAAAAGGTATAATCGATGACAAAAAGGCAACCTTTGAGACTTTAACGTTGTACCCACAAACTTTTTACCCTAATATGATGTACAAAACTCTTTTCCAAAATGTCGGGGGATCACGACACTCCTCGGCCCGCTGCAGGGTCGATATCGGGTCGCCGGACGCACATTCCTCATCGCCGCCGGAACACGGACCCCCTCGTCCGCGTTATTTCCTGGCCTCCTACATTAGTTAATTCACCTTAACTTTCATCAATTATTGTGATGAAACTTACACAGATTAGGGAAATATTAAATGCCAATGATTGTAAGAAAAATATTTCAAGGAAATTTGTGTATTTAAGAATTATTTATGAGTGATAAGAATCTTTGAGGTTATTTCTTTGTTTGAAATTCATTGTTGGTGATGGTGATTTTATATTTTGATTAGGATTTTTGCGGACATTTGCCATCACTGATCAGTAAAAAAACAAAAAAAAAACTTTGAGGTTAGCTGGTAAACACATCTGGCATGACCGGAAAAAATACTAAGATACAACGCAAAAAAAATTAAGAATTGTTATTATATAAAGGTTTTCCCAAAATACGGATTGAGTACATGATACTTAATAATGCAAGTTCTTGAAGTTTGTTCTTGTTTGAATTTAGAACAATCCAAAAGGTAACATAGGTTAATACTTAAATACATTCTGTTAAGCATACACTACTCGTATTGAAAAGTTGGAGAAAATTATTGAAAAATAACGGTCTAGTTTTAAATAGGCCTATATGAAAAAAATTACATGCTAAAGTAAATACACCCCATAACCTTGATCTAAAAGTCTTAATAAGCTTTTGGACCTTAATTTCAGCAATTTTCCTTCAGGTAAATCAAATCGTGAAGAGAGGTTATCTAGGAATCTTTGATCAAGTACACTAATTGAGTACACTTGAGCGCTTCAAGACAGTTAAATAATTTCTCTGCTGTGTTTTTCTTTTGCAAGTAAAGTATCTCATGTCAAAAGAAGAATCCTCTCCTGTTTGGTCAACCTTTAAGAGTTTGGTGTATTGAGTTTTTCAATTTCCAAATACTTTCAAGTCAAACTGAAAGAGTTATCTAGGTGTAGCTTAAATATTTTCACTTTTTTTACATTTTCTTTAAATTGAAAGTTTAGAAAATGTAATGACGCATGCTATGCTAACTTTATTGTCCAATAGCAGAAATAGTATATTTCACTACTAGTCCCGAAAATAGCCAATTTCGGGGCAAGATAATGTTTTACTTGCGAGGCGTAAGTCGACCATGTAAAACACTATCGAGCCTCGAAATGGGACTTTTGTGACGAGTTGTGAACACTACTTTTCATCACGATGCAAATAAGTAACCAAACTTACAAAAGATCGTCCAACATTTCATAATTAAGTCACTTTTCTTTATATACTTGTTTTAATTAGACTATTCACCCAGTACGATAGGGGGTCTGCTAAAAAAAAGTCCCCGGTGTTGTATATAGTTGTTTAAAATTATGTTAATGTTTGTTTTTTAATTGTTTACGGCAGAGGCAAGGAGGCCTGCTCCATCAAACTCCCCATTAATTTGTTTTTTCGTTTATGTAAATAGATCTGATTTTCAATTCTTTGACAGGCAGAGGCAAGGGGGCCTGCCTTAAAACAAACTCCCCATTTATTTGAAACAAAATAAATGGGGAAACACAAACGGGGGCTTGGGGGCGGAGCCCCCAGCGAGCGAAGCGAGTTGTCAAAATTATAACTTCGTTTGTTTGGGTACGGAAATAGTTTGTTTGGGTACGGAAATGCAATGTTTAGGTACCGAAAAATCCGCTGATCATTATTTGTTTTGAAGTAAGGAAATCGAGGGTTTTCATAGATCTCAGCTGTACGGTAACGGGCAATTTTCGTATACAGAGAAATGAAAAATCATTGAATATCCCACAACAGTGTATAAGCTATAAGTGTAAACTGTTGGGCATGTGACACAAAAAAAATGCTATCGTGATAGTTTCCATGTATAACATAGAACGATTTAAAATCTGCCCATGCGACCAAATACATTTTCTCAAATATTTACCGATAACTTTTTAATGAATCTCTTGTCCTCCTTTCAACACAGAACTAGATCACTGACTGTGAAAGAAGAAGCGACTCGTCATGTTACCATCATTCAAAGATCGAAACCTGGTTTAGGTTGGTCTATTTTATACTCAAATTTCCATCGAATCATTTACTTTTTTAACTTCAAGGAATAACATGCTTATTGTTTTACCTTACGATTGTCCAAATGTCTACTGCAACTATTCTCCACCTACTATATTCAATCTACCATACCTAACATATTAAGTAGGCGTTTTAAAAACCTAATCCATCAGTATGATAAAAAAAAACATTTTGAGTTGAGATAGTGACTGAACTGTGAAATACAATTACAATAATAACGGTAAATATTTAGATTTTTAACAAATGTTTTCTTTGATCAGGTGTTATTAAATAAATAAATAAATAAATACAGATAAATTGAAATTGTCTGCATCAAGACCGTAGTTAAAATTTACATTTCAGAACACCTAAGTGATACATGTATTGCAATTGAAGTTGTCTACATCAATACCAAACAACAGTACTTCTAAGAAACGAAGAGGATCTGTTCATGATATTAGGATTGCCTGAATTATTGCACTAATTCAGTGTTCTGAAATGTAAATTGTGACTACGCGCGTTCTGAAAACTTACCATAACTACTGAAATACTAGTCAGAAATTAAAAAAGTTTATATATTTTTAAAGCTAATTGAATGCAAAATAAAATACCCCCGTTGCAGCAGACCTGCATACTCAGCGAATTTCAAATGCAAAACAACATATTTCAATCCAACATACCGAGATTCAACATGTTTTTGTAAGCTCCATAAGAATAACATAGGGAATGAGTATGCAGGTTTGCTGCTACGGGTATATTAAAACTGGGTGGTTTTAATTCAATATTTAGTTGATCTGAGCTAGAAAAAGCCATTTACCAAGTTTTATCAAGATATGTTGAGAAATAAGCGAGATATACAATTTTCCTAATTTCCCATAAGGTTAACATTGGGACAACGTACTGTGTTTACCACTTTCAATATCTCGGAAACCAATGGACATAGAGCAGTGATTCAAAATACTAAATTGTTTGTTTTTTGAGCTGAATTCAATAATGCTATCAAAAATTGGAAAATTTTTAATTTTCTATGTAAAAAACTCAAAAAACCCATTTTTGGGGGGGTTTACCGCCCTTTACCCCCCCCTTCCGGTGGTCGGATCGGGCTGGTTCACGAACTCGTCCGAGTGATTACCACTTTACACGTCTGTACCAAATTTCATTACGATCGGACCATATTTACGGCCGCTATCGTGTTAACTGACATATATATAGGGTGTCTCACCTAAGGTGTCTCAAATGGATTGCGGACGAACTAGTAGTCCTACATAGATGAAACAAAATCATACTCCGCTAAATCGACCGCAAGGAACAACATAAAAATATTTTTAAGCTTTTTAAAATACAGGGTGTACCAAAAACCGGGGGCCACGGGTTCGAATCTCAGAATTTTTAAATGTAAACATATGTCTTGTTATGCATCGTTTTAAAGCTCTAAACAAGACGAACAATTTGGTGGAAACAGAATTCACTTATCTTTATTCATTTCAAAATGGCGGCCATTTTAGTGAAAAATATTGGTATTTACGGAATACCCTGTATCTCGAGAACTACAAAACGTATTTTTGGTCTGTTTAAACATTATTAATCCTCGTTAACTCAGCTTTAATTTGATATACGACATGCCAACATTTAAAAAATAAAAGTTTTTGACAGAGCATTTTATTTTGTTTTAATGTTGGTAGCCCTGAAAGTAAAAAAAAAATTAAATGGCAACATATGTCAAATAGCACATCATTTTACAGGTCTTGCAAAGACCAACAACTTTTCAATTTACACCTAGCTGCTATCTTTGATGGTTTTGTAGTTATAAGCAAAAAACTCCATTTTACCGTATAAAGCCCATGTTAAATGTGCAGTACTTAAGTTTAACTGATGCAAATTTAAATGCCCTGAAGACTACATTTTTAACATGGGATTTATATGGTAAAATGGAGTTTTTCGCTTATAACTACAAAACCACCAAAGGTAGCAGCTAGGTGTAAATTGAAAAGTTGTTGGTCTTTGCAAGACCTGTAAAATGATGTGCTATTTGACATATGTTGCCATTAAATTTTTTTGACTTTCAGAGCTACCAACATTAATACAAAATAAAATGCACTGTCAAAAACTTTTATTTTTTAAATGTTGGCATGTCGTATATCAAATTAAAGCTGAGTTAACGAGGATTAATAATATTTTAACAGACCAAAAATACGTTTCGTAGTTCTCGAGATACAGGGTATTCCGTAAATACCAATATTTTTCACTAAAATGGCCGCCATTTTGAAACGAATAAAGATAAGTGAATTCTGTTTTCACCAAATTGTTCGTCTTGTTCAGAGCTTTAAAACGATGCATAACATGACATATGTTTACATTTAAAAATTCTGAGATTCGAACCCATGACCCCCGGTTTTTGGAACACCCTGTATTTTAAAAAGCTTAAAAATATTTTTATGTTGTTCCTTGCGGTCGATTTAGTGGAGTATGATTTTGTTTCATCTATGCAGGACTAATAGTTCGTCCGCAATCCATTTGAGACACCTTAGGTGAGACACCCTGTATATAGATATATATATATATATATATATATATATATATATATATATATATATATAAATTCAAACGAATAGTGTTTTTTGCTTCTTGGGGCCCCAAAATGAAAAGTTAACATGGTCTCGGGCTTAGGTCTTACCATGAGACCTACGGTAATAGCTTATTCCTTTAAGGAAATTCGCTAATAATAAAGTAATTAAAATATTTTCTGGCCAAAATTCGGGCCGACCCCCCTTAACCTAACTGGAACCCCAAAAAGTGGTGGGTGGATTGAAAATCGTAATTACCATCCAAATTAAAAATTATAATTTAAGACCAGTTGTTATAATGTACTAGTTCTTGAGAGTTGCAATAGAATGCTTTATAATAAAAAAAACAATGATTAAAAGGTAATACAGCTTTAAATATATTGTTAAAAACTGATCATACAAAGTAAAACGGATGATAAAAAATCTTTCTTTCTGAATTTGATGAAATAAAGAGGCGTGGCACTCAGATTTTACAGTCGCCATACAAGTGTTACAATTGGCACATGGAGACCGTAGAGTATCGGTTACTGCAAGTGTAAACTTTGGCTTCATAGTGGATAAAAGGGGTTGGAACTTGTGACTGTGTTACAAGTTGTGTGACTGTGTTGTCCGTGTAATATTTGTTTCTCTTGAATATTTGACAGGCGAAGAGAACTGTCACTTAATTGGTGGCCTCCGTCTACTACAAGCCGTACGATAATTTAATTTAATTTTTTCCGGGTTATTTTTTTAAGTATGAATAACTGAGCTCCTATTGGTATCGTCAACTAATATATGATTGATCAGTTTGATAATGTATTCTGTTATTATTCATATTATTTGACGTAGCTCTTGCAAGCTAGCCCTCCTCGTATATCAAAAAAACGTAACTGTAGTTAATAAAGAACATTTCATCCCAACACGGCGCCGGCGCCACGTGCGAATTAATGTTTAGTACATGGTGTATATCCATACCCTAATTACAGTTCCGAAAGATATTATAGTTAAAAGAATTTGACAAATGCTAAAGTTTGATTAAACCTTTCCAACTAGACGCATTCACTTTTATGAGTTTGTGAACATGGTTTCATTTAGTTTAAAGGATTTGCCCTTTTCAGTGAAACCACTTTTAGCCTACATTAATACTTGAAGAACATTTTTACTTGAATTCAATTTCTTTAGCGGTTTCAAAACAGATTAGTAAATAAGTCGTTTCATTTAAAAGTTGAATCTATATTGTAATTCATAACACATAATTCACATAAAATATAATAAGTGAGGAAACGGGTTTTACTTTATACGAATGAATTTATTTCATTAGATACAATAGTTGTGACTTTGAACTAGTCAATCACTTATAACTGACAGAACTAGACAAATTAAAAATTATTTCATCAGTATTCAGTAAAGATCTGAAAAACTATGATACAACTGATGATAATTAATTTATACTTGTAGCATAAATAATTTATTTAATCACTTTCATTAATTTATTTCAAGACAGAACACAACACACACTTACCCGCCTCACACACGCAGGAATCAGAGCAAATTAGGGGGTTAAGCAAATAAATTAAATGGTAAAACAAGTAGTAGTAAGATACTATATTTCCAGGAATGTAACTGTTGTGTGGATTTTCACCATTAAAAGCGTCGAAGCTGGAGCCTGACCGCAGAATTGCGGCATCTTTTGTGTGGCGGGGCACGGACCTACGCTTATATTGAATATCGTAAACCATCGCAGCTGCAAGATAGGTGTACAATATTGTTTACTTCGCTATATTTTACGAACGGCGGTTAGGCAGTATTTCAGAATTATATGCTCATACAGTAAACACCATTTAGCCGGGTTTAATACTTTTTTTATATTTTATAAAGACGCATGGCATACGGTTTTCGTTTAAACTCTCTTTTGTGATGAAGAGTATGGAATTCCCGATTACGTTATAAGCTTCAAAGGTCAATTCGTTTTGTTATATGCTCCACTAACGTCCTGATACATCTGCGATATTAAACTCAATGCTTACAGCATTGTTAGCAATGGAATGTTTCACGAAACATTCTTTTATTTTATACAGAATCTAAATTGAATGGAACGATGTCTTTTGTCACATGTTTTACTGTTACCAACTTTCATGAAGCATGGTTTTATTGTTCACACTGGTGTGATTCTTGGAAATAACACTGATACTGTTTGTTTTTTATTATTTTATTATAGTACCAGGTTATTTTAGAACGTCAGGGTATTTGAGATCCAACAAGATTTAAAGAAAATTGTTCAATTGAAAATAAGTATGACTTTTGGTTTGAATGATCTTATGTTTAGCCGTGAAAATATACATGGTTGTCGCAACCTAGCGAATAAATTTTTAATGGGTGGTAGAACATCATAAATGAAAGTAAAAAACGTGGTTTAAAAAATTATAACTCATACACACCCTCAGAGATGAGTTATTTTAAGTTTTTTTTAATATGACATCAACGCAAAAGTTTTTGAATTTCTGGGGTTGTTTTAATTTTTTATAACATTTAAAAATAACATCGCGTTCTCCATTAAATGTTGAATAAAAATAAACTTTAACTTGCCTAAATCTGCATTGAAACACTTATTAATCTGAACAGAAATGTAAATTTGTGATTTCCAAAAAGTATGCAAGAATATGTATATAAACAATTTTTTCAAAAGAAGTTCCAAAGAGCAACAAATACTTTTAAAAACTGCGCCATAATCTAAGCTTTATACCGTTTAATGTCAGCAATTCAAGTTTGAATGGGGTAAAAGACGGATTATCCAAAAATTATACTAAATTACAGATTAAAGCCCTATTCATCATTATAAATTATTTAGGTTTTGTGAACAGCTGTGACCCCAACAATGAGGTCACACTGTTAATATATTAACAGCACGTACCTGCAATGCACGTTACCTGGTAATGTGTCACCGTATCATGAGGAAAACACGTGTGTAATCTGATGTAAATTTTGAGTTGTTTTGTTTTATTTTTTCAAAGGTAGTAGTCGTAAGATGTTTTCTAATCAAGCATATGCGGAAATGCATTTTGTATATGATTTCTGCCACGGAAACGCAAGTACGGCAAAAAGAGAGTACACTGTTCGCTATCCTGACCGGCGTTTTCCGAGTGCAAACATATTCACTCGACCATATCAGCGTTTATTGGAACAAGGTAATGTACATCGGGAGAAAACTGACGTAGGCGCAGCCCAGATGGATGTCTCGGTGGAGGAGGATATTTTGGATCGAGTAGGGGAAGACCCAGAGATCAGTATTAGGTATCTTGCTAGTGCCACTGGGGTGAGTGAAACTGCAGTCTTAAAAGTTTATACAAAATAAGTTTCATCCCTACCATTTTACAAAGTTTCAAAGCCTTGAACCTATCGATGACGCTCCTAGGCTCAATTTCTGTCGCTACCAACTGAATTGTGACTGAGCAGTAGCAGTCTTCAAGAAGATTTTGTGGACAGATGAAGCCCTATTTACTAGGCAAGCAGTATTCAACCTCCACAATATGCATATGTGGAAAGTAGGAAATCCAAATGCAGTAAGAGAGATGTCCTTCCAAAATAGATTTAGTAAAAACGTATGGGCAGCAGTCATAGGGGATAGGTTCTTAGGCCCTCACATTTTCAAGGCAATTTATATAGCCAGATCTCCGGATCTAAATCCTATGGATTTTTTGTTTTGTGATATATGAAGTCTCTAATCTACTCAACCCTTATAAACACCGAGGAAGAGCTTCTTAACAGGATCCAAGGAGCAGCAGAAGTGGTTAGGGGAAAGGTGAGCCACAGCGTAACCGTTGAGGCAATGAGAAAGAGAACCAGAGCCTGTATAAGGCAGAATGGCACCATTTCAAAAATTTCATAAAGTGAATCCTAAACCCCTTGTTTCAACCATCCACCTAACCGCCACTTCTCCAAAGATTTTTTAATTTTTATATGATTCCATCTCAATTGAATGTTTCATAGTTGTATGTTGATTTTAATCCCTAACTGTAATCTTTTCACTTACCATAATTTTAAGGCTATTATTATTTTTTGATTTGAAGTTTATTAAATGTCTGTATCTTAGCTGTAAATGTTTTATTGGTTCAGTGCCTTGTCGTTTCAGAAAAGTAGCAATGTAATTAATTTAAAAACGACCAAAACAATTTTATTTTAATTTATATCATTGCTGTACTGTAAATAACAAAACATAATGATTTGTCTACTACGAAATGGATTTTTATTATTAATTTGTATTGCCATATCGTATTTACCATTGCTCATGTAGTTCAGTTAATTGAACCCATGTTAAAAGTATTGTTAAAACATTTATTTCAAAATCGTTAAAATTATATTATTTTAAATTGTAAAAAAATGTTTGTGAACCCGTGTTTCACGCCATTAAAACTTGAATAGCTGACATTAAACGGTATCTAATATCACGTTAATGGAATTGTTTGAAAGCTTATTTTATCGGTATTATTTTATACACGGTGTTTTTTATTACAATACATTCTTAAAATTTAAAAATGAGTAATGCATAAATAAAAATGAAATGAGTATTGTTTTATTCATCTTTACATTTTATACAACGTTTTACTTCAGTGTGATCACATTTAGCTTACATTATGTGTTCAAACAATCCGCCATTGACATTTATACAAAGTTGTGCTCTCTCCATCTAATTCCTGAACACGTTTTGCAAAGTACCTTTTTTAATTTCTTGTATTAAATTTGTTTTGAACTGCTGAACATTCTGCGACTTGTTTTCGTAGGCCTTTCTTTTTATGTAATCCCAGGAAAATAATATAGTGGGGTCAAATCCTGGGATCTTGGGGGAACAATCCTTCACTGGTAAAATAAAGTTTTGGGCAGCGTTTAAAAAAACCCTGTATTTACCAGTTCATCCAATTACTACAAAAAATGATGATATTTATGAATACACGTTTTATTATACTTTATTAATCTTTATCTCTCACGCTGATTTTTTCTAGATGGAATATTCGTTGTTTATTTCGTTGCTATCGTGGCAACTCATGAAGCGAACGTTACAATTTTACAACTTTAAATCTATTTTATCACATCATTAGATTTTCTCTGGCCAATTAACCTGCATAGGATACGTTTTTGAATCATAGATCACTTATTTCCAAAATTTGAAGGATATCCTTGTAGCCGTTTCTAAATGAATGTGCAATCAACCAAGCTATTAATTAACAGTCCTGTCTAAGGAATATGTCGGCCTTACAAAATCGCGCTACAATTATCTTACCCTCGTCTCTCATTAATACTTGATATATTAGATACATTACTTGGCTTAAAATACCTTCCTAGGTCGTCATTTCAAGTAAACCATAAAGTATAAAGCAAGTGAAGTATTAAACCAAACAAAAGAACATCGTTCTCATAGGATTTCATGTGTTAACCCCTTTCAAAAACAAAACATACATATACATATACGTTTAAGTTGAAAAATCTGATGACTCAACTGCTTCGAGTCGTAATACGCAATATCAGCTAAAGTGACATTCAACGTTCAGAAACCCGGATTTTAATGTAACCTTGGTAACACAGTTTTAACTTGACATTACAATCCTCGCATATTGGAATTTATCCAAATTCACTAAGTTTTGTCTAAATCAACAGTGTCTCGTCCTGTGAGAAGACTGCCCGGGTCGGGCGATGCCACTCCGTCTGGGGGAGACGCCCTCGGTGGCGGCCGTGGTCGCCTCGCCCGCCCACCGCGGCCGTTCAGCTTCCGTCTGCTTCCCCTACTGGGAGACCACGGAGGCGACGCCGCTCAAGGTCCTTGTGTTCGCCCTGCCCTTGTTCCTGTTCGCCTTCGCCTTCGGCTGCCTGCTGATCACGGCGGTGATGCTGCTCGAGGTCAGCAAGGACCTGCAGCCGAGCGAGTCGCCGACGCCGCCCGCGCCCTGGCTGTGGCAGCAGCGGACCGCTGGGGCCGCCGCGGGCGCCGCTGGCAGCGCTGCTGACGTCACTGCCGCCAGTGCGACTGCGGCTGATGTGACGACTTCTGTGGCAGCAACAGACGGGGGCTGAGTGGCGGCCGGAAATGCGACTACTGTGACAGCTTCAGCTACAATTGTTTGAGAAATTAAATTATTGTAATGTCATCAATTTGTTTAAACGTAAAGACGTGTCCACACGGGACTCTGGGTGAGCGAAAAGATTTAATTGACGGCATCCGACGTTATCTTTAATACCTTTTTTAACGTTCGATAGTCGTTAAAGTGTATGCCCTTTGTAAATGACATGGGCTACTAAGACGTCGTCAGTTCCCAATGAACCATCTTCATTGTTGCAATCTTCAGCTGTTCTCACATGCGTTTCTATTAAGAAGTGCGTAGTAAATTGGCAAAGAGAAGCTTTTCTACCGAGGATAGTAGAGAAAACAGCTGATTCTGTGTAGTATGATGTAAAATAATTTTGAAGTCAATTACACGATGAAAAATCCTTTTTTGATAATACAAACAATAAATAAGAAGCAGTCAATAGCAACAATTTCTGACAATAAAAAATTAAAAGAAGTTAACATTGACTTAGGATATATTTCACGTCATATAATCAGGTAGCCTCTGCTGTGGCGTTTGAATGAGTCGAGTTAAAACTCCCTGCTCTCAATGGCTGGCTCCACAAATATCCAATGGCAATAAATTCAATAAACGTGTATTTGCGAGCCTCGCTTGAATTATCGCCGCTACCTTTATAAACGGTAATGTATAACCCACCAGTTGTAAGGCGCTCTCGCAATCAATATCCTTCGGTTGGAATTACACAAATAACCAACCAACCGTTATACATTCGCTTTTGATTCACCCCGTCTACAAGGTTTTTTTTTGAGTTGGTTAGGCTTTTTTTCATTACAAATTGTAAAATATAAAAAAAACGTGCATAAGGTATTTATATTGTGTTTATGTTACATTTATATAAACATAAGGTGTTTATATTATATTTATAGCCTCCGGCTCCGCCAAGGTGTCCTATATATGAAGTGCCAAAATTTGGGAAAATGTTATATTTATTCATGCACAAAGTCACAAAGTACACCATATACAAGGAGTTTCCTTAATGGTAGGTGACATGTCAAACCACTTAATCTAAGTTAAAAATTTAAAAATTCGTCAACACTATAAAACATATGGTCCTTAAGGTATCTATCTAATAAGTTTAGTTTTAAAACTTTTCATGGAAAATTCGTTGCGAATGTCAGGTGGTAGTTTGTTATACAGGGTGAGTTTTAATTGTCCCCCCCCTTACTTTTTTTTACATTTCTAAAAATAACTATCCCAGACCCCGCCCAAACATTATTGGGTAGTAAGTACCTCGTTTTGAGAGGGTACTCATTTTCGGCCGCCATCTTGGATCCGCCATATTGGATCCAAAATAATTTTTTCAAATGTAAAAGTGGTGTTGTGACCCATCATTTCAAGCTAGAGTTTTTCACTGATTACAATGCCGTAATCCGTTTTTTAATATCTCGATTCGTTCTCAAGATATGAGTACTTTTAATTTATTTATTTTCAACCAATTTTAACATTACAAATTGATAAAATAGGCCCATAACCACAAAATAATGCTAGATAGTGACGAATAACCACCATCACTCATTGTTGAGCGATTTACACTTAACTTTCACCAATGTAAATTTTTTGACCGCCATCTTGGATCCGCCATTTTGAAATGAGGTTAGTTATTTCAAATATGAAGTTGGGGTTGTGACCCATCATTTCAAACTAGTTTTTTGCGCCGAATTCAATGCCGCAACCCGTTTTTAGCTATAAAAATTGGTTTTTGAAAAATTAATACTTTTTGAGATTTTTATTAGAAATTTGCCAATATCTTGAAAACTAAACATGATAATTAAAAACGGGTTGCGGCATTGAATTCGGCGCAAAAAACTAGTTTGAAATGATGGGTCACAACCCCAACTTCATATTTGAAATAACTTACCTCATTTCAAAATGGCGGATCCAAGATGGCGGCCAAAAAATTTACATTGGTGAAAGTTAAGTGTAAATCGCTCAACAATGACTGGTGGTGGTTATTCGTCACTATCTAGCATTATTTTGTGGTTATGGGCCTATTTTATCAATTTGTAATGTTAAAATTGGTTGAAAATAAATAAATTAAAAGTACTCATATCTTGAGAACGAATCGAGATATTAAAAAACGGATTGCGGCATTGTAATCAGTGAAAAACTCTAGCTTGAAATGATGGGTCACAACACCACTTTTACATTTGAAAAAATTATTTTGGATCCAATATGGCGGATCCAAGATGGCGGCCGAAAATGAGTACCCCCTCAAAACGAGGTACTTACTACCCAATAATGTTTGGGCGGGGTCTGGGATAGTTATTTTTAGAAATGTAAAAAAAAGTAAGGGGGGGGGACATTTAAAACTCACCCTGTATATTCGGCTGCATGTATAAAATGGAGTTCTTTCAAAAGCAGTTGTTCTTTGTATGGGAAGATAAAGATTATTATTTCTAGTGAGATAACTATGACCGGAGGAAATTTGTGAGGATTATCTTTAACAAAGAGAAGGGCTTGTAAAATAAAAATGCATGGCATTGGCAGTAAATCAAGTTTTTTGAAAATGGGTTTTGAAGAAGCTCTATGGCTAGATTGTGTCATAGTTCGAACGATGCACCTTTGTATCCTAAATACGGCAGAACTGGTTTGTGAATTACCCCAAAAGACTATACCATAGATTAAATATGAATAAATATAGGTATAATAAACTATTTTGAGATATTCAATACTGAGAATCTTTGACAAAGACAAAATAAGAAAGTGGCCCCTACTTAAAGTTTTTGTGAGATGAACAATGTGAGAATTACGAATGAAGAAGTGTCATCTGCATAAGTTACAAGTTTTGAGTTTTGAAATGATTTAGGAAGATCGTTGGCAAACACTAAATAAAGAAAGGGCCCTAAAATAGATCCTTGAGGAACTCCAGCAGTTATGGTGATATATTGACTTTGAAAACTCTTATTTACCTTAACTGACTGTTTGCGGTTATCCAAATATGATTGTATCCACAGAAGTGCATCTCCTCTAACACCGTTATGATGAAGCTTCCAGATAAGCAATTCATGATTAACACAATCGAAGGCCTTCAATAGATCACAGAACACCCCCACAGTGTACTGGGATCTGTCGACAGCCTCTGACAGTTCAGAAATAAACTCAAAAATTGCTTTTGTAGTGTTCCTCCCCTTACGGAAACCAAACTGACTGTCACAGAAAATGTAGTTGTTCTCAAAAAATTAAGATAATCGCAACAAAGCAACTTCTCAAATA
The DNA here is from genome assembly GCA_035578135.1 of Flexamia atlantica. Classification (NCBI taxonomy): domain Eukaryota; kingdom Metazoa; phylum Arthropoda; class Insecta; order Hemiptera; family Cicadellidae; genus Flexamia; species Flexamia atlantica. The sequence goes on from JAQJVK010000006.1 coordinate 56,105,186, forward strand.
TTTTAGAGAATGGCAGTAAAATGGAAATAGGACGGTAATTTTCTAAGAATGTTGAATCCTCTTTTTTATGAACTGGATTGATGATACAGTATTTGAGTAGATCTGGAAAACTATGGCAATCAAAAGATTTATTGATTAGAACTGATAAAGGGCGACAAAGCAGATTAGAACAAGCCTTTAAAACAACAGATGGAACTTCATCCCAGCCAGCCGATTTTGATGACTTAAGACTGTTTATTACACCACTAATTTCTGCTGGTGTCGTATGTTTGAAAAAGGTCATAGTCTTTACTGGTGGAAAAACATTTGCAAGAAAACTTCTTACAAAATCTATGTTGGTACTCAAATCCAAACGCTGACACGTACTTTGAAAAAAAATCATTAAAAACTAAAGCTATATCATGCGGTTCCCAAAATTCTGTATTTTTATCATGTATCATAGTTATATTCTTCTCTTTACTACTTCCTGACTCAGTTTTAACAACATTCCATGCAGACTTTGTCTTATTTGTTGAGCCCTCAATGTAGCTGTTATTATAAGCAAGTTTAGATGCACGAACACACCTTTTAAAAATAGTTTTATATGGCTTAACATAGGCTAAAAAAGTAGGATCTCTGTTGGTTTTACTCAGTTTGTGCAAATACCTTTTCTTACTACTAGAAACCTGAATATCCTTTGTGACCCAACCTTTACTATTATAATGTACTTGTTTTTTAGCAACGCGCAACGGAAATGAATTGTTAAAGTAGAATAAAAAGGTTTCAAGAAACATTTGGTAAGCACTGTCAACTGAGGAATAGTTTTCATTGAACATATTCCAGTTTTCAGTGGGCAAATTTGTTTTAAAGCAATCAGTACTCTTTTGAGAAAAATCTCTTCTTTTGTGCTTTTTGTCAACATAACACTTCATGTCTACTTTTGTCCTTGATAATAGAAATACATAGCATTTGTGCTTCATGGTCAGAAAGGTCAGTGCTTATCACATGTGTACAGCAGTCATTTGAGTCAAAAGTGCTTGCGATATTGTCAATACAGGACTTAGATAACCGGGTTATCCTAGTTGCCACTTTTACACTCAACTTCAGGCATTGATTATACAGGTTCGATATTCAATGCTTCAGGTTAAAAGAGCTTAGAATCGAGGAAAAACGGTTGGCAACAGAATCACTCTTAAGTAGGTTGATATTAAAATCACCACAGGTAACTATATGACAGTTTGGAGATTTTTTATACACATATTTTAACAAAATTTGTAGCTGGGAGAAAAACATTTTTTAATTTAGTGGGAGTCCTATAGATACATATAATTACAACTTTAACACATCCAACAGAAATCTCTATGCCACAACATTCGAAAACAGACTCAATACAAAATAAGTCAGAGTCAGGCCGTTGTTTTATGACAAATTTTCCATTAACCAAAATACATGATCCTCCATGTGTTTTAATACTTCTTGAAAAACACGTTACAAGGCTATAACCATGGATTTTGTTCAAGGCAAATTCAGAATTTACATTTAACCAGTGCTCAGTAAGACATATAACTGCAGACTTGCATGCTAAGCTATCTAAAAACAAATTTAGTTCGTTAATTTTTCCTTCCTGTACTAAACCCTGAATATTACAATGAAAAACTGTGAAATGATCTGTTTTATTATGTTTACAGCTGTATTGTGGTTTGTTATTTTCACTCAAATCCCTACATCCTGTAGAAAATCATCTCTCAGGACTTGTTTTTCAAAACGTGACTTTTCCTCAAAAAATTCTTATTATCTATGATTTCAGATGAGCTTAAAGTTATAGCTTCACAAGGTTGGTTGGAAGTAGCTAAAACTGGGCTATCATCTATCCTAAGCACTACATCATTCAATTGCTCACACTTTGATTTATACTCATTACCAGATCCAGGTACTACATTCAACTGCATTAAGTATTGGATCCATATACTCAATTTTTTACAGACAAGCAGTTTCCCAGACCAATTTAGGTGTGATCCATTCTTAGAAAAATATTCCTGGCCAACTAATACATGCGAAAGCAAGAAAAATAAAGACATATGGGTCAAAATGAAGAGTAAAGACAGAATAAATTCTTTTTCCAAAAACGCTTCGTTTACCAGAGAGCCGCCATTTTGTATTTTTTATAAAATAATTTATATCTTCGATTATTTTGAACCAATCTTATAAAAATGGGCGCAGTTTTTAAATTTAAAATTGGACTAAGGTGAATTTTTTCCACAGTAGGTCTCTTATACCTTCACAAACATACCGAGTTTAATAAAGATCTGTTGGAAAAATTGGAAGATATAAATTATTTTGTACAAAAATACATAACTGCGGATTTCTGGTGAACGAAGCGTTTTTTGGAAAAAAATTACTTTAGAGCTTTAAAAAATAGGCGATTTGTGGAGGTTAGAGGTCGCTAACGTGTTTCTATCAAAATTGGCAGCTTGTCAAAGTTTCTAGGACTTGGTTCAAAACTTTGACAAGCTGTCAATTTTGATAGAGTTAACGACCTCCAACCTCCACCAATCGTCTATTTTTTAAAGCTCTTTAAAATGAGGGGTCACTCGAAAGGGGTTTGCATTTGAAAAGGTTGAGTTGCCCCCAAAATCCCCCATTTTTGGGGGACACTCAAAATTTTAAATATCACCGAAAGAGACACTTTGTCATTTAATGACATTTTTCCAAGGCTCGTTTAATTTTTACGTCACCAAATGTGAATTAAAACTCCAAACGTCCTAGACGCCAGGTTTCAAGGATGTGTTGTATTCACAACTTTGACAAGCTGTCAATTTGGATAGAAGCACGTTAGAGACCTCCAATTTTCACCATTCATCTACTTTTCGAAAGGTCTTTAAAATGAGAGGTCACTCAAAAGGGGTTTGCATTTGAAAATTTTGAGTTGCCCCCAAAATCCCCCATTTTTGCGGGACACTGAAAATATTTGGTAACGACAAAAAAAATTTGATTTGGGTTAGTATTATTCCCCAAAGGTTAATTCTTTGTCTTAACAAACAAAATAATTAAGGAGGGGGGGCGGACTTTTTTTACACACTGTATATCTGTATATCTATGTCTGTTTACACGATAGCGACAGTAAATATAGTCTGATCTTAATGAAATTTGATACAGACGTGTAAAGTGGCAAACACTCGGACGAGTTTGTAAACCAGCCCGGTCGGACCACCGGCAGGGGGGGTTAAGGGGGATAACCCCCTCCAAAAATGGTCTTTTTGTGTTTTTTATATGCAAAAATAAAAATCATATAATTTTTGTTTGCATCATTGAATTCAGCTCAAAAAAGCAAACAATTTAGTAATTTTAATCATTGCTCTATATCCATTGATTACCGAGATATTGAAAGTGGTAAACACAGTAAATTGTCCCAATGTTAACCTTATGGGGAATAAGTAAAATTCTATATCTAGCTTATTTCTCAACTTATCGTGATAAAACTTTATAAATGGCTTCTTCTAGTTCATATCTACTAAATATTGAATTAAAACAAACCAGTTTTAACATACCCACTGCAGCAAACCTGCATACTCATTCCCCGTGTTATTCTTATGGAGCTTACAAAAACATGTCAAATCTTGCCGTGATGGGTTGAAATATGTTCATTTGCACTTGAAATTCGCTGAGTATGCAGGTCTGCTGCAACGGGTTTGTTTAATATCGTAGTGTACTCATTGAAGGGTGTGATTGTAAATCACAAGTATTAACATATTATTTACAATCAATTATAGTGGCGTTGGTTATTCATATGGTTGAATATTTTTAATTGGAGTATATTTTTGGTCTATATTCCGCCTCGTTATCGGCACTGGTTGTACCGCACACATCGTGTTATTGGCCTACCCCTGTGGCAGCAGTTATGTGAGGTGGACTATTCCTCATAACGCAGGGAAATATCTAAGTGTAAGCCCAAAATACCCAAGAGAGGAAGAGAAACACCGGTCTGATTTACATAAGCAAATACATGACAGATTTTTACTAGGAGGCGCCTTCCGACGGATTCGTTTTGTATCAGTAGTCAATTTATTTCATAGTGAATATCAGTTTGTTTCAAAGTACTGATTCAAATGCCAGGTAATATAGTTATTTCTTTCTTATTCTTTAATTCACGGCGGACAACAAACGCAATTTTCTAAATTTTATTGTATAATAACTCATAAAACCAAGTACAAAGTGCTAATGAATAACTAAACTAGTAATTTTTCTTTATTTTACTAGATTATTAAATGCAATTCAAAAAATTAAAATAATTATAGTCCAACAATATACTCGTAACAACGCAGAAAGCGCATGAGTTTAAGATTGGCGAGTTAATCAGTATAACCTTTCATAATTGACCTACTTCAGATAATTCTTTTGTCAATATATTTAGAAATGTCAATATAAAGTTCCGATTTTCAAAGTTACTAATATCAGAATTGAACCGTCTCAAGATTTACATGCAAAAGTTAAAAAGGACCTTTGATCTCACAGCCTTTGTAGTACGTAACGAGGTATTACAACTTGTGCTACTCACAGCACACAGTAGTTTTAACACTATACACCCATCTTAAATATTAAAGGAATAAAGGGTCTTGCAAAACTCTGTCATTTGCAATAAGACATCTTTTACTATAAAACCACAGAGATTTAATAGCTATGCAATAATATGGAAAAATATGTATTCTTAAAGACGGAAGGAAAATTAGACAACGGACTCACGTCATTTTGCCTTGATGCAGTGAAAGAATCCATCAAAGTTCTCCAGAGATACACCATGTAGAGCGTAAACACAATGACAAAAAAAATGGAAGCATGATTTAATAATACGGCTTAAAATCATGTAGCTACGCATCTCATGGATGTTTAAAGTCAAAGTAAATGCGACAGACAATCTAGGCTCAACCAGATGTGCTCGCTTGAAATTTAGAAAACTTGAAGCCGCCTTGTTGTAGGTAATTATCGTTACAAAAACTGCAGACCCGAGGCGACTCCAAATGGCCGCTCCTCTTTCGATCTCTTTAATATCGTCGTACTTGTCCAAAATGTTGAGAAATATCTTTAACGTTAAACATGTGAACGAATATTTTAATGTACACTTAAAAGTTTTTGATTCTTGTATGATGTATATTCAACGAAAAACGACTCTTCTTTCTTGCAAAGAGGAAATTTAAAGTTATTAAACAAAACTATTTGAACTAAATTAAGTATACGAGGATGTAAACGGTAGTGAAACTTCGGCATGTCGCAAGCGGAGCCGAATAGTGGTCCAACATCACTGATTGAGGACAAAAGTCTAAGTGAGCGATCGCGTGTTAGGTGGACGGACCTGGAGGGCTTGAATAGGATCAATAGCATTCTTGAAGTCGAAGCCAAAGAAGCTCCATCAGCCAAGCAGATCTCTTCAGAAACTCAGCCTCAACCAGACACTGACACTGCCTCAGCCTCGATCAGCTACTCTGGATCTCAGTTATATACACTGCAAGGGGTTCAATGAAAAAAGTTTCTCAGCCTGTCCGTAGACTTGGCTGTCCCTGGCTGCTCATTTCGTCTCATCCTTGAGTTAAAAGTTACATCAAAATCTACCATCGATGACTTGGCAGAACAGTCACATTCAAGTTAAGTATAAAGTATTCAGTAAAGAATGGTGATTAAACATAACGGTTTATTGTGTGCAGCACGTAAACCACAATTAGAGTATGACTGAAGTGAAGCAAACATTATTTAAATTCATGCATAACTCGTGAGTTTAATAAATAAGTTACTTGTTTACTACTAATTAAGTAAGTTTGACAATGTCCTGCACTGGGAATCCGATACCAAATGAGGCAGAAGCCAAGGAAGCTTGAGCAGCCAAACGGATCTCTTCAGAGACCCAGCCTCAAACAGGCAACGACACAACTTCAGCCCACTCCAGTTGCATGTCACGCAAAGCCTGGATCGTTTGGTTTCAAAGAGGTGAACTATTGTTCTCACGTTTTTTTTAAACAGGGAGCTGTCAAGAAGTGTCTTCAGCCACCCTACTCTGAAGTTCTCGATGGATTGAAAATACATTGAAGCAAACATACATTGAAAATAAAAACGGACCGATGAAAGTGTCAATCGACCGAGTAAACCTGCTTACACCCTTCGAAGTGAAGGCCATGACATCAAACCTCCTAGCCTGAGAAATGTAAATCTCCTAAACATTCCGACAATTCTACCTACTTCCCAGTGTCACCCCTCGGAGTTAAGGACAAGATCTGGCCGGAGGGTTTGTTTTCCTCCAAGACTCAACATGCAGATTTCCACTCCACAAGGGGGTTTATACTCCACAGTGTGGTGGTTGATGTGAATATTGAAATATTATTGATTTTTTACAATCGAGGAATAAAATTCATTTCTATCAACTTAGAAACTTTTTGTATTTAAAAGTACTAAAAAATCTAAGTCATTCATACAAAATTAAAATATCATGAATATACTTGATCAAAAGAAAGTTCAAATCATCGTTTTTCTAGAGAGAAATGACTTAGTGGAATATAACTTTATTTCAAATCGCGAGATATAATAAGTTTGCAGCCTCTTTTCCGAACGATCTGCTCGCAGTACACTTTGTTTATGAATCCTTTGTTTTGGACACAGCAAAAGGTTACAGAATCACATTTCCATTTCGAATCCATGCCATAGTACGGTGTTTTCACAATTCCGGACTTGTCGTTTTGGCTCCTATCCCGGCGCCCCACTAACATTGGCTGGCTCATTCAATCCATAGAGGCATCAAGTTTGATCAGCCAAAGGAAATAATACATTTATGCTTCATCATGAAATGATTTTATGTATTTGGAAAAATAGGATATATTTCTTGCAATATATTTTGTAATGACTTTCAGAGACGCACGACTAACAGTTGTGTTTATGTATCAAGTCGTTACTGGCCAAGTGCAGGGTTGTTAGTCAAATGGCTTGTCACGGAACACATGGCGCGCGTATTTGTCTTTGATCGTACAATTAGGACCACACAGAGAACATTAACACAGCCGTGGGCGTCGAACCACTGGACCGTTTCCGCGTAAACTCGTGTAATTTAGTTACGCATCTAACAACACTATAATTAAGCTATCAATTATAGCAGAGTAATCTCATCGTTTTATTCACGACTGTAAATATTTTATTGTTTTCAATTGAGTATTTGGTACTTTGGTATTACACGGAGGCGACTATTTTTAGAGAGGTTTTTTTAACTGGATACCAAAAATAACTACATATTTGGAGAGAACATACTTTAATTGAGTTACTGTCCAAATTTGACATAATATGATGAGCGGTCTTTGTGTTATGCCTCCCACAAGGCAGTGATGTCGGCAATCTGGTATCGTTCGATTCGTAACGAAATGAGGAAAGTTCTACTAACGTATTTATGATAACCTAACCTAACATAACCGCCGCAGCGCGCTGTATGAGGGTGGCCTCCGTATTATACCAAAGTACCGAGTATTTAATTTTTTCACATCTGATTTTGTAGAATGATTTTTGATATGAAAGGAAGAAACGGATTTACATAATACGGGGTGTCTTGCAACCCTATGAACAAACATACATAGCATTATTCCTTGGGTCAAGTCACATTTAAACATGGGTGTATGGTGCCTAGTTTTCCGTCTGTATGTGTTTTGCACAAACTCCTAAGCGGTTTGAGGCACAGCATTGAGATTTTGCACAAATGTTTATCTTATTAAGGTCTATTTTTGTTTAAAGTTATAGTAAAATATCATCAACCGTTTCAAAATGGCGGCCATTTTAATTTTTTGATGCCAAATTTCTCGAAAACATTAATTAATTTCATTTCACATTTCATTAATTTAAACAAAAGATTGCAAGATACATAAAAGTAAGTCAACTTTATGTAGTTCTCAATGATACCTTATTTGTTAAGATTGGATAAAGATTTACTGAGAAATTGATTGGTATTTTTCATAATGAATGACCACTTTTTCCCATATAAACAATGTTAAAATACGGGGTGTTAAAAATCGAACTTTAACGGCTTATATCCACTTAACTATTGAGTTTAGGACAAAATGTCAATATATAATAAGTTCTTAAAATTAAGCGTAGAATCCAAATAAGCCATAAAATACAGCATGTTCCATAAGAAAAATCAAAGTTGTCCGCCATATTGGAAAATGGCGGCCATTAAAAGAAAATGGAATTAATATTTTTAAATGTCCTAAAAAAGTAGGTGAAGTCTCCCATTTAATGTTATCTCTAAATCCAATAGTTCCTGAGATACCAATGGTGGCACAGTTAAGTTGGACAACCCTTAATTTTAACATTGTTTAAATGGAGAAAAGTGGCCAGGCAATACGAAAAAATTTAATTTCTCAGTAAATATTTATGCAATCTCAACAAATAAGGTATCATTGAAAACTGTAATCATGTACCCTGCAATTTTTTTGTTTAAATTATCGGTTTCGTGAAATTCGGCATCAAATAATTTAAATAGCCGCCATTTTGAAACGGTCGATGATATTTTGGTACACTTTTAAACGAAGATACATCCTAATGAGACAAACACAAATCTCAACGCTGTACCTCAAACCGTTTAGGAGTTAGGAATTTGTTTGTAAAAAACACATACAGACAGACAGACGGAAAACTAGGCACCATAGACCCATGTTTATATAGTAAAATGTGTTTGTCTTGACCCAAGGAATAATGCTATGTATGTTTGTTCATAGGGTTGCAAGACACCCTGTATATTAAGGTTGCTACTGCTGATTATGAATTTACAGTGTAAAATGAGGTTTATTGCAGGAAAAATAGTCACGAAAGTTAATGTTTTATACATTATATAAAACCTTTTGACAACTACTGTAATTTGTGAAGTGGTGATGTCTATATATAAAGGAAGGCCTTTTAATTTGGAATTAAATACTAGCATTGACTTTCTTTATAATACTAGGTATTATTAGAAAATTATTTTCTCTAAAGTTTATGCGCTAGGTTACAAAACAACCTCAAGCCTACTAAGAAACTATACTGTATATTTTTATAATTTGACAAACGTATCATTTAGCAGGTAAAAAATTTGAAAAGTAATTTACTACTTCAAAGTATGCACAAACATTGGACTACAGTAGGATAACTGCTGTACATTAGGAAAATTATGAAAAGGGATGCTTTCAATAAACTATAAAGAAAAATGTTATTGATCCTGATTTCTTTTAAGGGCTTAAGGGGATTAGAGATATAAGTTTCGTAAGAAACGTTGTCTATGATTTTACATCGTATATCTGCCAATTATAATATTTTTTTTAATATTTACTAAAGATTTCAACTGTATGCTTATGACCTTAAAACTACATAATCCGATTACAGGTTTGACTTAGCAATCGAATGTACAGCGTATTTTTTAACGTCTAGGAATTGATTTTCTTCCACGAAAAACTGTATGTCTACTCAAAGTTACGCTGCTTAAGAGGCTAGCAATTTACATATGTCGCTGTTGTTAATAATATTACTCGAGATTTAAACTGATGACAGTGTCTAAGGTATATAACCTTTTTTTATTGATTAGCTTTCTCTAATATTGTCATGCAATTTATTTTTTTATTGAAAATATTAGTAGGATTAATATTTTATCCATTAAACTCCACTTAACAGGTCAATAAGTTTCTAAGCATGCGTTGTTAAATTATTCAGTTTCACTATTAAAACACAATGACGGTAATTATTTTCTTTGAACAAAAGCTGGATGTTTACTCAAACCCTTTATTTGATTTAAGTTTTACCGGTTCACGTTGTCGTTCTGGCTTAGCACAAAAACATTCAAATCAAGATTCATTTATTTATTTTGGTCGCTAATAACTTTTTTGAACAACATAGAAACGTTTATTTTAGAAAAAAATCTAAGTAAATATTTTTTTATATAAATTTAATGCTGCTAGATTATTCTGTCAATTATTCACCCCCCCCCCCCTTTAAGCAAACAGCCAATTTGCAGGTAACCACGGGATAACCGACTTCACAAGATTTTTTCTAATGTCATAATTAAACAGGGCCCAGTAATGTGTTTTTTTTCCGTCCGTGGGTTTGTCAAGGGCCAAGTGTAATGTAATATTATACCTAAAAAGTTAAAGATTTCAGGATGTTCAAGAGTTATGTAAAAATAAACGCTGCCACCACTAACATCACTAATGCAATGTGCTATTACTATACAGGGTGTCCGGAAATTATGGTAAAATATTTTAGTATTTGATAGTAAAGGTAAAAATAAGAAAAAAAGTTCATATATACATAGGTCCTAAAGTGCTTAGTTTTCCGTCTGTGTGTCTGTTTGTGATTTTTACATATTTAATCATATTTCACGAACCGCTAAACGTTTAAACTTCTAACTTGGTATACGTATAACCACTATAAAGAAATATTTATGTAAGGAGTATCAAATTTCTACTTTGTATCACTTTAAAATGGTGACTGTTTTTTGTTTTCAAAGCTAAATATCTCAAAAACAGTAAATTTTAGAAAAATTACACAAGCGACAAAAAAGTTGCAAAATTTATTCCAATTAACGTTGATATTAAGATTATGATGATTGGACTACAAATAACAGAGAAATTATTATTTTTCTGAATAAAAACATGCAAATTTCAGACAAGATGTTGAAAGAACTTTGTTTTTATTCAGAAAAATTAAAATTTCTCTTTTATTAGTTGTCCAATCATAATAATCTTAATATCAACGTTTATTAGATTAAATTTTGCAACTTTTTTGTCTTTTGTGTAATTTTTCTCAAATGTACAGTTTTTAAGATATTTAGTTTTGAAAACAAAAAACAGTCGCCATTTTGAAATGGTACAAAGTAGAAATTTGATACTCCTTACAAAAATAGTTCTTCATAGTGGTAATCCATATACCAAGTTTGAGGTTTATACGTTCAGCGGTTCGTGAGATATGATCAATTATGTAAAAATCACAAACAGACACACAGACGGAAAACGAAGCAATTTAGGACCTATGTTTATATGAACTTTTTTTCTTATTTTTACCTCTATTATCATATGCTAAAATATTTTACCATAATTTCCGGACACCCTGTATATTTAATACTCAGTTGATTGTCAAATTCAGTTTAGCTTAGTACATGTGATTATTGATTATTGTTATTGTTTTACTAGAGTCTAAATAAAATGAATGCAAAAATAAACGCTGCCACCACTAACATCACTAATGCAATGTGCTATTACTATATATTTAATACTCAGTTGATTGTCAAATTCAGTTTAGCTTAGTGCATGTGATTATTTATTATTGTTATTGTTTTACTAGAGTCTAAATAAAATGAATAATTGTTGAACTTATGATTATTTAATCCTATACTATTATATGAGCAAAAAATAAAGAGTTATCTTACGTGCTTGGTTGGTTGTTTGCACAATTATCTCAAAAACGGCTCCGAGGACTTCCTTCAAAGTCTGGAAATAAGTAATTTATGACCCAAAAACGTTTTTTATGCAGATTACTTGGCCAGAGAAAATCTAATAACGTAATAAAACGAATTTTAAAGATGTAAATTTTCAACATTGGCCTTATGATAGCAACGAAATAAACAAGGGAAGTGTAAACAAATGAAGTAATCATAACACATGTATGCAATCTATAGCCATCAAGGCAAAATAAAGTACAGCGAGTGAGATGAAAAGTTCATTTAGCAATAAGAAAGGTTTCTAATAATCTATTTCATGACATTGAAATATTTTACATAATGTAGTAATTGGATGAACTGGTAAACATAAAAATAACCGAGCAAGGCTCGGTCCACCAAGTACTCATTTTAAACTTAGCAGCTACACAGTGTGGTCCGAGCAAGATAACAGTATTAAGTAGTTTTGAAAATGTTGAGGAGCATGTTGATTTCATTTTTTTCATTTCATTTTTTGAGGGTGTGTTTTCAAAGCTTTTACCCAAGAAAACTTAAGAATATGTGTGTAAATTTATGATTAAAACGTTTGAAAAAGAATATAAAAAAACAACTCCTGGTAATAGGGCCTGGGACCAATAACACCAGCGTTTCGGCGTCGATTCTTGGTCGAGGGTGAAATTCCTCACCTCTAAAGTTAGGGATTCAAGCTCTGGGCAACGACAGCGAATCAGCAGGTGTTTACAATTAACGTTTAAAGAAACGAATGAGTTCATTTATTCCTTAGTCAACTTAAAATAGGTAACATTTGCCTAAACGTGTTAGATTAAGTTTTAAAGTTGTTCGGTATTTTGTGAAACGGTGTATACTGAGAGAACCTCTTCAACGCCTCGCAAATAAATTTATTGCATCAGTTCAGGAGGCAAATAAAGAACAAGACGCATGTAAATATAAATATATTACCACCTTTTGCACGAATATAATAGAAATATTTATTGAAAAGGGTAAAGTACAAGCGTTATTGAGTTGGGAATTATTTCAGCATGGCGCAATTAAAAGCTGATGAATCAAAAGGTGGGAAAGAGGTGCAATAAAACGCCGCTAATGGAGATCCATCGAGTGGAGGCATTATACAGGAACGCCGATCATTGCCTCTCTGATCAATAGGTTCTCAGCGGCGTCATAACTGTGGGTCTTAGTTGTTAATCCAACAAAAAATACCAATCAGCACTATTGTGAACTTATAGGTTCGTCGAAAATTTCTCATAAATATCGTCGTTAAATATAGGTCGTTCCTTTTTTTAAGTCAAGGCTACCTATTTCATGTTAGGGCCATGAACAAACGCGAGGAGTCAAGTAATGCAAGTACCAATGTTTAGAATTGTCATAGTAAAATGTAAAAATATTCAACTGATCAATGTATGTTGGCGTATCTTTTCATTGCTAAAAAGTACAAAGTTAAATAAATTTATAAATATTAACCATTATAAAAATTAAGTTTTAAATTACCGTTATTCGACTGAGAAACAATAATAGTATCTTCTATAACCTAAAAACTATTCACACATTTCATAAATTGAATCCCCTTTATTTTCATCCCTATACCGTCAAAGTAAGATGTAAAAAGATTTAACTGATCAATGTATATTGGCGTACCTTTTAACTGCTAAAAAGTACAAAGTAAAATAAATTTATAAATATTAACCATTATAAAAATTGAGGTTTAAATTACTGTTATTCTCCTGAGAGAAAATGTTAATATCTTCTACTACCTTAAATGCTATTCACAATTTTCATATATTGAATCCCTTTTCTTGACATCCCGACAGCCATAGTAATACTTACGGCGAAATTATATGATCATCAACCACCTGAAACAAATAAGCAACAGTTAATACATTTTTTCTTTTTCACTTACGGAGTTCCATCATGTTACATGTGGTTATCAGAAATGAACAAGTCAGAGAAAAATGTATAAATTTAGAACTAAATTAAATTAGTTTAATGTTTCTCCTAAAGCTTTCATCGAATTCACTCAAGGCTTTATTTATTTTCGCTCAATCGACCTCTAAAGGGATAAATCCTGGGAAATATCTTCAAATTGCAAACAATATACTCATTTCTGTTGTAGAGCATCTCAAAAGTACAACCATCTTTCGTATGGCATATCTTAGTTGAATATCATAGAGTATGTAGATATTACTAAGCCTTAAAGCTATTCAGTAGAAACAGGTACCAAACCATTCTTCCCATGATAAAAAAACGCCCCCTACAATATTACTAAAATACTGTACTTAAGGAAAACATGAAATCTAATAGCCCACTTATTTCATAAAAGCATTTAAACACGTGTTAAACTGACTAAAGTATTAAACAGAATGTTAATAAAAATAACCCTCCTGAATAAAGCTTTGGATTCAGTCCGTGCTTTATCGTGCAATCGCAGAACACCGCATTTGGTTAAGGATGTTCTGCGTCAACACATTTGAAATGTGATAGTTTTAAAACTTGTTATTATCTACTTTACCGTTTATTCCTTATTGGTTTTAGAATTCGAAAAGCTTTTTGACAGATTTGAGTCACGAACGCCTACATTTTTAAATATTCTTCTCGGAAGGTATTTTTTATTATGATGGAGTCTATGATCAAATTGAATTGGCTAAACATCATTCAAATTAAACATTTTTTAATGTTCAATTTTAATAAATTGTGGCCAATTAAATTAATCATATTTAAATATGTAATTGGAATTAGTAATAAGATCCCACACTGTTTGCATTACAGTTGTACGAGTATAATATGTAGTTAAATTCCACAACCTACCCTGTTCAGTTAATAAAATAACTGAGTGCTATAATATAAACCAATAACAGACCCTCAAAGGAATGTGTGTATTTCCTCAAGGTACGAAGTTATACTTTTTTTTTTAATAATCTTAATTAAAAGAATTAAAACAAAAAGATCCTCCCTTATTTTTTTAACGCCACTGAAGTTCCAAACACGTTACGTGTGAACGCTTATGATGAAGATGCGTAGTTCCCTATCTCATCTCATTTAGAATTATCTTAACACTAAGCGTTTGGTAAATTAGTAACCATAGTTAAACGGGAAATAATTTCCAAAAAACTGTTGCCATGAAATTACTAGTTTAACTCTATGACATCAGAGAAAGTAACACAATTACACGGAAAGTGAGTCTACCAACAAACATCTTTATTAAAAGTTTATGAAGCGTTCACCCCTGACGCGCGTCCGCTGACGCGTTTTTCCTGACTATTCTGGAGCTAGAACTAACACTTGCCTTTCATTCACTTAGTTACGCAGGATAATTGTCCTAACTTCAGGAATAGATTCCTCAATAAGAATAAAACAAAAAGTTTGTATGGGTCCTAATTAAGAGCCAGTAACACATAACCTGTTATGGAATATCAAGTTTGTAATTTGATTCATTTTCAAATATCGGCAATATGTTATTTTAACGCTTAATATCTAAAAAAGTATAAATTTTATTTGCATTTCATAAAAGTATACTTTTATTACGGTTACAACACAAATACCTGAGGAATTCTGAAATGTTCTGAAGTTACACATGTAAAAATATAAGTAATGCCCAAAATATTTAGAGATAACTGTAGAAAATGCAATTTTTCCAATTAGTTGTGTTGCAGTCCTGATATATTTAAATTATACATTACTTGATTTCAAATAAAATTTCGCACTGCTCTTGTCTAAAATCCAATGTTTTTCTACTTTTGAAGAGGTCACGTTTGCCACTTAAGGTAGAAAAAAACTTTGGAAAGCTCTTCATTAAGTTGACATTACAAAAAAGTGTAACAAAAATATCAGAACAACCACATTTTACGCAATACAAGATTCTTACGAAATAGACTACACAGGGTGTTTATGAAGATTATCCACAAACATTGGGAATTGATTCCTCTGGCAAACAAAGAAAACACTCCCAGTCATAACTACTCATAACTTAAAAAAAAAAAACCATCAGCCTGGCCCTCATCAACCTTATACTTGAATGAAAGGTCTCGGTGAGAAAATTCCAGGATAAAATAATAGTTTTTTGCTAGAATATCCCTAAGAGTACAATACAAATATAAAGATAAGGGCTAAATAGCTGATGCATTTGTTTTTAATTACAGTTATTTGTTTACTCTTTCCCAGCAAAGCGGGAGACCTTTAGCAAGTTAACATAGGCGCTGAAATGTTCTGTTTTCCGGAATTAGATCTGTAAAGACTTTTTACTTTATTTCTCTTACTTTTAAAATTTTTTAGGAGTCAACTTAAAACTCAGAATGTAAACTTAGAATGTACTGTAGAACTGTATAAATGAATAGAATGTAAACTTAGAAATGACCAATATATACCCACGTTTATGTGAATTATCAATTGTCTATCTACTTTGTACCTAGTTAAAAATGGCAGCTATTTAAAAAAGTTTTTAAAGTTTATTATCTTAAAAACGTTAAGAGAAAAAAAGACGCGTGATTTCTTTGCTTCACTATCCAATGAAAATTGTCCAGCTTTTTTCCAAATATAAGTTATTGTCACAGAACAAGTCCCTTAGGGTGAAAACATCAAAAACATAGGGAAAGTCAGAAATTTTGTGAGTTTTTATACTTCTTGTCTTTACTTTTTTTTATTTAAAACTGTTTACAAGAAGCAACAAGCAAATGTGGTGAAAACATTTCAACAATTACAAAAAATTAATAAAATAAGAGGAGGCTCAACAGTCGCCTCAGCTGGCTTTTCGGGGTTGTAGCTCAGAATCACCCACGCGCTCTCCGCTTCACGGCCTCGGAGACCTTTTGTGAACTTCGCCCAACAACCACAACGTGGAAAGATCTTTTCATCATACCAACACAGAAACATATGTTTTCAGTTCCTATTTGTTGGCTCGAAAGTTACCCATTGCCGGTCTAGGCCGGATAAACTCTTATCCGACCTAGGCCGGAAAAACGGAAGTAAACAATCAGCTGATTTGCAGCAAACTGACGTTTAATGCTTCTTTATTGGTGGTTTATTGGTTTCTTTTTAGAGGAATGTAGTGGCAGCACTGCATCCGTAGCAAATGTTCTTCTGTTTGTTATAGGTTAGGTTTGAAGGTTTGAGAAACGTATGTTTATGCAAGGACTGCATTATGATTGAAGGTATGTTTTTTCTGCGTAGTATGATGAAAAATATCGTACGTTACACGGCCGGGAAGGATAGCCGTACTTCCCGGCCTAGTAACGTAATATACTATTTCGTTTAGATTTTCATCAAAGTTGGTGAACAACTTCGAGTAGCATTTTCTTGCTGTCTCATAAACAAGAGACAAGTTTGAATAACTATGGAACGTCTATTTACTTACATAATAGGCAGCGATAAATTGATACCAAACAAAGGATTTTGGTTAAAACGTTTTAATTTTCGTCATATTGCAAAATTGTACTGAGCCAAATATTTGAATGCTTTAAGTCCACATTGGTTGTAAACGTGTTGTAAAGTAGTAATTTGTATTCACAAGTAATTTTAAATTGAAGTTTTTTTATATTATTTGTCATGCGTTTAACTTAAACTGCAGCATTAATTTGTGATGTAGCACTCATTACAGATTACTAAATAGTGTATTTACTTTAGACTTTTGCAATCTTGATTTTTCTCATTGTGTACATGCTTCGGCACTCGACCATCTTTAGCACCTCACTTTCCTGTACCCAAGGTTAAAGCACAGTCAAAGGCTGTGTAAACGTACAGGAACGTAAGGTGCTGAAGTTGGCCCAATACATGTTCAGAAGAATGACTGTACAAAATTTCAGCTTTCTAGGTGTGTGGGTAATAAGAGAATTAGGGATGAGTGAATGGGACTTTGCATTTTATAGGTGTAAGATGAAAAACGTATTGCACGATACTATAATTGGTATTTTGAATCAGTTTAATAGTTAAATTTTCATCACATTTGGGACCAAACCGAACTTCCTCGGTGTAAAAATCTTAAGAATTGTCGTTTTAATAGAATATGTCCGATAGGCGTGATTAAATTAAAAACACTTGGTATATAACAGTGACGAGATATATGGGGACCCCTTCTCTTGTTAACCCGTAAGCTGATTTTAGACTCGATGAAGATGCGTACTGCGTTCGAGGTCACAAACTTGGATTACTTGTAGATCTACCGTTATAAACAAGGGACCGAAAAATCAGAGCTGACGTATTTGGCACAAGGTCCCATTCCTGGATTAATACTCTTAAATTAAAACTAGGGTTAATTTAACCTCGATGCAAAATCAGTATGTTTTGCCTCTTGACTCAACATTGAATATTTAAAAAACGCTGAAGGTTAATGGCCAAGTCCGGCAGATGAGCAACGCAGAGATTTGGACCCACGACATCGCTGCCTTGGCTTCTGCGCTTACGAATCAAGTACTAAGGTGATACAGAATATAACCCAGCATGTGGAACAAACGTTGTTTTTCTATAATATTTGCAATCGGACATATCTACGATGACTCAACACTGAAATCAATCCAAAATTCGCTCATCGTATGCATTAAACTATTACTCCAGATGGTGCAGATAATCAATAGCTATAAATTCAATAAAGGTGTATATAAAGGCCCCAGATGAACAATTGCACGCCGCGCCGTATGCCCGGTCGTTTATTATCGCACGTCTGCGTGCCACCATTGTGTTCCCGCAGTCAATAATACCCCTGTACTTTGGTGTTTTGAACGCTGATGTGCTCAAATTGTTTAGGTTGCTAAATTTTAAAGGGTTTCAATCCTTACAGATGGGAAAAAATTGTGTAAAAAAAATTAAATATGTTACAAACAGTAGTTACCCAAACCCTCATTTCCTTAATTACTATTTTGCACCGCGTCGTTTAGTGTTGGTTTCAATCTATGTAAACATTTTGGTATACAAATTACTTGCGAATAGGTAAACCGTCTTAAAAGTCCCACCCCCTAGTTATTATTTTTATTAATGAAGTTAGAAATATCAACATAGATATTTGAATCTATTCAAAACAGGTCAACCTTTTAATTTGTTGGTGAATTATGAAACATTTTCATAAAAAATAGAAAAATTTCATTTGTTAAACTTACGTTCAACACGTTTTCTTCAGGAATGTACTCAAACCTTTGGGAACTCGAAAGTCCGCGGCGGGGGTCGAAGCTGTATGGACCTCGATTGCGAATATGTAAAGAGCTCGATTGCGGAGCGAGGTTAAAGCGTAGAAACCTTGTGCTATTTCGGTTCTAAGGGATTTAGACCTTGAGATTATATTACACCGTGCTTGAATATTTGTTTTTATATTTTAACCCTTTGTACAATGACGCTACTGCATTACTGCCATCATCGTACTGTCGACGTTAACAAGCATACTTGAGAAATTTGTAAATGGCTCATATCATTTGTAAAAGTTTAAGAAATTGCAAGTGGTGTAGCCACTTGCTGTAATTGGACACTACATGAAGTGTCCAGTATTTACATCGATGGTGCCAGTCGAGCACTTCATGAAAGGACCAGATCACCTGGGCACATCGTGGGATTTACCGGTGTCTATAAAATTTACAGTATGTGACCAACAAAACTGGGTACTTCATGAAGTGCCCAACGCTCGTTGGGCACTTGCTGCAATTATTCCTTCTACCTCATGTGTCCAGCTCAGATCCTAGGCACTTAATTTAAAAACGTAAAACTATGGTTTACGTTGCTGTTAACGTTGCTGTTTTAAGTACGCTTTAAAAAAATATTATAGAACACTTGCAGTAAGATTTTCTACAACTAAACCAGATAATTCAATAAATTTAAATTTTATTTAAGTTTTAATAACTAAACATCATGAAACATTTTACCCAATATATTTATTTTAACATAAAACATCAACATTAACAATAATAGCCTTTTACTTCTTTCCGTTCTAATTGAAAACTAACTTATTTAGTTACCCTCAATAGAACTTATATTAAATCATAGTATAGCAAAATAAAACTAATTTACATAAAGCGCAATGCCATAAAAGTGTTACAAATTAATAAAACAATTCTCAAATTTCTTCTTTGGTATCAACACTTTCAAAATTTAATTTACATGAAATTATAATGTTTTGTTTGATGTTTTTATAATTTTATTGGAACTAACATTAATTTAAGTAGCTTTTCTTTTATCTTTGTACGAATGAATAAACATAACATCATTGCTTCAAGCCTTTTCATTGTAGTATATTTTTTAGTTTTCCATTATAGATTAATAAAATGTATATGGAGTGTCCTGTTTACTTATTACCTTTTAAGTAATGTACTTTAAATTGTTTTTATTTTATTCCTGTTGACGCCAGTAATCAAAAATCTGTTTATCTATCAAACGAAGACCTATATTTGGAAATTCATGTGAAGAATCTGTCAAAAGGGATAACCAGAGAGTGTTAAAGGTTGTTCAAAGGTGAGGAAAGGCTAGCAAAAGTTCAATTTTTTATGTAAAAAATTTGGACCAATACAAAAATATTTTAAACGTTTAATAGTAAACATTAACATTGTCATTGATTTTATTAACGAAATCGGGGCTTGACATAAACGTTGGGATTCACTTTAACTGAGATTTTACAGCGACTGCCCATCGTGCTCCGAAAGTTACAGCATGTGTCCAATGAGCGTTGGGCACTTCATGAAGTGTCCAGTTTCGTTGGGCACATGCTGTAATTATGACTGAAATAATCAAGTTACACTATGTGTCTAGGAGCGCTGGGCACTTCATGAAGTGTTTCATTACAGCAAGTGGCTACGGCTTATACATGAACGTTGTTTGATATAAAAATGTTATTGTCGTGATTCAGTGTTGACAAATAGCGATGTTGGTCGAGTTTTGTTAAGGAAATGTCACGGACGAAACATAATAGAGTATTTCGAATTATAAGTATCACTAATCAAGGTACTAGACTTTTTTTTTAAGAGATTAGACTTACTTGGCTATATAAGTTTATTAGACTACCTGTAAAATTAAAATATTTCTCATGTAAGATTTATACGCAAGTGAAGGAAGAAAGAACATTCCAAAATAAAATGCCAAAAAAATCAGAAAATTAAACTAAACTAAAATTAAATTAACCTTTCAATCAATCTTCTTCGAAATGTTGATCAAAACTCTATTATCTTTGTAAACATAAGGATTAAAAACTCTATTCGCGGGGATTAAAAAGGAAGGACGTGTTTAATATTATAGGAGGCTGTGTCTCTCTAAGCGGCTTATTGAAATCTGCTGCCCCCTCCTGTAGCCTGACATGGTTATCTGGCGCACTTCGACATTGTTTGTACAAATGGCCTCGCCCATGGCATATTATGTAGCGAGGAGTTATTTATATATATGGATGGAACCCACGCTGGACAGTCCAACATTCGAATAAGAAAACAAATTCTTATAAGTTACATAAAATAAAACTGTAGTACAACTTTAATGAAAAATTTTACTTATTTTTTAAAATGTCAGCAAACATTATTTTTATACTTTGATTTGCAAATGACATTTCACAATATTTTTTAGTTTTCGGAGACTGAACACATGTTCAATATTAAAGTAATCTAATAATTTTAGGTATAAGCACAGTCAAATATTTGTGCATCTGAGCAATGTTGTTTATTCACTGTACTAGCCTAATTAAAAAGATTTTTCAACCTGTTTCAAACACTTATCCCATTCCATTAATACTCATTCAAGGGTAAATGTGCATTTTTCAGTACTCCATCCGAAATCGATTTTTTTCTAAATGTAGAAATTTTGCATTTAATTATTCCGTAAATTATAGTTTTATTTCTCGGAAATGGCAAAAAACCAGAAAATCGGAAAAACGGGAATAACGATATTTTTGAAACAGGTCATGAAGGTACTCAAATTAACCGGAAAGCGAGTGAACATGCAAGAATTCTTAAGATCCGACAGTAACAGAGTTACGGCCGGAAAAGCGTTTGAATAGGGGCAAAAACAATTTATTGAGATAACGGTTTATTTAGGGTTAGGTTTTCGAATTTTAGGTCAGATTTTGGCAGTTAATGTTCGATTGAGATAGTTTAGTAAAGTTAGAGCAGATTGGGTAGAAATTTATTGTGTAAGGTAATTTTACGATACGTAACGTTAGGTTAGGTTATTTTAAGTTAAGTGGTGTAATAAGGGCTTGAAAAAGTTGGGCAATTTTCGGTTGGGTTCTAATAGTCATGTTACCATCTCGTGAACCTTATCATTAACAAAATTAACACTTATAAACCAATTCTAATATAACAAACATGACGTAAGATATCATAACCTAACCTGACCAAAACTAGCCTAACCTAACCAACCTAACCTAAACCAACCTAAACTAAGATGTCCATTCTTAATCCAATCTATTTCAATAAAATCTAAATAACTATAGCTGAAATCAGTCAAACCAAAAGTCGTTTCATAATTTTGCGAAGCTTTTTAGTTTATCTCAGTTACTGTATGTAAATAAAAAATTTAGATTTTGGATGGAGTACTTGAAAATACATATTTACATTTGAATTAGATGGATATAAACGAAGTTACAGCTGGAAAAGCGACGGAAAAGTCAATGAAAGACTTTAATTAAAAAATGTCATGTGGGTACTCAAATTTACGGACATTGCAAGCTGATTAAGATATGTAAGAATTTTTATAATCTAACAAATAGTATCTAAAATAAAGTAAAAAGCCTCGCAAAATTGTAAAACGACTTTTGGTTTGCACAGGCAACCTTCCCATAAAGGCTTATTTCCCTGTTATTAACCATCTTTCATTGAAAATGCTTTACAATGAAAATGTAGCCTAAATACTATTTAGTCCATATTATCTTTGTAATACACTAATTTTTATTATAACATATATTTATGGAAGATTTGCTGTTTTCGTATTCATTGGAAATAAACTATTTTTAATTTCATAGGCACTGCAAGTCACAAGCTTAAGTTGACAATTTAAATCGCAGCAGAACTCATTACAAAATGTTTGAGATTGCTAATGATGAGCATATTACAAAGTGAACCTGTCAAAATTTAAAGTAAATTTCAGGCGTGTCAATTCATACACTTATGTAAGACGTGTTTACACTACAAAGCTCACAGCAAACATAAGGCTTGCCGACGTTTCAAGGCTCTTGGAAAATGTGAGGCACATTAAAATTACAGAGCTAACAATTCATTTTAGGCAAAGGTGGAACAGCTGGAATCTCACAGATTAGTAAAAGCGGTACTCCACTTTTACTAATCCGTTAAAAAATATCTGTTACTGTTACTAGTAATAATAATTACGCGTTTTATCTCAAACAAGACTTTTTATTAATAGGGTGTTTTTATTAGTGGGTACTAAAAATACGTATGACCAACAAGAAGCTGGATTGGTACTATAGTAAAAATCCCATGGTACTGCGTTTCAACTGTAAGTAGCATCGAAAGGAAGTTAAAGTCAGGTTCACAGCCAGTCCAGTTTCCTTGGGCAGGTACCGGAAAGGAAGTCAACAACTAAGATGAAGGAAACTTCTGTTGATAAAAAATAATCCTGCTTGAAACTTTTGTTATATTCCGCCTCTTGGCATCATCATATTTTTAATACGCTACAAGGGAAACTTGCAATCAATAAGGTTTTTTAAGATTTACCATCACACATTATGCACTCAAACATGCGTCTGCGTGCAGATGTGCAAGCTGGCTATAGATTTTGATTTAGGCTATATAACCCCAAAAAATCACGAATAACTGGTTCGATTAATTAAGTTTCTTTTGACGAAGCGAAAATGCAAACAAAAGAACATCTACTCACCTCTAAAAGATTCCGCACTGTTCTCCTAGCAATGAATTACACTGTGTAATAAATTCGTAATTAGTAATTAATACGTTACAGTAATCGTCCCAAGTTCTACTTGTAAATAAAACATTGTAGAGAAATAAATGTCAAAGAGCTGTAGGGTCGTTTCTTGTTAACTGACCCGTATTGAATTAAGTATTCGTCAACTCTTGTTGACCTTTAAGTTAAGTGACATTTTCTTTTCATAGTTTTCATTGCGGCTCAGGAGTCAAGATACCAAACTCATCTCTTGTTACTGTTTCAACTTTGGTGGATTATTCTGGCAGTTCGTAAAACTTTAATTTGGAAGTATGTTTGAATAATTTTGAGGAAGGGGAAGGAATTGACAGCAACGCGAGTATCAAAGACATTAAGACAAGATGTAAGTCAAGGAACCCATATCATAAAGTTTATCTTCCAGAATTTTAAACGAATAGAAACAAACACCAATAATTACTTAGATTAGTCAGAAATATCTAAAAAAGTTAGTACAAATATTCTGAATTAAGATGTGAACTGTTTATTTCAAAAGAAAATTTTGTTTCTAAATTGAATACTTTTAATTTAAATGGCGTCCTACAAGGTATTGTAAGCCAAGTATGAATGAAGGATGAGTGTAAGAAGTGTGATGCGATCTTTGTAATCTTGTTACTGACAAAGGGCGACATGTTCCTCAGACAGGTGAATTAATAGCCCAAAAGCCAATGGAAACTAAGGGGCCTACAGTTTAACGTGGGATCCAAACCACACTTTCGTTAACTTCCCTTACGAACTGGTCTAATTATGAGGATGGTCTTATAGATGGACGAAGTATCAACCAGTGCGAAAGTTAATCCCCACCAGGGAATATTTTACCCACAAGCCATCGCTTGTAAATATCCTCAATTTGTGACATCCAAACAGCTAGGTAACAGGACACGCCATTTAGGAAGTTTATGAAAGGGAGATCGGTAATGCGAATCTCAAACATTGCCCGAAGAATGCGTGCAGTATCACTGTAATGCTTTGACAAAATACCTTACAATGCAATATTTGCAATAGACTAATATATTTTTTTATAAAAACGAAGAATAAATTTTTTTAAACTTTTCTATTTGATACATATTTTAACGAACCTTCTAAAATATACAAATCTGCATATACATACTGCGAATTTTCTACTCGTTTACCCTGCATACCGACATCCGGCTCATCCAAGGTTGTGATAGTGGTCTAAACCTTCCGATAGCAGTTTCAATAAAGTTGTTAGACTCTAGGTATCCATTCCTAGAACATATTATTTTTTAATGAAAACTATTATTTACAAAAGGAGGAAAGAAAAGCTTTTAGCAGAAGCAACTATGAGGAAAATACTTTTATTTAAAACGCCATTAGTGTAAAAATAACATTTTATTCATTAAGTTGAATTTATTTGTCCACTAGATGTTACCCACGCCCGCTTTGTCCGCATTCAAAATGATAGTAAGATATTTTTATAATAATATTATATTTACATTAGTTATGTACATGTAAAATATTCTTAGTACTTTTGATAAAATAAAATTAGATTTGTTGAAATCAAGCAGCTAGTTAGTTAGCTTAACAAATGGATACGTTGTTACAGCTGACTTACATACTCTGAAACAAACTAACTCACAAACGCTTACACTTACATACAAAAAATCATGAACATTCTAATGATTTGTAAAATAGAAAAAGTATATAATTTTTAAAATTAAAGAATAAAGGATGATTTCTCTCAAATATTTTTAGTACACATAACTCTAACAACTAATGTTTCGTATACATCACTTGAAAACCATAATTAATTTTTGCCGAATCTTTAAATAAACCATTATAGATAGGCATTTTCGCATGATTAAGTTCCCAAAAGCGACACCACAATAAATTGAAGAGTTTCGTAATGATGATGCCGTAATGATCATTTAGTGGAGGAACCGCGAGCTGGAGCGTTCGTTAGTAGCTGTTATGACTACTCCCGCTCTTTAACCTTCGTTGGTATCAAGTTTTATTTCCCACTTCCATAATAATTCAGCGTTTCAGAACTTATAGTACAAGTATCTTTTGATTTGTTTGAAATTTACTGATCTACACTTTTCACTTTTATTTCAGAAAACATCAGTTGTAGTTCAGAATAGTAATTTGAATTTCAGAAAGAGTTATTTCAATTTCAGAGGTTGTATTATTGTATGTAATATCAGACCATATTTCTGTTTCAAGCTCATATTTCAGTAGATGTTTTGTTTCTGAAATTGACTATTTCTGAAATACATTTTACTACCTCTAAATTAAATTTGATAATCTTAAATTCAATTGATACTGTCTGAAATAAAATTTTATATTCTACAATTAAAATGACGATTTCTGAAATAAAATTTCTCATTCTGAACTACAATTGATGCTTTCTGAAATCAAGATGATATTTCCTCAAATAAAACTGGAAAAGGTGTAGTGAATATAGCAATATGAAAAGGTGTAGGTGAGTTTATGTTATGATTTTGATTTTTTCGGACGTTCGCCTTAACTTATTAGCAAAATTTAAGAACTTTGCAGTTGATTTGGGAACTGGGAAAAGGACTGGAAAAAATATAGTTATTATTTTTAATTAGTTGATGATAGGTGGAAAAATAAAATTTGATTATGAAATGTAGAAATCCTATGTATATACAGGGGTATTATTGACTGCGGGAACACAATGGTGGCAGACGTGCGATAATAAACGACCGGGCATACGGCGCGGCGTGCAATTGTTCATCTGGGGCCTTTATATACACCTTTATTGAATTTATAGCTATTGAATATCTGCACAGCTGCCCAGTAATGGTTCAATGCTTCGTCGTAGGCTCTCCTGAAAATTTATATTTTATTTAAGGAGGAGCTAATATCAATGTCACAAGCTAATATTAGAACCTTTTCCAATGAATCCTTGAGGTAAGCTAAATTCTAGAATCTCTGCATCAACACTAATTTTAGAGTACAATCGTCCACTAACAACGGGGTTCTCAAAATTCAAACTTTTAGAAAATAGTTCAGTGTTAGATACATTTTTCCTCGCAGCTAAATGAGTGATCCGATCTTCAATGAAATAGAAACTTGCATTTTTCAATGTATGAGAAGCCTTTTGAGCATTTAGGTTTTTGGGAAATACATTTATTGTCTATTTTTCACAATTTTTTCGGTTTATTAAGTAAGTGTAAAATTAAGATTTAAGTCGGGAATCCGACCATAGCCTTTTGTTTTTTTCCTTCCGATATCAATTTTAAATCCCGGATTAGGCTTCATATTCTTTTGAGTCCTAAATTGGCTGCCTGGATTAAGGTGAGTGCACGGTACGATGAAAGTTCAGACTTCAACCCCTGAAGCGGCAACCATATACAGGGTGTCCGGAAATTATGGTAAAATATTTTAGTATATGATAGCACAGGTAAAAATAAGAGAAAAAGTTCATGTAAACATAGGTCCAAAAGTGCTTCGTTTTCCGTCTGTGTGTCTGTGTGTGATTTTTACATATTTAAACATATCTCACGAACCTCTTAACGTATAAACTTCAAACTAGGTGTACGGACGACCACTATTGAGACCTATTTTTGTATGAAACTTTTACAATTTCAAAATGGCGACTGTTTTTTGTTTTCAAAGCTAAATATCTTAAAAACCGTAAATTAAAAAAAAATTATACAAGAGACAGAAAATATGTGAAATTTAATCCAATTAACGCTGATATTAAGATTATGATGATCGGACTACTAGTAACGGAGAAATTTTAACTTTTCTGAATAGAAACATGGTTGTTTAGAGCATACTGTCAGAAATTTGTATGTTTTTATTCGGAAAAATTAAAATTTCTCCGTTATTAGTAGTCCGATCATCATAATCTTAATATCAACGTTAATTAGATAAAAGTTCACATTTTTTGGTCTCTTGTATAATGTTTCTAAAATTTACGATTTTTAAGATATTTAGCTTTGAAAACAAAAAACAGTCGCCATTTTGAAATGGTACAAAGTAGAAATTTGGTACTTCATACAAAAATAGGTCTTAATAGTGGTCATCTATATACCGAGTTTGAAGTTTCACGTTAAGAGGTTCCTGATATATGATTAAATATGTAAAAATCACAGACACACAGACGGAAAACGAAGCACTTTTGGACCTATGTTTATATGAACTTTATCTCTTATTTTTACCAGTAATATCATCTACTAAAATATTTTACCATAATTTCCGGACACCCTGTATATTTTATTCAAATACTACTAAAAACTAATTAGAACTATTTTTCGCGCACGAAAATCCCGACCAGCCCAAGACCTTTGACGCATCGGGGTGTGGGGGAGGGGGGAGTTTTCACCAAAAACAAAAGCACATCAAGAACAAGTAATAATAAGATATAATCATCGTCCGATAGGAAACCAAACAGGTACAAAAAACACTTTGCTGCAGCCAATGACATAACTTACGCATATTTAGGAGTCGTCTATCTCTCTCTAAACATTTGTTATCCATCTCTCTCGCACGCGTTCTTTAAAACGGTCGGGATTTTCATGCGCGAACTATAATTACATTCTAACTACTAATTATAATTTAGTAATTAGAAAATTTCAGTACTTTTAGGATAAACTGCGAATTAAGTATGTGTTGGGAAGTTTTAGAGTTTTCACACCATTTGCCCATCTTAAGGAAAACAGAAACATTTATAGGGGTAACATTACATGATCTCATTTCAACCGAGGGTAGAATCACCACATTTCAGGGTGTGACTAGACGATTAAACGATATATATGATTAAATTATCAAAAGGTATCAGTTAATTTGTAAATTTATAGAATTGCATTTATTTGATGATTGCAAGAGTAATAAGTTATAAGATATCATTTGATTAACATTGGCCATTTTTTCAGCGGGTGAAACTGCGGGCATCTGCTGGTGGTTAAATAAATCATCCAGGCGTTCCTTGGCTTTTCAGTCACGCTCTATATTTAATATGATAGATTAAAAGACAGGTGTACATTACCTTATGTATAGAAAACAAATATGCGCGTTTTTGTTTGTTAATAAACGCTTTCAAGCAAAAGGAAAATATCCAAATTTGAATAAAGTTATAAAAGGTTTTAAATTTGAATAAAAAACAAAGGTGTCCTTAAATACGTTTAGTGCCTGACTAAATATTGAGGTCAGATTTAAAATAAGATTCTCAAAACTACTTTTTTAAATTAATGAAAAAATCATGATTAAGATCGTTTATCACTTCTAAAAAGAAACCAAAGAGCTTTCAACAAATGAATCGTTGGGGTAATAAATCTCTGTAAGAGGTCTTAGTGTTCCAATTTATTATCCCTTGAATATTACCGGACCTGCTCGGATTTTTAAATAATTTTTGAGAGACCACGTCTTCATTAATACATCACGTTTTTTTGATCTACCCTTAACATTTTAATCCCACTGTATAGAGCTTAACACCTATGTGGTGGATATAAATTTTAACATTACCAGAATAGTTTTTCAAATGTCTTGCAGGCTTTTAATAGGTAGAACGGGTTATTGTACCGATATTACATATGAAGGTCTTTAATGGACTAAACATACTCATTTTTAATAATTATTCTTCCAGGCTTTTGCAAACTTTACGTACTTGTTATTTTGTTGCAATAATATTTATCGATCAAAGAGCTTTGGGAATTTCCTTCTGTATATTTAATTAACTAAACGAATCCGCAAGAGTTTGGCTGGGTCTGATGTTAAGTAGCCTTTTTTATAAACATGTTTATATTTCACAAAGAGTGTGCATGTTTTAAACCAGTAGTGATTGACCACTTATTATTTGATTGTTTGGAATTTTTTAAACGTATACCCTGCAAAGTCTCCATAGAAATAGGTATGCTGCTACATATCTAACATAACAAAAGAATACACAATAAAATATCTTCAAAATATTACAACTTACATATATCTAAATGCATATTTGGCATATCTTAAGAACTTCTTAAGAAATCATCTAGAAGCTTTAACCGGATATGGCGAAAAACGGATCCGATTCTGAAATGAATTGATAATACTGTGTCGTACATTGTGGCAATTCTGTTCTCCTCGCTTCTCGAAAGTGTGGCTTAAATTATCCGCTATAGCGCTGAGTTGACTTAAGTTCTGCCAAAGGCGTGGAACCATCAGCAACATTGGGGTCACAAGCTGAGGCAGAGGTCTTATTTATCGGACATCCAACATTTAAATTAAGTGTAAAATATACATTATCACTAGACCGAGTGGTTTCTCTTATCCACCGATTCCTTGGAGAATACAGGCAGAGTAAGAAACATCACTAATATCTCCCATCTGACATAAATACTAGATTTCCTGTGAAATATACATTTATAAGGGAGTTTGTTTCCATATTGTAGGCCCATACTTGTACCAGGTAGTGGCTGTGATGATAGGTGGCTGAGAGGGGAGGGAGGGAGGGGGAGGTGTTGGAGCGGCAATATGGGGCAGCCAATATGTGCCGCTCGAGCCGCAGGGATCAAATTGACTTTTGCCAGAACGGTGCTTATCTGCAAATTGGCTCTAGTAAGGCAGCTTCGTGACTTGAATTTGTAAGCAAATGTCTTTCTTTTAGCGGACCAAAGTCATTAGGATATAAGTACCGATATAGCTCTTCAAGAATACAATTAAATAATGTATTATTACAGTAAGAGAAGAGGCGTAGGAGATAACACTTGAAAAAAATCCGCTTGAATTTCGATGGTAAAGAGGAGTGAGGAGTGAGGTGTTGTAGCGGCAATCTGGGACATGCCTCTTCCATAAATTTGTAGGTAGACATTTGCTGTAGACGTTTGATGTTTTAATTTACGTTTTTTCTGACTATGAATCATAACAAGGTACTCAGTTTTTAATTTCACTAGTTATTTCTTAATTTTGCGCTATCCTCTTAGCGTTTGTTAGGTCTTTGAATGAAAACTGAACTTGACACCATGGGCCTTGTAGAAAAATTTACATTTTAGTCAAGGACTTTTTCATGAACCTAAATGTGATTCTACACAGCTGCCCCAAACTCCTAAAATTGAACTTTTTTCATGAACACTCAGTAACCGAATAGTTTTAATTAGTGGTTTGTAAAATCAAAGCTTACACTAGACTAAACCCCCCGTTTACTCATTTTCTTAATGTGCTAATATAAATAACATTGATGTATTCCTAATAATATAAATAAGGAAACTCTTAATAGGCGGTGATGGTGATATTATTATGATCGAGCCGGCTTGTAATTGATTTGGTAGCCTTATCACTTTGACTGAAAATAATACTTGACAAAAGATCAAAATATATTATGATTTTGTTAAAATATTCAGTTTTACATCTACAGTAATGATAGTAATGGGTAGCCACCTAAATTACAGTGTTTGATGTAGACACCGTATTTTAATTCAAAATAGAATTTTAATTCAAAATAGTTATTTAGACTAGCTAAACTGAACTAGTCGAAAAAGAACAGGAAAGTAACAGGATTTTATAGAAACAGTTGTTCTTTGTTGTGGAAGTTTAATTTAACTGAAATTACGTTTGGAATAAGGCCACATGCATAACTTTCATATTAGCTTTATCAGTAAATAAAAGTGGTCGTAAAATGTGACAGTCCACTCTCTCACACTTAGATAAATATTAAATTTGTCACTAGCACTCTTATACTTTGACGATTACTTTGACGATCATGTTCCTTTGTCTGTGGAATTAATATTACAAGGTTTAACGATGCGTGTTTGCAGCAGCTAAATACATATTATTTCTAGTGAATCTTGGATTCCTCAAAAGCTTTAAAATATTTGAAGGAAAATCATTGTTTTGAATCACCAAACAACAAAAAATTGTATACGAAAACCTTTGTCGACCGATCAGAAGCATAGCAATCACTTGTGAATAATCACTGGCAAAGACCGATTTGAATTTTTAACAGCTCAATTACATTCAAGTGATGGTTGTGCTAAGATGTATACCCATATGTCATTAACTTTCTTTTGAATTTTGCTTTGTATTTACGGATTAAAACAACAAAAACTTAAACAGCAAGTCAACATTTTAAATGTGTACTTAAATATCAAACATCCTGTATACATAAGTTGACAGAGTGAAAGTCTCTCTTGTCATGTAAATTTAATTAAAATAGATATAAAAGCCTGGCCAATAAAGTGGAATCAAATCATCGTACAATCAATAACAGTAGATTCACTTGGGCGGTGAATGTTTTTAATTACAGCGATGATTTAGAATCCAAGTTCGTTGCACAGATTTAGTGAACTTTTTTGTTCATTCAACAGTTCTTGTTCATTTAAAGAATATGGGTAATTACCGTAGATTTGATGCTGAATATTGTATGTTAAGCTGCGAGGAAAGTGCTTTCCAGCAGAAGTTTAATTTACCCGTAATAATCTACCTGTAACAGAGTTGACTATTAAGCAACTATGTAAAGCTATTTCGGAATATCACACAATCAGCTACTTGTGATAGTGCTTCTACGGCGGAATGGTGCTACTCTAAATTAGCCCATTATAAAGTCTATCTTGCCAAAGAGGCTTCATTCAATTTAAAAAACCTTTTACTTTTTATATCGAAAGATTCTAATAGCTCTAAAACCTTTTTTACATTTAATATAGAGCTAAAAATTGATTAAGTTTATAAATACACACTATAAATATATTGACAAAACGAATATCAAACCACAATCGCAAATTACCGTTACATTTTGTAAGTTATCTGGCATTAGGGCTTCAACTAATTCAGTAAGAAAAATAAACACATTAAAAGTAAAGAACAGAGAATAAGTGAGCTAAAATCATAAACTATTGTTGATATTTATTTTAACTGTGAAACGAATGATCTTGTTTAGTGATAACAGGTTTCATTCCAAAGTGTAGTCAACAAAGTTGGAATGCTCTGGGTGATTATTGTTAGGAAAATTGCTGGCGACGAAATTAAATAGTTGTTCCTCTTCCATTCTAACTTCTGACTCCGCGTTGTTTGGCCTTGTATAAAATACACAGGACAGGACAAGTTAACTCGGGAACAAATAAAATTACCGCTATGATTGAATGTATCAGTCGTATTTACATCATAGAATACAAACTAGAAAAGTAATGTGTTGTTGATAGTTTTCATATATGTAATGATGAGAATTAGAAATGTCCCTAATTATCTACTTACTAATTTAAGTTAGCTTATTTAACTTTGTCATAACTTTTTTTATTATTTTTGTCGAGAAATATACAGGTTGTCCCATAAGTAAAGTTCTAAACTCCGGGAAAAGGTTGTATGGGTCAAAATAGTGAGAAAATCAAGAACAAACTTTTCTTCCAAAACGCTTTGTTTACCAGAGATCCGCCATTTTGTATTTCTTGCAAAATAATTTTTATCTTTGGATTTTTCAACCGATCTTTGTAACGTACTCTAGAAAAAATATTCAACTTGATCTAATGTTAAATTTAAAATGGCCTCCATTTTTTATTTTTAAACCAAAATAGCGGGAAAACGGTTAACAACGACAAAAAGTACTAAGAAGATTATTTTTGAAAATTTTATTTTCAATCTGTCAACACACAAAAATGAGAATCGGACAAAAAATCATCCGATACATTGAGTTTGGTGTTGAATTAAACAAAAGGTACATTTATTAAGACCTTCAAGTGTTTTCACTCATTAAATTATTTCAATGCATCTTGGTTATTTTTTGTCCAAACATAATTATTTTGGCGTTCACAAATTAAAAATAAATATTTATAGAAAAAATTATTCATTGTAATATTTGTCGTTTTTGATCGTTTCCCCGCCATTTCAAAATTCAAAATTGGACCAAGATGATTTTTTTCTAAGTAGAAAAGGTCGCTTTTACCTTCACATACATACTAATGTTATAAAGATCGGTTCACGAAGCTATCTCTGGCAAACGAAGCGATTTTGAAAAACAATTCTTTATTTTCTTATTATTTTGAGCCACATAACCTTTTCCCGGTGTTTGGTACTTCACTTATGGGACACCCTGTATATTTATTTCTTAAAGTTAGACGCTGGTTAAGCGTTTCAATAATAAAAATCCCCAACCTCTTTGCTGAGACCTGCATACTCAGCGAATTTCAAATGCAAAACAACATATTTCAATCCAACATAGCGATATTTGGTATGTTTTTGTAAGCTCCATAAGAATAACATGGGGAATGAGTATGCAGGTTTGCAGCTACAGGTAACTGGGTGGTATTAATTAAATATTTAGTATATATGAACTAGAAGAAGCCATTTAGCAAGTTTTATCAAGATATGTTGAGAAATAAGCGAGGTATAGAATTTTATTTATTTCCCATAAGGTTAACATTGGGACAACGTACTGTGTTTACCATTTTCAATATCTCGGTAACCAATGGACATAGAGCAGTGATTCAAGATACTAAATTGTTTGTTTTTTCGAGCTGAATTCAATGGTGCTAACAAAAATTGGATCATTTTTATTTTTCTATGTGAAAACCCCAAAAAGACCATTTTTGGGGGGGTTTATCCCCCTTTACCCTCCCTTCCAATGGTCAGATCGGGCTGGTTTTCGAACTCATCCGAATAATTACTACTTTACACACCTGTGCCAAATTTCATTCCGATCGGACCATTTATGCGAGCGCTATCGTGCTTACAGACACACATATATATATAGATATATATATATATCTACAAATTTGCACTAATGGTGTTTTTGGTATCTGGGGGCACCAAAATGAAAAGTTATGATGGCCCCGCGCTTAAGTCTTACCATGAGACCTACGGTAATAGCTTCTTCCCTATAGGGGAAATTCGCTAAAAACCAAACAATCCAATTACAAATATTACGGTTTTGGTTCACATTTTTTTGGCTTTTTTTGGTTTCACCAAATCTGCCATTGCCCCAGAAACAGACCAATCATACCCATGAATCGTTCATAATCGATTACTCATTCATGGTCGATCATCGAGTGGGTTGTCTGGGACGCTCGGCGAACACATTTATCTTTGATCATGCCCAACGACCACATGGTTAACACTACACAGCGCAATACCCGCCGTCAGTGTACTCGCCACTAGGCCAGTATTCTGCAAATTGGCTGCGAGAATACGGATTGTGGACAAAGACCTATTGAGAAGGCAATCAACAGCACAAATTGGTCCGACTAGAACAATATATTTATGGTATTTCCTTTGTGTACATGCATAGGCATCTCTGCGGCCTTCGAACTGGCAACGCCGCTTTTCATGTTTGTTATGCATAGTAAAAACCCTTACAGAGCCAGCTGATTTCATGTAAGCAAGAGATACTGCCATGAGAGAGTATGGATAGATAAATCAGCTAAACCCTTAGGCGAATTGTTGCCATTTACTAGCGCCGCGGCATTGTTATGTGGCTATGGCACATGTTAACTGAATTGAAACTTAAACTGTTGTTTTGTCTTGATATTCAGTATTAAAATAGTTAGCTGTTAAAGAGTTAATTAATTGAATCGAGATAAGTTTACTAAGAACCGTAGAACTAGCATGGGTCTCGATAATCATCCATAAAATTCATTCACAAATTAAATTCCATCCTATTTTAACATGCATAACATCGAATTTGATTTTTTTACAAGTTTTATCTTGAAGTTCATGTTAATTGGACTTATAAATGCACCTAAAAGTTCTAAAATATAAATATCATACATCATGAATTTTTGTTGTAATTCGTTTAACTTAAAAAAAAAAACAATAATGGCAAATTTAAATTTTATTTTTATCAACTATCACTTAATTGTTGTTCTGTCGACCACCGCATTGTTCTGGAATTTCGCGCCAAATAAAATCTCCCTCTTCGTAAATGAGGTTCTTCAATCAGAATTCGTGCAGTAAGAACAGCGTAATTGTGAATGAAAGATAAAAAGAACTTTCACTCTTAATTAAAACTTTTGTTAACTGGACAAGTTGGCCTGTGCGAGGTAATTATCGTTGCCGGGGAGGCAAGCACTCGGAAACATCCTCCAATCCAATTAATTAGATTTACCTCTTTTTCATCCCCTCCTTGTCTAACCCCTGCCTTCACACTAAGCCACTGATCGCGTTCCCTCAGGGATCTCCACTGTCGAAACATCAGTTTCATCTGTTGTATTTATGTTTATCCTATATGTTAGCGATTTTCAAAGCTTTGTGCAATAAACTGTTATTTGAGTTATAAGGTTTATTTTTTAAGTGACTCAACTATCCATTTTGCAGATTTCACCGTCTTTTTTCAGAAAAAAAGTTGATCAAAGAAAAAAGAGCAACAATGGATTAGTAGAAAATTGAGTGAGTGAATGATAAATAATGAATAGCAGCCCATCAGTGTTTTTGTGACTGCTTTTGTTATGTTCTTCAAATGTTGTTATGTTATGTTCTAGGTTTTCCTCCACCTGAAGACGGGATCAGATTCCAGATCCCGAAACGTCGTGAAACTTGTTTTTACTAATCAGTGATGGCAAATGTCCGCAAAAATCCAAATCAAAATATAGATTATCTACATTGACAAATTCTTTAAAGTCATATACAACTTATGGGAGAGGGTGCTCTTTCTAAAGCCTTTCTTGATATGCAATTAACTTACATTTGTCCAATGTTACAGAAGATTCTTTAAATTGACTTTCTTTAGATAATTAAAAATAAATCAATTTTTCTCGCTTGTCTTTTGTTAAGAGTTCATCGAAGGTAAGTTTGAAAGTTTCGCTCGTTCAGATGAATCAATGTGTTAATCACCCTGAATAATGAATATGATTTTGGCTTAGACAAGTCGAAAACCGGGTCATCCCATAATCACAAGATACAGCTGTGACGGAAAATTGGTATTTATTAAAATTATTCTTACAAAATTCATGCTTACCTCTTAATTTTTAAAGAAGATTATAGTTACGGTATATTATTATACCGACTGTAAAAAAATATACAACCGCATGAGGGACTTCGCTTCAAACAAGCGATATTCTGTGCACTTGCTCTTTTTTCATAGCAAATACGAAAAATCCTACCTAACTTTGCTACGAGCTAAATTTTGTGAACCGCAGCAGAGCGTGATAATTGATCATCGGAATTTAAGCATAGCGAGCTTTGGTGCAATAATTACAATGGGGTCATTAACCTTGCAGGATGACGTATTCAATGGATTGAGGATTTGCACATTCATTGGTCACCGGACGAGGATGAATAGTTATAACAGGGGGACTAACATTAATCCTGAAGGGAGGACCAGAGTGGGCTTATGGGTTCTGGAAGCTTTGTTTTGCAGACCACAAATTGTTTCATACAATGTAGGAAATATGCTGAATCCTCGCTTCATAAAAAATTATAAAGTTCTTTCAACACAGTTATTTTTCTCAAATTTGTATTTTTCCCGTATTTAAATATTGTTTGTCAAATGAGTCTCTTCTAGAATAAAAGTAGACTTATGAAATTGTTTAACAATTCATTTTTGATTTTTAATTATAAATAGTTACCCTTCTTAGTTATATTTTAGTAGTTGTTATGGTTTAAATATTATACAGGGTGTTTTTTTTTAAACGCAACCGATTTTTAAGATTGAATAATGCACATATGAATGTGTAATGAGTATTGTTGTATTGATCTTTACATTTTATACAAGCTATTATTTAAGTTTGATCACATTTTATTTACATTATTTCTTGCATTTAATTTGTTATGTTTGTTTTGAGGTTCTGAATAGCTTTTGAATTGTTTTTATAGAATAATTACTACTTTACATGTCTGTGGCAAATTTCATTCAGATCAGACAATTTTTACGCGAGTTATCGTGCTTAAAGACACACACATTAAAAACCCAACCCAAAACTTGATTTTATCCGTGAAGGATTATTTCCCCTCAAGATCCCTGGATTTGACCCCACTATATTATTATATTCTTTGGGGATACATACAAGAAAGGCCTAAAAAACAAGTCACAGCATATTCAGTTCCTCAAAACAAATGTAATGCAAGAAATTCAAAGAGGTACCTAGAGGTATGGAAGTACCTAGAGGTACCATCACTTGTTCGGGAATTTGATGGAGATAGCATAACTTGAAACAAATGCCACTGGCGAATTTTTTTGAGCACATAAGGTGAACTAAATGTGATCAAACTTAAATAATAGATTGTATAAAACGTAAATAATCATAAAACAATACTTATTTCATATTTATATGTGAATTATTCAATCTTAAAAATGTATTGCGTTTTAAAAAAAACACCCTGTATAATAAGATGAGCTAGTTGAAAAAGGCATTAAATTTAGTTCGTTATCAATAATTCATTTTTGGAATTTTCTAGTTTCCTTTCAATACAACATGTTTGGGTTGAATTCTTGAGTACTTTAAAATTAAATAAATTCTCCATTCAATTCTTCTTTTTGAGGCCGATTTTATGATTCGTTTTTTTTTAATTAATTATAAATGGTGTAGTGTAGGTACTGTTCGTGTAGCAAATATTCCGAATCGGTGTATTTCAAATTATTTTACTTTATTTTAATGCTTTATAATTACAAAACGAATATTAAATTTCGTAGCAAACAATTTATTTACCACTAGATTAAACACTCCCGTTGCAGCAGACCTGCTTGCTAAGCGAATTTAAAATGCGTAAAAACATATTTCAATCTGACGAAAGCGAGATATGACGTCTTTTCGTACTCTCCATTAGAATAACTCAGGGGATGAGGATGCAGGTCTGCTGCAACAGGTATGTAAAAATTTGGATGATATAATACAATATCCAATAGAGGCGAATTAGAAGAAGCCAATA
The DNA here is from genome assembly GCA_035578135.1 of Flexamia atlantica. NCBI lineage: Eukaryota > Metazoa > Arthropoda > Insecta > Hemiptera > Cicadellidae > Flexamia > Flexamia atlantica. Next base: position 56,143,197 of record JAQJVK010000006.1, read on the forward strand.
TATACCAAGTTTTATCAATATATTTTACGAAATAAGGAGACTGTAGAATAATTTTTTATTTCCCATAAGGATGACATGGGGAATGAGTGTGTAGGTTTGCTGCCACGGAAATGTAAAGGTTAGGGATATTTGGCTAGCAAACGATAGATAATGACCATATTAAGTCACATACCAAGTTTTACGTAGTAAGATATGTTCAGAAATAAGTGAGACATTACATTTTATTTATTTCCCATAATATTAACATTGGAACAAAGTACTGTATTTACCACTCTTACTATCTCAGTAGCCAATGGGCCTAGAGTAAAGATTCAACATATTAAATTGTGTTTTTCCTTCGTAGCTGAATTTGATGGTGCAAACCAAAATTTGATTATTTTAATTTTTCTATTTAAAAAATCCAAAAAACAAATTTTTGGGGGATGATCCCCCCGGTACCCCCCTCTCCGGATGGACCGACCGAACTGGTTTTCAAACTCGTCCGTATCATAACTACTTTACGGGTCTTTACCAAATTCCATTATGATCGGTCCATTAGGATTAGGAGTTTTAAAAGACTTATAGTGATAGATTGTTGTATTTTTAGTGCTCACTAAAACTAAACAGATATTTATAGATCAGCTTTTCATATAAATACCTTTACTTTATGGTTCGAAAATCTTATTTTGTGGCGAGTTAGTTCCATAGTATGGTTTATTAAACGTAAATTATATTCCACGTTAATTATTTATGATAATAAACTATTAAAAATTAAAATTAAAATAATAATAACATTTTATTCTACACCTGAGTAAAGTCAAGAAACTTGGTCCGGTGCAAGTTCATATTTCTATATGTATTACATTTATTAATTGATCATATGAGTAATCCCGCTATATTAATTTTAACCAACAATTACCTGTATAATTCAAACTGTATCGTTTACGTATAGAAATAATAATTTAACCCTACACATATTGACAAACCTATTAAAGCACACAGAGTAAGCTTTTACTATCATAGATTTACTTTTCCCCTCATTAATAGAGCTTTTTGAGAGAACGACGAAAAACTGGCTATAACTTATTGGTTCTTATTTTACTCGCTATTGTATATTAATCATTTTCCTACAAAAATTTCAAATCTTTATTTTTTTATGTTAAAGCTGCTCAATAGATTAAGGTCTTCTTTGTAAATGTTAAACTTATATTTTTACCTTGGTTCGATTTACCTCGTTAAATATAAAGTTATTGTTACTGTGTTTACTAAACAGATCTTATCATACCAACCTGTGCAATATCATAGTTTTTAAAAAATTATAAAAGTTTATTAGAAGAGGACGATTTCGGAGACGTTTGCCTTTAAATGAGGCCACTGACACTGAGACTGTAATTTAAGCCCAAAAGTTGTTTGCAATCTTTGATATGTGTAACACAAACGCATGAACGGAACCGCAACTCCGATGAACAAGTTGGGCAAGTTATGCTAAGAGACATTCTCTAAAAATGTGATATTTTTGTTTAATCGCACGTTTATTTATGAATTGTATTAATGTTATTGAGTAAATAATTTGTGGCTTGATAGTAAAAGTACTTGAATGAAACTCATTTGATATTTTATATCAGATCAACCTAAGTGATAATTTGATAGCTTAAAACGAATATTCATGCGTAATTTAATTCGTTACCTACATAGGCGTTTTTTAATTCCAAATAACAAGATAGAGCGAATGAGCGGGTTTTCATAAAATGAGTCAACATAATGTTTGTTTTTGCCTAAATACATCATCGGAAAATTAGCAATAGCCTTGACGAGACAATGCAATTTGCAAATGTCAATGGTGTCCATCGATGTCAATAATAATATTAGGCTACCCTTCATTCGACTGTTGTTATTTGTCATAATTAGAAATAAATTATTTTCATTACTTTATTTTTGCAATGAATAATTGTCAAAGCAAATTAGTAAACTTGTTAAATTACTTTCAGAGGTTATATGTCATTAATCCCATATTGGTTCAGGTAATATTACACAATTTCCTGTGGTCACGCCGACATGCCAGATGTTCTGCTGGAAAAGCTACACACACACATCAACAAAGCTTTATTCAGAAGAGCATCATAGAGACTGTTATATCAGTTTGGGATTATAATAAGTCAAGTGTGTTTATAATAAGACGTTTGATGTCAATGATCTATGAATGTTTTCGTATCTAAGATATGTTTGTGTACTTTATAAATAAATGAAAAATTCTCAACTGGATTCAAAAAGAAAAACTTATTGTAATTTAATTTAAAAAATGTTCAAACATATTTAATATGATGCTTTGCAAACATAAACACTTGGTCACTAAAAATTCAGCAAGGAACTCATTGAAATTTATAATTGGATGATAAATACCTATTATCAACCAAACATTTAAATAAAGATTATAAAAAACCTCTTTTTAAACTTTTGCATTGCATAACGTATTTTCATCTGTCTCACAACCGCATTAAAATTTGGTTATACGGATTTAAGCGAAATATAAATATATAAAAAATGAATGAAATGAAAGAAGGAAAGGTCAGCTAAATAACGTTAGAGTAATTCATAAATATTATTAAATGTTTATCGCTCGTAACATCCATGACTTTTCTTGTAAGTAATAAAAGGACTTTAATAAGGGGTTTATTAAACTTTTCCCCGCTTCTTAGTTTACGTCAAAGAGTTCACTAATTTAGTTAATGAATTCATTTTCCAAATTTCAATGTCACTAGTTATGATAAAATAATTTAATATGGTTTGTTTATGTCAGTTAACGACTAGCTATTAAAGCAATTTAAATCGGACAACGGAGAAAAAATATAATAAAGAGTTTATTTAGCTCCAATAACTGAATAACTGTTACCTTTTTTAAAGAACACCTCAATTGAGGGAAACCTAATATATATTTATGTTTTATAATTTCAAAAGCCCATTTCTTACGGATTTATTTTTATTTTCTACAGTTTTTTAAGCTTGAGAATTAAAAATCAAACGTGATCTCAGTCAATCCTCGATAACTTCATCAAAGAAAATATATAATGTTTTAGTAAGTACTATAAACACCACTTTAAAATATTTATAAAAAAATCAGAGTTCACTGCAAAATAAATGAAATTGGAATATCTTTTGGCGTGGTGCTTGGCAATCATTGGACCTCATAACTAACAATTTCATTTTTATTAGTTTACCAATTTATTGTTCAAGGCACGTTATAAAATTACACATAAAAATCACAAATTGCATGTAGTCTAAATTGTGCTGTCTATAATTTGTGTAGCTTAGTTGAGAAGTATTGAGAACTGTGGCTAAAAAGAGGTAGAGTATTTTATAATATGCGTGCAATACCAAGAGGTACTGCCTAAATATTACAAACGCAATGTTTAGAGGTGCAACGTTTTTCCACTTTCTTTCTCCCGCCTGTAGTGTGAATAATCGATGGGCCCGACTGACTCTGGTAGGCTCCGTGGCAGCGACATCCTCGTACTCCGCTTACATCTCCTCTATATACTTACATCTGAAGGGAGATAACATTGATTCTTTATATATATTTCCATCTAAAATTAGGTATTCTTTCCAAATCAAACATGTTTTGATTTTGAGTTTTGCGGGCATTTGCCATCACTTATTAGTAAAAACGAGTTCACGACACTTTAAGATCTGGGATTTTTCAAACAAAGCATATCAAATAATCGGAGTAAAATTATTTTATATTTTCGACCTTTGATTTTGGAATGACCTTCAATTTGTGGCGATTAAAGAATTCGCAAACTCTAAATTAAAAAGAAAATAAATCAGTAAAAAAATCATAAATTGATCATTTATAATAATTTAGAAAATGTGAGCAAAAACTTCATAAATGATTTTATATATATATTAGGTTTTCAAAATAATACTGTTTTGTTCAAATACTGTCCACCAACATTGCTTTTGACATCTGTCAGCAGGCTATAAAAATTAGTATTTCGTTGCAGCTTTAAGTATTAGACCATGCAATGATCGTGATAACGGTTGACAAACATACCATCTAGGAACACCTTTTTATAATATTTTTTATTAATGCTCTGCATTTGCATTTTTTAAACTTTAAATATTTTTAAATATATTTTAATTGATCATTACTGAACATGATGGTTACTGCAATACACTGGACCAGGGGAAGTGCTTTTACACGGACCTGAAGGCGTTAACCGTCACGGGAGCCGAGCTCGTGGTCAGTCGAGAACTCGACGGGCCGCAAGTACTATTTAACCTTATCATACGTAATCTGAACTGTCCAACCTTATATTAAAGAGTATTTGCCACTATAATTATGAAAACCGTAATATTTGGAATATTTCAACATTTACAATTATATTTTCTTCCTCTCTTAACTTTAATGAACCCTTTGTTAAATTTATTGGCGAAAAAAATATACCGGTGTATAGAACCCGGTGGGGTTGGTGTATTTGATTTATTACTAACATCTTAACGAAACTAACCTTTGTATGTTTTTTAAACCTAATCATCGCATAACACTGGAGGCTTTTAGAAGGAAATTCAAAATACGGAGAAATTAATAGGAAAGATCCCAAACAAATAGATTTGTTAATACTACATTATGCTGCCTCAACTGGAGAAAACCTATGAGGATAAGTATATAATCTTACCACACTGTACATTAACACAGGTATTTACCAGCTTTTACCAAAACTGAGATCATTTTACCTAATATTCCTAAGATCTTTACGTCGCCATTTTGTAACGGATAAGCAAAATAAAGCATGCTTTCCAACGTTAAACGCAACTTAAACAACTCTTTAATATCATGTTAAAAGTAATTATATATATATATGTCGTAGCCGCATGCTGTAATCGGGCACTTCATGAAGTATCCAGCGCTAACCGGGAACTTCATGAAGTGACCAGCTCGCCTGGGTACATAGTGTAACTAAACGGTTTCATTAAAAATTACAGTATGTGACCAAAAGAACTGGGCACTTCATGAAGTGCCCAACACTCGTTGGGCACATGCTGTAATTATTTATTTTATACTATTTGTCCAGCTCAGATGCTGGACACTTGATGTAAACACGTAAAACTTCTGTTTACGTTGCTGTTGATAATATCCATTGTATTATTTTTAATAATACAAAAAGGAACATTTTTAAAGAGTTTTGTAAAACATTAAGAGTAAGATTGTCTGCCACTAAACCAGACAATTTTTGCCTGAATCAATGTTTTTTTTTGAGTTATTTTGGCTACACATAATTATTAATATTATTATTATAGAAACATCAAACGGTTTTAAAATTGTTTATTGTTTAAACAGCAATATTAACAGTGATGCGTAGCAAAAATAACCCAGAAACAAAAACCAGACAATTAAGTCAGTTTAAATTTTATGCTCTAATAAAATAAAACACATGAAACATTTACCTGTCACATTTATATGTAACATTACACATAAACATTAACATTAATATATTTTTCATGTTTTAATTGATTAACTTCTTATTTTGTCACCCTTAATAAAACTTATGGTAAATTAATAAATATATATATATATATATATATAACAAATTTATAGAGAGTGCCGGTAAGAATCTTAGAAAAATAATAAAAAACAATTCTTTGGTTTCTTTTTTATATTCAAATTGAAAACATTTCATTTATATAAAATTTTACTATTTAGTTTGCTCTTTTAACAATTTTATCAGCATTGACGACAATTTAGGTTTAAGTTTTTATTTTATGTCAGATTGAATAAATTAACATAACATCATTACATCAAACTGTTCATTCAAGCCGTAATTATTGTTATTTGTTTATAGAATATTTAAAAAATGTATGTGGAGTGCCCTGTTTACTGAACAGCTTTCCAAAAATATGCTTTAATTATTTTATTATATTCCTTCTGTCATCAGTAGCTTAAAAATCTTAGTTAATATTATTAAGTCAAATATTTCGAAATTCATATGAAGAATTTGTCCAAAGGGATAACCCATGAATGTTAAACGTTATTCGAAAGTAAGCGGTTACTGGAAAATTCCAGCGGTACGGTTTTTAATTATCATTATATTTTTTAACAGCGCATTACCTATCCTTTTGTACTATTTTTGATTTTATGACCATTTGAAAACCACATTATTTGTATTAAACTTCAAACCAATTATAAGTGTTTATGTTTTATCCTAGATTAAGTTATTTTATTGTGAAAAATAATAAAAAACTAATTGATTTTAACACTAAAACCAATATTAAAACTTTTAGGTTTGAAAAATACTAAAAGGTTTAATAGCAAACCAGTAACATTGGCTATTTTAGCACAGACATTGGGATTTAATGTAAACATTAGAATTAACTTTAACAATGATTTAAAATATACTGCCCAACATGCCTTGATAGTTACACCATGTGTCCAATCATGAAGTGCACCATATGTGCACTTCATGAAGTGTCCAGTTTTCTTGGGCTGATGCTGTAATTTTGATTGAAATAATCGAGTTACATTATGTGCCCAGGTGCGCAGGGCACTTCATGAAGTGCCCGGGCCGCGTTGGGCACTTTATGAAATGCCCAATTACAGCAAGTGGCTACGACATAAGTAGAAAGGCCCCCACTTGAGGTCTAATATGGGCTCTTATGGGGAATAGATTTAACATGGGCTCTTATGGAGAAAAGATTTAACATGGGCTCTTATGGAGATTATATTTAACATTGAGTCTTATGGAGTAATGAATTGCTTAAAATTGCATTTTACTATTGTTCCGAATATATTATAATCATTGTGTTTTTATCTTATAATCAACTGTAAATGTTGAGTTGTTGTGTCTTAAATGATCCTTTATTATAGTACAAAATACATTCATAGCAATTTTAATTTACCTTTAACCTTCCTACCTACCTTTAATCAAGCATCAGCATCTCATGTTTTATGTAAACAAAGCAGATGTTTTTAGATCTCAATGCTTTTTAAATGGCAGATATTTTATGTTATTTCTTGTGTTCTGGTGAATGTCAAGCAATTTCATTATTTTTCCCTCCATCACGGAATAGAGACCTTTAATCTGAGCTCTCTCCCATCTTTCTATGACTTGCCAGACGCCCACAATTTTGATGGCAAACAACCGCCTTATGAAATTAGATATTTGATTATTACTACTTGAGGTGAAATTTTTCTGGTTATTGCCTGTATTTTTTAAAACCACTAAATTATTTTTATAATTTTTTATAATAAAGTAGACTGATTATAATGAGTGATATATTTTTGTTATTGGATCCAACAAGTGCTAATGAGAACAAGTAGTCTAGGCCCCGACTTGGCCCCGGAAACAAGATGGCTGCCGTTTCCCGCCAAAATGTCACCGGAAACAAGATGGCGGCGCCGTTTCCCGCCAAAACACATAACCTCACTTTTTTCCCGCCAAAACACATAACCTCACTCTTTTCCCGCCAAAACACATAACCTCACTTTCGGTTCCCGCTAAAATACATAACCTTACTTTTGTTTCCCGCCAAAATGGCGGACATAACTTATACCCATAGAGTATAACCCCCTATAGGCATAGAGTATAACCCCATAGAGTGCTATACGTCACGCTACCCCTATTACATATGTACTTAAGAGATAGTAATATGTCATATTATTCCCTATAGTGTATATAGAGTATTAAAAGTCGCCCGTCCCCCGCCCCCGTCCCCCGCCACCGATCCCTGTACCGGTGTTGCCAACAGCATAGAGTAAAAAGCATATACTATAACAGGTATATAGTACATATAACATACTACGTTACCTCTATTACATAAGTATTTGCATACGTACTTCCTATGTCACGCTACCGTGGCGGTGGTGGTGGTGGCGAGTCTTTAAAACAAGCGAGTGAACAACCGAAACACTGCACTAAACACCACATTGTGTTCAAGACTGACTCAGTATTGATTCAGCTATCGACAGGAAGTACGGTATCCTGTTTGGTGGTTTCGTTGACTGATAAGCTATTTGTTCTTGAAAAGACATACGGGAAGTATGTCGTCATTGTCCCCCGTCCCCCGCCCCCCTGTACTGTAACCAGTGTTGGCAACTGTAGACAGTGAAAACACTCATATTTATAATACTATATGTTATGTCATGTTATCCCCCTAAAGTGTAGTTAATCACATAGAGTATTAAAAGACATGTGTATACTATATGGTATGCTGGGTATGTTACATTAGTCCTTTGTAATGTTATAATATTATATGAAATTCTACTTAAAATTAAATAACTTTGGAATGGGTTAGTTAATATAGCTAAAATGTGGTACTTAGGTACTTCTTAACCTCTTCTACCTTTTTTCAAGAACTTATACCCCCCTCTTACCCCGCCCTCTCCCTCTTTTTGTTCTTTTTCTTCTCAAATATGGCTAAAAATACCTAAAAATGCTGATATCTCGAAAACGGTAAGTCCTACGTCATTTTTGAGGCCAAAAATCACCTACTACGTAGTGTAGGTGCCCCCCAGGCGGTACTGACATATATGACAGGTCTTAACTAGGATGTTGCGGGTTGCATCCTGAAAAATGAAGGGGCAATTATCATGTAAAAACTTAAAATTTCTTAACTCAGGAACTACTTGACCGAATTTAATGAAACTTGGTATGTGGATACTTGTTAACTTCTGCTACAATTTAAATCATACTTAAACCCTGTAGTGCGGTTGAGTATGTAGATAATTGAAGGGGCTACATTAAAAAAATTAATATCTTAAGAACTAGGTGATGGATATTGATGTAACTTGGTATATAGGTACATGTCAACTTATGCTAAGGCTTAAACTGGGTGATGCGGGTTGCATCACAGAAATTGAAGGGGCAAAAAATAAAACACTATATCTCAGAAACTAATTATTGAATTTTAATTAAAATTGGTATGTGGGTATATTTGAGTTTCTACTACCATAGTCTGTACCTTTTTTATCATATATTGAGGTATTAAGTCATTAATTTAAATATTAATGGGAAAATTAACATTTATTGGCCATAAAGGGAAATGGATATTTAATAATTAACTTTGCTCTTGTAGCTTTTAAATGGTTGCCCTTTTGATTTGTGTAGTCAGTTTACTAGCATTGACATGTGTAGTTGTTCCTTTGATTTAAGTAGTTAACTTATTAACATGTATAGTTGTTCTTTTGGATTGGGTAGTCAACCTCCTTGTATTAATATGTACAGTTGTTCTTTTGACTTGTGTAGTCACCGATTTCTGTACGGTACGTACTACCTCATATATCTGCTACCATTAGCTCAGTTCGTCATTCTGCTCTAGACTTCTGTTCAGTGTAGACATCCTTTGCTCTGCTCTTGATATTGAGATAATATACTTACTTTTGAATTGCATAAATTTAAGTATATTTTTACATCTGATTTTTATAATTTTTGGTTGGTGTATTTGCCTGATTTTATTAATAGCTGTATTTGTTTTATTAACTTTAAATAATGCAGTCTGTTTCTAAGATGAGTTCTCCAACTAAGGAACCAATTGTTTTTATTGGCGAAGAACAAACTTATAATCGAAAATTTAGACTGTATGGGCTTAGTACTACTTTTAAGTTTACTAAGCCTCCTAAAGGCGTGAGTGAGTTTGACTGGATACGTAAAGGGCTTGATAAAATAGTTGAAAGGGAGAAATCTAAAGCTTCTCCTACAGACTATCTTGGCTTTAAACTAATGTCTATCAATTTGAAAAGTAAGGAACCGGGGTATACTAACATGCGGCTAGCTTCTGAAGTAACTAGTAATGACATTTGGCAGATTTTCGGGGGAATACTTCAAAGTAACTCTGGAAACATTACTTCATCTGATACTTTTAGAGTAGATGTTTCAAGGGTAAATGTTCCTGTCGGAAAAGGTAGAGTAAGGCCTGGACTCTATAATAGCTTCGATGAAGAATGTAAGGCAAGGCGTGGTGTAGTTGTGATTAATAACAAAGATAACCTATGTCTCCCTAGAGCTATAGTGGTAGGCAAGGCTTATGCTAAAAATGATCCCCAAATCTATGCTGTTCGTAAGGACAAAGGATTGAGGCAGACTTTAAGAGCTAAGAAACTTATGGCTAAGTCTCAAGTTGAAATACCAGAGGGAGGAGCTGGTATCCCTGAATTAGAGAAATTCCAGGCTCACCTAAAAAAGTACAGGATAACAGTATATAATTATGATAGTAAAGGTAGAGAAGTATATTTTGCCGGTGGAAATGATGATGCAAAATTTAAAATTAACCTATTGTTTCATGATGGTCACTATAATGTCATTACTAATTTAACTGCTGCGTTTGTTTGCAAATATTTTTGTGAAGCTTGTCATGTTCCTTATGAGCATAAGGGTGAGCATAGATGTACAAATTACTGCTCTTCCTGTCATTCTATTTCCCCTCCTTGTAAGCTTGAACATGGAGGCATAACATGCCGGTTTTGCAAACGCTTTTTTAAGAATGAACGGTGTTTTATAGCTCACCAAGGACAGGTTTGTAAAACTATACAGCTTTGCCAGCATTGTAAAAAGCTTGTTTTCCCGACTAAACGTAAAGATGTCCATGTTTGTGGAGAGGTTTATTGTAATCCATGTGGGTCTTTTAAAGACCCCAAACATCAGTGTTATATACAAGTTGACCGGAGAAGTCCAAAGAACCGAGACTTTCTCTTTATTTTCTTTGATTTGGAAACAAGACAGGATGAGACTTTAGCCTCAGATCCTAGTAAAAATGTCCACAAGGTTAACTTATGTGTGTCTCAACAGTATTGTTTTAAGTGTATCAATGGAGGAGAGTGTGAAATTTGCTCAGAGAGACAAAAAGTATTTGAAAAAGACCCTGTTAAGGAGTTTATGAACTATGTAATGACAGTGAGGAAACAGTTTAAACAAGTTTGTGTGATTGCTCATAATGGACAGGGATTTGATTTTCAGTTTATTTTAAAGTACATCATAGAAGAAACCAAGTTTACACCAAAAATCACTCCCCGGGGAACAAAATTGATACTAATTGAAGTAGATAATGTAAGGTTTGTTGATTCATTGAGCTACTTTCCTATGTCTCTTTCTGCACTCCCTAAAGCTTTTGACCTACCTCCAGAGAAAAAGAAGGGTTATTTTCCACATTTGTTCAACACATTGGCAAATCAAAATTATGTGGGTCCTATGCCTGACAAAAAGTACTATTGCCCTGAAACTATGTTTGAGAAAAATCACAATGACTTTGAGAAATGGTATGATGAAAGAGTAGCAGAAAAATATGTGTTTGATTTTAAAAAGGAAATCTTGGAGTATTGTATCTCAGATGTGGAAATCCTGGCTCAAGCCTGTATTAAATTTAGAGCCTTACTTCTTGAACAGTGTAATGTAGACCCATTTCTAGAATCAATCACTATAGCAAGTGCATGTAACTTGGTTTTTCGCCGTAACTTTTTAAAACCTAATACTATTGGCTTGATACCAAAAGATGGGTACAGATTGACCGATAATCAATCAGCATTGGCTTTACAGTGGCTGACTTGGGAAGAGGAAAAGCGTGGGGTAAAGATTCAACATGCAGGCAGAGGGAGAGAAGTCAAAATTAAGGGGTTGAAAGTTGATGGGTTTGACGGGAAGAATATTTATGAATTTCACGGGTGCTATTGGCATGGGTGTCCAAAATGTTATCCCTACAACAGAGAGGCTCCTTTGAAGGAGGATCCCTCTGATACATTACATTTGCGTTATGAGAAAACCAAATCTAAAATTGAAAAGCTTGGGGAAGTTGTAGAGATGTGGGAGTGTGACTTTAACAATTTAAAGAAAGAACACAAACTAAATCATTTGGATAAACTTTCTATTCTAAACACTTTACCATTAAATGCTAGAGATGCATTCTTTGGGGGTAGGACAGACAATATAAAATCATATTACAAGTGTAAAGAGGGAGAGACAATCCAGTATGTAGATGTTTGCTCTTTGTACCCATATGTAAATAAATATTGTAAATATCCTGTAGGCCATCCAAAGATTTACATTGGAAATAAAGAATGCTTAGAAAGAGGTCTTGAAGTGGATGGTTTAATGAAATGTAAGATCTTACCTCCTTTCAATCTTTATCATCCTGTACTCCCGGCTAAAATGAATGACAAGTTAATGTTTGTACTATGTAGGACTTGTGAGGAAACTTCAAATCAAGGTGATTGTGTTCATGAGTGTGAGGAGAGAGCTTTAGTGGGTACCTGGACTATGGATGAAATTAGAAAAGCAGTAGAAAAAGGCTATGTAATATTAGACATGTATGAACTGTGGGAGTATCAGATGGTGACTTTTGAGGAAGCAGGGTTGTTTACTGACTTTATAAATAAATTTCTAAAGTTAAAACAAGAGGCATCAGGGTTTCCAGAATGGTGTAAAACTGAAGAAGACAAAGACTTGTATGTTTCCAAGTTCTTAGAGCATGAAGGGATTCAATTGGAAAAGGACAAAATTATTAAGAATGGGGGTTTGAGATCACTTGCGAAGCTTATGCTGAATTCATTTTGGGGAAAATTTGGGCAGAGAGAGAACATGGAAAAAACTTCACTTGTTAGAAACTCTAAGGATTTATTTGCATTGTGTACTCAGCTTGGAAGTGTAGTTAGATTTATTGAAGCTATTAATGAAGAAGTAGTATTAGTCAACTGGAAAAACTTAGATGAGGCTAGGGAGACATTGAAAACTGTTAATGTTGTAATTGCAGCCTACACTACAGCTCATGCCAGATTGAAATTATATGAATATTTAGAAGCTTTAGGAGACCAGGTCTTATACTATGATACCGACAGTTGTATTTATTACTTCCGGGAAGGTTTGTACAGAGTCCCTACAGGAGATTACCTTGGGGAAATGACAGATGAACTTGTAGAGTATGGCCCAGGTTCATATATAACTGAGTTTGTCTCTGGGGGACCTAAAACCTATGCCTATCTTGTCTGGTCAACTAACAAGCAAGCCCTTGTCTCAGTCTGTAAAATAAAGGGTTTAACATTGAATTTAAAAACATCTAAATTACTAAACTTTAAGACATTGAAAGATATGGTTCTCAGTGAAGTTCCTCAAATTATAGAAATTCATGAGAGTAGAATCAGGAGAACTAAAGATAAAAATGTTGTAACTACCAATGAAACAAAAATGTTTAAAATTACTGGTTCAAAAAGGAAATTAGTTGATGGATATGATACAGTGCCTTATGGATACAAAAAACAAAGAATACAGTAACATAAACCAGGCATGTACACCACCAAACATAGAGCTCATATACCTCTTAACACATGCTCCAAAATGTTAGTCTGTTTTTAGCTGTGGTACTGAGCGGATGTACTAGAGCTGCTCTGTCGCTATAATAATATACTTGTATTTGCCATGGCAGTCTTTTTGAAATTTTTGTCCAAGACAAAGCTAAAGGAAAACTCTAAATTTTGTTTGACCTGTACAGAATATAAGTTTCAGTTAACAGGTTCAATAAATGTTTTTGAATGGCCTTTGACATTTTCAGAGCAAATAGTATGTCATATAACACAGAATTTGACATCTAAAGCTTTTATACAAATAACAATCAACCATGGTGATACCTCAGGAAATATTCCATTTTTACAGCTAAACAAACTAACACCAGCAGTTTTTGATTATCATTTTGAAAAAATATTTTCTCAAGTTAAGACGCTATCAGATATTATAACTTTGGAAGTAACTGTTGTTACTGTTCCTAGCTGTTACCTTAGATGAGTGCGGTAACCCTTAAATGTAATGTATAAACATCTTGTTCTCAATACTGAGGTCATTCTGTCTTGGACAGTGCTCCTGAGCAGACGTGTTGACAAGGTATTAACAGTTTAAGTGTCTCCTTAATTGTTTTATAATGTCTGCTAAATATTGTAATCTTAATGAACATTTAGTCTTGGTATTGTTTGATAGTGAAGGTAACCCTTGGTTTAAAGCTATGGATATAGCTAAAGCCTTGGGGCATCTTGAGGTTAGACGGGGGATTAAATCTTCTTTAAATGGTAACAGTATAAAGATTTTTAAAGATTTTCCAGAAACCCAAAAACAAGGACTCAAAAACATGATGGTAGAACCTATTTTGTTGATGAATTTGGATTACTAACTTTGATTTTACGTTCTCCTAATCCTGAAGCAAGAGAGCTGGTAAAAAGACTGTTTCCAAAGAAGTTTTATCTTCCATTTATTGATATTAAAGATTCAAAGTTATCTTAAACAGATCTAATGTATCCCACTGTATGAGTGTGAGTGTGTATGTGAGAAGTTAGTAAGGCTTAGTCTTGAAAGCTTCTGTTCTGTGGACAGACACCCACATTTTGGCGGGGCTAACCCCTGGTAAGTCCATATGTGGATGGCGGGTTGGCTTAGTTGCCGTAGAAAATGATTTCCCGCGTCTGCCACAGACAAGGGCCTAGTAGATTGTGGCGCCTAGATCCGAGGAGGATCTAGGCTACACCTTTGAACAGCCCGGTGTGAATGTGATGAAGGGCCTAGTAGACTGTGGCGCCTAGATCTGAGGAGGGTCTAGGCTACACCTTTGAACAGCCCGGTGTGTATGGAGGTCACTGGCGCGGTGTAAAAGCCCGTAAACCTGAATGAAGGTCCCTGGCGCGGTGTAAAAGCCCGTAAACCTGAATGGTGTGTGAATGTAGGGCAAAGTTAATAGTTTGGCTCAGAACTTGGCTGGGTCATTCAATTAATATGCCCGGTGGGATATTGTTAGATTTCAAAGATAATGAGTAGCTCTCTTACTAAGCTTTGTTAGGTTTATAGAATGTAAAATCAATTGTTTGAGTCAAAAAATATAAAGATCCTCCGTTGGTCTCAGTAAATGGAGAGAGATACAGGTAGAGGACAAAGTCACTACCTTAAACCTCATACACAATGAACGGACCAACAGAGGGCAAAAAAAATATAAAGATATAAAATACAAAAAATATTTCGGAGGCAGCAAATTGTTATGGAATGGCTGTCACGAACCACTGCGATGGATGGGGCAGTGGTTTAAAAAAGTGAGACTAGGTCTACTGGGGAACTCACTATAATAAAAAACACGCCGGCGTCCATACGGCCTGGTTATGACCTACCGTGGTGTGGAAATTGGACGTTTAAAATTTTCAACATTACCGTGAGAGATAGAACTAATGGTTCTATCCTCACCCCAGAGGTTAGGCCTACAGGGGATGCTCTGGGTTAACAAAAAGAGCGCGCCGAGGCCCCTACGGCATAGCCATAAAGGCTTACCGTGGTGTGGAAACGTGGGCCCTAAAAATTTGTTGACTTAGAAGAGTTCAGTTAAAGTTATTGTGGGATGGCTTTAGATATTGCTTTTCTGAAAAGAGCACTGAAACGGTGCTCTCTTCAATGTGTGTTTGCATATGCGTTTGCGTTTGCATGTTTGTTTGCGTTCGCATATGTGTTTGTATGTGTGTTTACGTTTGCATTGCGTTTGCTTTGTGTATGCTTTACGTTTTTATTGTGTTTGCTTTACGTATGGTTTATGTATGATTTGTGTATGCTTTATGTATGCTTTGTGTTTGCATTGCGTTTGTATGTGCGTTTGCGTTTGCGTGACGCGTTTGTGTATGCTTTGCGTTTGCTTTACGTATGCTTTGCGTTTGTTTGCATATGCGTTTGCATGTGAGTTTGCGTTTGCGTGACGCGTTTGCGTATGCTATATGTATGCTTTGCGTTTATTTTTACCTAACTTGACTATGAAAACCCCGTTTATCAGACGGGGTTGAGAGATAATGAAAAATTGTCTATTTTCAGTTTATGATCATGTAAAGGAGAAAAATATCATTCCCCTTTAAACTATCAAATATATTTATTTATTAATGGACCTTATTTGTGTTGTCACTTAATGTTTTCATCTATCCCCAACGAGTTCGTTTCTGACTCGAACTGAACCAATAGGGTTGCAGTTTTCCGACTTGTTGACTCGTTAGGAGCCGAGTTCATGTAAGTTCGGTAATCTCCGTACGAGTTCGTGTCTAACTCGGGTTATGTCATAGCGGCCAACCGGTAGTCATTGTGTTTCGTATGGACCGGAAGTAGAGAGCACCGATTCGGTGCTCTCTTTGAATATCTAATCTCATACAGTACTTGCTAAAGAACCTGGCTCATATGAGTCTATCTACCAATGGAGTTTTGCCTCTAAGAAGTATAGTATAAAAGAATTTATCTATAATAAATAAATGTTTTAAATAAAATACAATAGTCAGGTTAAGTTAGTATAAAATAGGTCAGGTTAAGTTAGGTTAAAATAGGTCAGGTTAAGTTAGGTTAAAAGAGGTCAGGTTGAGTTAGGTTTAAAATAGGTCAGGTTAAGTTAGGTTTGACGGCGGCGGTCGGTCAAACCGAGACTTGGCATTGAAGCCACCAATGAAATATTAATTAGTATTGCTGTTATTGCTGATGCCAAGTCTCGGTTTGACCGACCGCCGCCGTCAAACCTAACTTAACCTGACCTATTTTAAACCTAACTCAACCTGACCTCTTTTAACCTAACTTAACCTGACCTATTTTAACCTAACTTAACCTGACCTATTTTATACTAACTTAACCTGACTATTGTATTTTATTTAAAACATTTATTTATTATAGATAAATTCTTTTATACTATACTTCTTAGAGGCAAAACTCCATTGGTAGATAGACTCATATGAGCCAGGTTCTTTAGCAAGTACTGTATGAGATTAGATATTCAAAGAGAGCACCGAATCGGTGCTCTCTACTTCCGGTCCATACGAAACACAATGACTACCGGTTGGCCGCTATGACATAACCCGAGTTAGACACGAACTCGTACGGAGATTACCGAACTTACATGAACTCGGCTCCTAACGAGTCAACAAGTCGGAAAACTGCAACCCTATTGGTTCAGTTCGAGTCAGAAACGAACTCGTCTGGGGATAGATGAAAACATTAAGTGACAACACAAATAAGGTCCATTAATAAATAAATATATTTGATAGTTTAAAGGGGAATGATATTTTTCTCCTTTACATGATCATAAACTGAAAATAGACAATTTTTCATTATCTCTCAACCCCGTCTGATAAACGGGGTTTTCATAGTCAAGTTAGGTAAAAATAAACGCAAAGCATACATATAGCATACGCAAACGCGTCACGCAAACGCAAACTCACATGCAAACGCATATGCAAACAAACGCAAAGCATACGTAAAGCAAACGCAAAGCATACACAAACGCGTCACGCAAACGCAAACGCACATACAAACGCAATGCAAACACAAAGCATACATAAAGCATACACAAATCATACATAAACCATACGTAAAGCAAACACAATAAAAACGTAAAGCATACACAAAGCAAACGCAATGCAAACGTAAACACACATACAAACACATATGCGAACGCAAACAAACATGCAAACGCAAACGCATATGCAAACACACATTGAAGAGAGCACCGTTTCAGCGCTCTTTTCAGAAAAGCAATATCTAAAGCCATCCCACAATAACTTTAACTGAACTCTTCTAAGTCAACAAATTTTTAGGGCCCACGTTTCCACACCACGGTAAGCCTTTATGGCTATGCCGTAGGGGCCTCGGCGCGCTCTTTTTGTTAACCCAGAGCATCCCCTGTAGGCCTAACCTCTGGGGTGAGGATAGAACCATTAGTTCTATCTCTCACGGTAATGTTGAAAATTTTAAACGTCCAATTTCCACACCACGGTAGGTCATAACCAGGCCGTATGGACGCCGGCGTGTTTTTTATTATAGTGAGTTCCCCAGTAGACCTAGTCTCACTTTTTTAAACCACTGCCCCATCCATCGCAGTGGTTCGTGACAGCCATTCCATAACAATTTGCTGCCTCCGAAATATTTTTTGTATTTTATATCTTTATATTTTTTTTGCCCTCTGTTGGTCCGTTCATTGTGTATGAGGTTTAAGGTAGTGACTTTGTCCTCTACCTGTATCTCTCTCCATTTACTGAGACCAACGGAGGATCTTTATATTTTTTGACTCAAACAATTGATTTTACATTCTATAAACCTAACAAAGCTTAGTAAGAGAGCTACTCATTATCTTTGAAATCTAACAATATCCCACCGGGCATATTAATTGAATGACCCAGCCAAGTTCTGAGCCAAACTATTAACTTTGCCCTACATTCACACACCATTCAGGTTTACGGGCTTTTACACCGCGCCAGGGACCTTCATTCAGGTTTACGGGCTTTTACACCGCGCCAGTGACCTCCATACACACCGGGCTGTTCAAAGGTGTAGCCTAGACCCTCCTCAGATCTAGGCGCCACAGTCTACTAGGCCCTTCATCACATTCACACCGGGCTGTTCAAAGGTGTAGCCTAGATCCTCCTCGGATCTAGGCGCCACAATCTACTAGGCCCTTGTCTGTGGCAGACGCGGGAAATCATTTTCTACGGCAACTAAGCCAACCCGCCATCCACATATGGACTTACCAGGGGTTAGCCCCGCCAAAATGTGGGTGTCTGTCCACAGAACAGAAGCTTTCAAGACTAAGCCTTACTAACTTCTCACATACACACTCACACTCATACAGTGGGATACATTAGATCTGTTTAAGATAACTTTGAATCTTTAATATCAATAAATGGAAGATAAAACTTCTTTGGAAACAGTCTTTTTACCAGCTCTCTTGCTTCAGGATTAGGAGAACGTAAAATCAAAGTTAGTAATCCAAATTCATCAACAAAATAGGTTCTACCATCATGTTTTTTGAGTCCTTGTTTTTGGGTTTCTGGAAAATCTTTAAAAATCTTTATACTGTTACCATTTAAAGAAGATTTAATCCCCCGTCTAACCTCAAGATGCCCCAAGGCTTTAGCTATATCCATAGCTTTAAACCAAGGGTTACCTTCACTATCAAACAATACCAAGACTAAATGTTCATTAAGATTACAATATTTAGCAGACATTATAAAACAATTAAGGAGACACTTAAACTGTTAATACCTTGTCAACACGTCTGCTCAGGAGCACTGTCCAAGACAGAATGACCTCAGTATTGAGAACAAGATGTTTATACATTACATTTAAGGGTTACCGCACTCATCTAAGGTAACAGCTAGGAACAGTAACAACAGTTACTTCCAAAGTTATAATATCTGATAGCGTCTTAACTTGAGAAAATATTTTTTCAAAATGATAATCAAAAACTGCTGGTGTTAGTTTGTTTAGCTGTAAAAATGGAATATTTCCTGAGGTATCACCATGGTTGATTGTTATTTGTATAAAAGCTTTAGATGTCAAATTCTGTGTTATATGACATACTATTTGCTCTGAAAATGTCAAAGGCCATTCAAAAACATTTATTGAACCTGTTAACTGAAACTTATATTCTGTACAGGTCAAACAAAATTTAGAGTTTTCCTTTAGCTTTGTCTTGGACAAAAATTTCAAAAAGACTGCCATGGCAAATACAAGTATATTATTATAGCGACAGAGCAGCTCTAGTACATCCGCTCAGTACCACAGCTAAAAACAGACTAACATTTTGGAGCATGTGTTAAGAGGTATATGAGCTCTATGTTTGGTGGTGTACATGCCTGGTTTATGTTACTGTATTCTTTGTTTTTTGTATCCATAAGGCACTGTATCATATCCATCAACTAATTTCCTTTTTGAACCAGTAATTTTAAACATTTTTGTTTCATTGGTAGTTACAACATTTTTATCTTTAGTTCTCCTGATTCTACTCTCATGAATTTCTATAATTTGAGGAACTTCACTGAGAACCATATCTTTCAATGTCTTAAAGTTTAGTAATTTAGATGTTTTTAAATTCAATGTTAAACCCTTTATTTTACAGACTGAGACAAGGGCTTGCTTGTTAGTTGACCAGACAAGATAGGCATAGGTTTTAGGTCCCCCAGAGACAAACTCAGTTATATATGAACCTGGGCCATACTCTACAAGTTCATCTGTCATTTCCCCAAGGTAATCTCCTGTAGGGACTCTGTACAAACCTTCCCGGAAGTAATAAATACAACTGTCGGTATCATAGTATAAGACCTGGTCTCCTAAAGCTTCTAAATATTCATATAATTTCAATCTGGCATGAGCTGTAGTGTAGGCTGCAATTACAACATTAACAGTTTTCAATGTCTCCCTAGCCTCATCTAAGTTTTTCCAGTTGACTAATACTACTTCTTCATTAATAGCTTCAATAAATCTAACTACACTTCCAAGCTGAGTACACAATGCAAATAAATCCTTAGAGTTTCTAACAAGTGAAGTTTTTTCCATGTTCTCTCTCTGCCCAAATTTTCCCCAAAATGAATTCAGCATAAGCTTCGCAAGTGATCTCAAACCCCCATTCTTAATAATTTTGTCCTTTTCCAATTGAATCCCTTCATGCTCTAAGAACTTGGAAACATACAAGTCTTTGTCTTCTTCAGTTTTACACCATTCTGGAAACCCTGATGCCTCTTGTTTTAACTTTAGAAATTTATTTATAAAGTCAGTAAACAACCCTGCTTCCTCAAAAGTCACCATCTGATACTCCCACAGTTCATACATGTCTAATATTACATAGCCTTTTTCTACTGCTTTTCTAATTTCATCCATAGTCCAGGTACCCACTAAAGCTCTCTCCTCACACTCATGAACACAATCACCTTGATTTGAAGTTTCCTCACAAGTCCTACATAGTACAAACATTAACTTGTCATTCATTTTAGCCGGGAGTACAGGATGATAAAGATTGAAAGGAGGTAAGATCTTACATTTCATTAAACCATCCACTTCAAGACCTCTTTCTAAGCATTCTTTATTTCCAATGTAAATCTTTGGATGGCCTACAGGATATTTACAATATTTATTTACATATGGGTACAAAGAGCAAACATCTACATACTGGATTGTCTCTCCCTCTTTACACTTGTAATATGATTTTATATTGTCTGTCCTACCCCCAAAGAATGCATCTCTAGCATTTAATGGTAAAGTGTTTAGAATAGAAAGTTTATCCAAATGATTTAGTTTGTGTTCTTTCTTT
The DNA here is from genome assembly GCA_035578135.1 of Flexamia atlantica. Classification (NCBI taxonomy): domain Eukaryota; kingdom Metazoa; phylum Arthropoda; class Insecta; order Hemiptera; family Cicadellidae; genus Flexamia; species Flexamia atlantica. The sequence continues at coordinate 56,164,218 of JAQJVK010000006.1, forward strand.
AAATTGTTAAAGTCACACTCCCACATCTCTACAACTTCCCCAAGCTTTTCAATTTTAGATTTGGTTTTCTCATAACGCAAATGTAATGTATCAGAGGGATCCTCCTTCAAAGGAGCCTCTCTGTTGTAGGGATAACATTTTGGACACCCATGCCAATAGCACCCGTGAAATTCATAAATATTCTTCCCGTCAAACCCATCAACTTTCAACCCCTTAATTTTGACTTCTCTCCCTCTGCCTGCATGTTGAATCTTTACCCCACGCTTTTCCTCTTCCCAAGTCAGCCACTGTAAAGCCAATGCTGATTGATTATCGGTCAATCTGTACCCATCTTTTGGTATCAAGCCAATAGTATTAGGTTTTAAAAAGTTACGGCGAAAAACCAAGTTACATGCACTTGCTATAGTGATTGATTCTAGAAATGGGTCTACATTACACTGTTCAAGAAGTAAGGCTCTAAATTTAATACAGGCTTGAGCCAGGATTTCCACATCTGAGATACAATACTCCAAGATTTCCTTTTTAAAATCAAACACATATTTTTCTGCTACTCTTTCATCATACCATTTCTCAAAGTCATTGTGATTTTTCTCAAACATAGTTTCAGGGCAATAGTACTTTTTGTCAGGCATAGGACCCACATAATTTTGATTTGCCAATGTGTTGAACAAATGTGGAAAATAACCCTTCTTTTTCTCTGGAGGTAGGTCAAAAGCTTTAGGGAGTGCAGAAAGAGACATAGGAAAGTAGCTCAATGAATCAACAAACCTTACATTATCTACTTCAATTAGTATCAATTTTGTTCCCCGGGGAGTGATTTTTGGTGTAAACTTGGTTTCTTCTATGATGTACTTTAAAATAAACTGAAAATCAAATCCCTGTCCATTATGAGCAATCACACAAACTTGTTTAAACTGTTTCCTCACTGTCATTACATAGTTCATAAACTCCTTAACAGGGTCTTTTTCAAATACTTTTTGTCTCTCTGAGCAAATTTCACACTCTCCTCCATTGATACACTTAAAACAATACTGTTGAGACACACATAAGTTAACCTTGTGGACATTTTTACTAGGATCTGAGGCTAAAGTCTCATCCTGTCTTGTTTCCAAATCAAAGAAAATAAAGAGAAAGTCTCGGTTCTTTGGACTTCTCCGGTCAACTTGTATATAACACTGATGTTTGGGGTCTTTAAAAGACCCACATGGATTACAATAAACCTCTCCACAAACATGGACATCTTTACGTTTAGTCGGGAAAACAAGCTTTTTACAATGCTGGCAAAGCTGTATAGTTTTACAAACCTGTCCTTGGTGAGCTATAAAACACCGTTCATTCTTAAAAAAGCGTTTGCAAAACCGGCATGTTATGCCTCCATGTTGAAGCTTACAAGGAGGGGAAATAGAATGACAGGAAGAGCAGTAATTTGTACATCTATGCTCACCCTTATGCTCATAAGGAACATGACAAGCTTCACAAAAATATTTGCAAACAAACGCAGCAGTTAAATTAGTAATGACATTATAGTGACCATCATGAAACAATAGGTTAATTTTAAATTTTGCATCATCATTTCCACCGGCAAAATATACTTCTCTACCTTTACTATCATAATTATATACTGTTATCCTGTACTTTTTTAGGTGAGCCTGGAATTTCTCTAATTCAGGGATACCAGCTCCTCCCTCTGGTATTTCAACTTGAGACTTAGCCATAAGTTTCTTAGCTCTTAAAGTCTGCCTCAATCCTTTGTCCTTACGAACAGCATAGATTTGGGGATCATTTTTAGCATAAGCCTTGCCTACCACTATAGCTCTAGGGAGACATAGGTTATCTTTGTTATTAATCACAACTACACCACGCCTTGCCTTACATTCTTCATCGAAGCTATTATAGAGTCCAGGCCTTACTCTACCTTTTCCGACAGGAACATTTACCCTTGAAACATCTACTCTAAAAGTATCAGATGAAGTAATGTTTCCAGAGTTACTTTGAAGTATTCCCCCGAAAATCTGCCAAATGTCATTACTAGTTACTTCAGAAGCTAGCCGCATGTTAGTATACCCCGGTTCCTTACTTTTCAAATTGATAGACATTAGTTTAAAGCCAAGATAGTCTGTAGGAGAAGCTTTAGATTTCTCCCTTTCAACTATTTTATCAAGCCCTTTACGTATCCAGTCAAACTCACTCACGCCTTTAGGAGGCTTAGTAAACTTAAAAGTAGTACTAAGCCCATACAGTCTAAATTTTCGATTATAAGTTTGTTCTTCGCCAATAAAAACAATTGGTTCCTTAGTTGGAGAACTCATCTTAGAAACAGACTGCATTATTTAAAGTTAATAAAACAAATACAGCTATTAATAAAATCAGGCAAATACACCAACCAAAAATTATAAAAATCAGATGTAAAAATATACTTAAATTTATGCAATTCAAAAGTAAGTATATTATCTCAATATCAAGAGCAGAGCAAAGGATGTCTACACTGAACAGAAGTCTAGAGCAGAATGACGAACTGAGCTAATGGTAGCAGATATATGAGGTAGTACGTACCGTACAGAAATCGGTGACTACACAAGTCAAAAGAACAACTGTACATATTAATACAAGGAGGTTGACTACCCAATCCAAAAGAACAACTATACATGTTAATAAGTTAACTACTTAAATCAAAGGAACAACTACACATGTCAATGCTAGTAAACTGACTACACAAATCAAAAGGGCAACCATTTAAAAGCTACAAGAGCAAAGTTAATTATTAAATATCCATTTCCCTTTATGGCCAATAAATGTTAATTTTCCCATTAATATTTAAATTAATGACTTAATACCTCAATATATGATAAAAAAGGTACAGACTATGGTAGTAGAAACTCAAATATACCCACATACCAATTTTAATTAAAATTCAATAATTAGTTTCTGAGATATAGTGTTTTATTTTTTGCCCCTTCAATTTCTGTGATGCAACCCGCATCACCCAGTTTAAGCCTTAGCATAAGTTGACATGTACCTATATACCAAGTTACATCAATATCCATCACCTAGTTCTTAAGATATTAATTTTTTTAATGTAGCCCCTTCAATTATCTACATACTCAACCGCACTACAGGGTTTAAGTATGATTTAAATTGTAGCAGAAGTTAACAAGTATCCACATACCAAGTTTCATTAAATTCGGTCAAGTAGTTCCTGAGTTAAGAAATTTTAAGTTTTTACATGATAATTGCCCCTTCATTTTTCAGGATGCAACCCGCAACATCCTAGTTAAGACCTGTCATATATGTCAGTACCGCCTGGGGGGCACCTACACTATGTAGTAGGTGATTTTTGGCCTCAAAAATGACGTAGGACTTACCGTTTTCGAGATATCAGCATTTTTAGGTATTTTTAGCCATATTTGAGAAGAAAAAGAACAAAAAGAGGGAGAGGGCGGGGTAAGAGGGGGGTATAAGTTCTTGAAAAAAGGTAGAGGAGGTTAAGAAGTACCTAAGTACCACATTTTAGCTATATTAACTAACCCATTCCAAAGTTATTTAATTTTAAGTAGAATTTCATATAATATTATAACATTACAAAGGACTAATGTAACATACCCAGCATACCATATAGTATACACATGTCTTTTAATACTCTATGTGATTAACTACACTTTAGGGGGATAACATGACATAACATATAGTATTATAAATATGAGTGTTTTCACTGTCTACAGTTGCCAACACTGGTTACAGTACAGGGGGGCGGGGGACGGGGGACAATGACGACATACTTCCCGTATGTCTTTTCAAGAACAAATAGCTTATCAGTCAACGAAACCACCAAACAGGATACCGTACTTCCTGTCGATAGCTGAATCAATACTGAGTCAGTCTTGAACACAATGTGGTGTTTAGTGCAGTGTTTCGGTTGTTCACTCGCTTGTTTTAAAGACTCGCCACCACCACCACCGCCACGGTAGCGTGACATAGGAAGTACGTATGCAAATACTTATGTAATAGAGGTAACGTAGTATGTTATATGTACTATATACCTGTTATAGTATATGCTTTTTACTCTATGCTGTTGGCAACACCGGTACAGGGATCGGGGGCGGGGGACGGGGGCGGGGGACGGGCGACTTTTAATACTCTATGTACACTATAGGGAATAATATGACATATTACTATCTCTTAAGTACATATGTAATAGGGGTAGCGTGACGTATAGCACTCTATGGGGTTATACTCTATGCCTATAGGGGGTTATACTCTATGGGTATAAGTTATGTCCGCCATTTTGGCGGGAAACAAAAGTAAGGTTATGTATTTTAGCGGGAACCGAAAGTGAGGTTATGTGTTTTGGCGGGAAAAGAGTGAGGTTATGTGTTTTGGCGGGAAAAAAGTGAGGTTATGTGTTTTGGCGGGAAACGGCGCCGCCATCTTGTTTCCGGTGACATTTTGGCGGGAAACGGCAGCCATCTTGTTTCCGGGGCCAAGTCGGGGCCTAGACTACTTGTTCTCATTAGCACTTGTTGGATCCAATAACAAAAATATATCACTCATTATAATCAGTCTACTTTATTATAAAAAATTATAAAAATAATTTAGTGGTTTTAAAAAATACAGGCAATAACCAGAAAAATTTCACCTCAAGTAGTAATAATCAAATATCTAATTTCATAAGGCGGTTGTTTGCCATCAAAATTGTGGGCGTCTGGCAAGTCATAGAAAGATGGGAGAGAGCTCAGATTAAAGGTCTCTATTCCGTGATGGAGGGAAAAATAATGAAATTGCTTGACATTCACCAGAACACAAGAAATAACATAAAATATCTGCCATTTAAAAAGCATTGAGATCTAAAAACATCTGCTTTGTTTACATAAAACATGAGATGCTGATGCTTGATTAAAGGTAGGTAGGAAGGTTAAAGGTAAATTAAAATTGCTATGAATGTATTTTGTACTATAATAAAGGATCATTTAAGACACAACAACTCAACATTTACAGTTGATTATAAGATAAAAACACAATGATTATAATATATTCGGAACAATAGTAAAATGCAATTTTAAGCAATTCATTACTCCATAAGACTCAATGTTAAATATAATCTCCATAAGAGCCCATGTTAAATCTTTTCTCCATAAGAGCCCATGTTAAATCTATTCCCCATAAGAGCCCATGTTAGACCTCAAGTGGGGGCCTTTCTACTGACATATATAACAGTATATGAATAAAAAAAAGTAAACCAAATATATTCAACGTTTCCAATTTTTTCTATCCTCTATGACACATGTGGTCAATAACAAAGTTAAAATACAACCGAATTTAAAAATAAAAATTCATTAATATTACATTAAACTTTTTAAATATGTTATAAAATCCATTGATTCATCTACTTAACCATGATTACTGTGTTTTTCCAGCTTAGAATACATCAAACGAGTATTGTGTGAACCAATAATTAATCGTGTTGCTTATTCATAATTCAGTTCAATACATAAACATAGTATTATTGCAGTGATCCCGGGAGCCCGCATCGACACACGCCATGTATCAGAGCGATAATCGCGTTTACTTTCCCCTCGTCCACGTTTAACGACCCCCCTCATTCCCGCCAAGTCATTTATCAGTTTCATATCTCTCAGTTTACGTTACTACATGAAACATGGCCGTTGTAGATGAGGACGTTACGGAGAATCGCTGATGATAAGGCAACTTAAAAACGTAACAATTGAACTGTTACATTTTTGCTGTATCAACATTATTTTATTAAGTGTTTTTTCCAAGCATGTATTCTAGTGTACGTACTTTACATAGCGTGTATTCATAGAATTGTAATGCTGGTTATAACTGACTCTATACTGTTTTGCATCAAATATCCATTGATGTAAATAAATATTTACATCGATGCAAATGTCCTACATATTGAATTTTCCTATTCTTCACTCTGCTTATCTTCAAAGGCTATTTTGTATGGTATTATATTATCTAAAGAAAAAGACGATGCGTTATCGTAGAAGCTGTAAGGACATTATGAAGTTCTTTAGAAAGGGCTGCGATGCTGCGGACAATTAAAGTCAATAACGTTTACACCTCTCCATTGCATTCGTCAGATATAATTACAATTAGTAAATTATTTTAAATCACCTAACCCAATTTTATTAAACTGATCTTTTACATTTCACTTTTTAACAACAACGAATTTATTCTTATAACGTGGACGTCTGTTTAACAACTATCACTACCCTTAGCAATGGTAAAAGTTTTCAGATATATTTTCGAAAAGGCGTTTTAAAAGAACCCAGAGGAAATTTGGTGACAAAATAAAAAATGTTTGACATTCGGAATCGTGTCGCGGGACTTAATTTAAACTTTGCAACGAGGCAATACAGTTAGTGCACTCGGCATTACCGTTAGACAAACTGCACCCCAGAGGGGCATTAACAAAAATGAACTGCATTGAATTAAATCGAAACATTTTACTTATAAGCCGATGTAACCATATGTTGATTTAACTAATTATTTTTTATTTACATTCATTCTTTATTACTATACTTTTATGTTAGTTCTTTTTTACCCCACTAATATGAATAGAATTGAAATTCACCATTTATATATTTTTTACCCTAAGCTCAAGTCCAACATCAATCAAAAAATGTTACCTTAAAATATATTTAAGATTAGAAAGCAATATGAACATTTAACGTATTTTTCGATACGTATGACAGATATATCAAAATGACTCTTACTTAACTTCGTAAATTACTGTTTTCCAAACCTTCTAATTGCAATTAACTGTTTGAAATTTATTAATCCATTGATAGACCATAGAGTATTTTATCAGAATAATCTTTGTCCGCCTCTCCGCCAGTGGTGCGGCGAGAGGCTGCGGCCATTCATTAACTAGGGACGAAGATGATGAATTATAATGGCTGGAACTAACCTTAATCCTGATGTACAGGACTGGCCCTCTGCTACAGGATCCCAGCTTTATTACACCATATATCAAATGTCTAGTTAAAACGTTTTGCTAGTTAAAGGATATGTACGCTTGTTACAGGACGCTGAGAAAACAGTGCAATTTTTTACGCAATACAATTTTTTTACGTAATATTCTAATCGAATTTATTGCGGTTCTGCCTTAAAAGGGAAAATTAAAAATAACCACAGTAAACCACTTAATATTGTATTTATCTTAATTTGAACTTTCAACCGGGCGTTCTAAATTGATTTCCCAAAATTTGCTTTATTCAAAACCAAACTTGTATGTTTAGCTACATGATTTATGATAATCGTGTGCTTAATGTCCGTAAAGTTCCATTCAAAATATATCAGTAATATATCCCAGGAGGCCCTAACCTGTGAGGTAACACAAAACTAGAAAAAACGTCCTTCATGTGCCATATAAATTATGGTATTTAATTGCGCCTAAACTGTCAACATATTGTGGTCCTTCTGCTGACGCTTTATCAACGATTAATCAATTGTTCTAAAAGCCTACAAGCACAATTTTCTATCATTTTTCTTATTTAATAATTAGGAGCTTTGGATCATTTCCATTTCCACGCATGATTAACTCCAAAATAGGTCAGCAACCTTAATACTTAATATCTTTCTATCCACATTGACGGTTGAAAGTGAAACGATAGGCTTACCGTCAATTCATAAAGGAAAGAGTTAAAGTTTAATTAAAACTTTAGATATAACCGGAGAAGTTGGGTTACACAGCAGTTACCGTTACAGTGGCATGCAGAAACATTCACGGAGCAACTTAATTAGATTTACCGTTTTATATTGAAACAATAAGTTAATACCTCTGACGTTCCTATCCGTTCTCTTCAGTAAAACCTTCCTCTCATTTAAAACAAGTTAATATAATATTTTATCTCTACCGCAAACGGAGCTGCATTAGTCCCAATTAAGAGACTTCGAAACGCCATCCTCTAATTGATTGGGGGAAACTAAATTAGCTCTAGTTATTATGCTGGATTATCTTTTAAATTTACACTCTTCACAAGAAAAATATTTTTTTTACGCTCGTCAAAATGATCTGATATTTATTAAATGTTTTGTTTGCACGGATCTGTAAAGTGGTTAAAACTGAGTTGTGTTCGATGGTCCGAGTGCGGGCCATCGGAATGGCGGTAAGGGAAGATATAAAAAAAAGTTTTGTAATTTATATAATAAATTTAAAATTATCAGATTTGAATGAGCACCACTGAATTCTGGTTGAAAATAAAACAATTTATTATAATGATTTATTGCTTTTAGTCTATTGAATACCGCTATACCGAGGGTTATAATAAACTCAGTACGTTGTCCCAAAGTGAAATGATACAACTTTAAACTTGCAACTTATAGGAAATTAATACAACTTTAAATCTCGCTTACTTCCCAAATTATTATCTTAAATAAAACGTTAATATGTAACTTCATTTAGTCAATAGACTTTATATTAGCCTAAGTCAAAAATTCCTTATCGTTATATTTTCGTGGCAGCATACCTGCTTACTCACTCCTCATGTAATTATCATGGGTGAAAATTATACATATTATTCGCCTTCCTTACTTTTTGACAAATGTTGATCAAACATGGTATAAGGGTTCTTCTAGCCAATTTTTTTTAGCTATTGACTTAAAACCACTTTATCTGTATCTAACTATTGCAGAAAGCCTGCACAAACCTTCCCCATCGTGTTTTATGTGTTCCTGGATTTTAAATCCGTCATCATCCGAAGAAAAATGAATGTCTGTGAAATTTTAAAAGTAAATGGTCCAGAGTTCTGCAAGACTTTTCAGGATTTTCCACGCCTTTTTAGAGGTTGTAATCACACCCCAGCATTTTCGTGGAGAGGAGAGAAAAAAACACTCGACGTTCTCAAGGAAAATGATTTGTACATCAGTGCGTCTGGAAAATTTGGTTAAATTGATAAACTATGGATTATGAACTATGGACATACAGACATCATTAATGAGGTGAGGTATCAAATGTTCTTAAATGAAAAGAAACGAACTAAAACCAACCCGTTTGAGGAAATAAAAAATACTGTCCCGAGAGCATCACCACTTTGAACAATACCTCAGACCTAAAGCGTGAAATGGCAGCTCTTTGGGAACTAAAACAGTGGTTTGTACAATCCAAATGAAACACTGGCCATCACCCTCCTACATCGTCGTTAACTGTTGAAGAAAGTGCATGTGACCTAGTTAGCCCAGCCAACAAAGGCAATATATTATTAGAAAAACCTCTTTTCAACGAGCTTTATGACAAAGATAAAAATACGAGAATGGCAAAGACTTTAAGTTTTAATAAGAATAACTCCACCTGGGACGTAAAATTGGATGGAATTTTTATCAATAAATAATTTTAACTCATGAGTACCAAATTAATAAATTACTGTTAAGCATTGAATAGACTATTTTGATCCAATGGCTTGGTAACACTACTTGTTATTACTAATGCTAATCACCTATATTGTCTTTCAATAAGACTTTAAGTTCAATTAATCTTCAAAATCATATTATTATTTTTGATGCATAAATCCATAAAGCTCAAAACATTACACTGGTGTTCAATTAAACACCTGCGGATATCATTGCGTATACAATCACTTCGCCATGATTATTATATCCTTAATTTTAAATAACATTAATGTAAGCATATAACGTTTTTTACTAGGTACCATATGTGCAGGAAAAACATTCTTAAAACAGGACGAGTAATGTCGTCAATATGTTGTGAACAAAAGCACACCACCAAACCCAATACTATGTATTGTACCAATATTGCACACAATGTACGTAATGTGTGTATGTATTGTACTTATGTACGTAATGTGCCACCAAACTATGTACATGTACGTTATGTACCAATATTGTCTAGTGGTTTTTAAAAAAACAGTGTTGTACCCACATTGGCGGTTGGAAAGGAAAGAGATGCTTGCCTCAATTCATAATGAAACAACTTTAATTAAAACTTGAGATATAACCGAATAACTTGGATAACACAGCAGTTACCGTTACAATGAATACGCAGAAACATTCCTGGAGTTAACTTAATTAGATTTACCGTTTTATTGAAACAATCACTGAACAAACTTGGTTCCTTATCTGTATCCTTGCCTGTATTAATCTCAAATATTTTTCTTATCAAAAATTTGGAAGGTCTTACCTCAGTTTTTGCAGGCGCGGCAGACGCCAACGCTACTCAATAGTTGTTCGCTTGCAAAACATATTTGGTGCATTTTCTTACAGCGATAAGATTAATTAGACATGCTCAGAATATAAAGAAAGTCCACATTTTTAAAGTATCACATCCAGATAATATTTAAATCAAATTGTTTAAAGGATCAAGACATAAAATATATACTCTGAACCTAGATCATTATAAGATTTGAATCACGAACAATAGAAATAAATACTGTAAGGTACATTTTATAAAAAGAAATTACGTCACAAAATCAATTGTGAATGAACATCCAAGTAACATGGTTTACTTCTTAGAAAAAATCTAGAGTTGTTTGTATGAATATTTAAAAACTACATTATTAAAGTCAAGTAATTGATGATTACTTACATTCAATTTTTTGGTGTAATTTGTTTATACTCATGTCTCTAACATATCGATTTCAAAATTCGTGGTTTGAATCAAAAGAACTTTTACTATGTATGTTTTTTTTATCAGTAAACAAATCATGAGTTTTTTAGTTTTATTTATTTAGCGTAAATTATTTAATTTATCTGGGAAGAACGGAGTTATATTGCATATACTTTCTAATCACTAACACAATGAATTTCACTAATTCTTATTATAGATTTGAAACAAATTAGTTTTTAATATATACCTACTCGAATTTAAGAAATGTGTACTTCAATGTACAGTCAGTTGATTGTTTTGAAAATATTCAAAATCGTTTATTGGGTTAAATTGTTTTCTCAACCCCTATCTAATGTAAAGATAAAAGGTGGGCATGCATTCAAAAGGTCTTCAATTTGTTTTAACTTCCGGTCCAGATTTGTATAGTTACCTGCGAGAAAATCAACTTATAATTAATCAAGACTATTTAATCTCTGGTTACCATATGGACGAGTTGTTTGCTCGATGCTTGCCAAGGCGGGGTGGGGGCTACGCACGGCTGAGGATGACAGTAAATTGTGGATGTTTACAGCGCAATGTAGACGGTGAGTCGGGGGTTGGAACAAGCCCAAAGACAGTTTTAAATAACAAAGGTATTAAGTAAGCTTTGACTCCAGCTACTTATTAGATACGATTTAAATTATTGTCCTAATTTAGTTTAAGATTAATCGTAAATGTATTAAGCTAAAACATGTAATTGAAAACTCATGTGACACTATAACTGTCGCATTTAAATTATTGTAATTTCTAAATCATAGAAACACACTTAGTTTACTCACTTAGTTTACATAGGAAATAAATGAATTGAAATACTCGTCTGAAAGGTATAAATGGATTTAAAGTTATATTATTAGATAATGATTAGTCGTATTATTAAATTCTCATTGCGGGGGAACTGTTTGTTTAAAATGTTCATTGCAATGCAGAATTCCGTTGCAAAACAAGCAAAATGTTACATTACAAACTTGGCAAGCCCCATTTAGGTAAGGAGCGATACTGCAGTCACGGGCCAAGACTGAATATTAATGCCAGAGCATGTCCTCCATAGCTCATTGTGCTCTAAATATGATTTGTAGTAACCCAATTTAACATCCAAAGTTACGTTGTCATCTTCCCAATTTTACTGCAATTTAAAAAAATGCACTACTCAGAAATTGAGGAGATTTTTTTGTCAGTAATATTTATTTTTATTCCTTTTAATTCGCACAAAAATCCTCATTAAAATGTATAATACAAATCGCAAAAAAGTGTGATCATACCTAGATACTAATCTCAACTGCCAATATAATGCAGTACAGTATAAAAAAACGGTTGATTTTTTTTTTTGATTATTATTATTATATTATACAATATAATAATAAAAGTAGCCCTTCATTGTGAAAATTGTAATATAATAAAAAACGGTTGATATGGATAAAGTTTAAACATACTTATGAAGACTTATATGGCACTACAGCTGTCGCATTTAGGTTTTGGTGGAATGTTTAGATGATTTTTAACCCCTCTGTTTAATACGGCAGAGGTTTCAGCCAAGCCCACCCAATGGATTGCGAATTTTGTAGTTTTTTTAAATTAGCTCTGCGTAGTTCCTCGAACATAAACTCGAGCACTCTGCAACTCGAATTTCACTTGCCGATTACGCTTTGGGTTCCTCCGGTTACTCTTACATAGAGGTTCAGTCCTTAGGAGTAAAAGTTTAATGTTTTAACTTAATTTTTGGATCCTAACATTAGGAAACAAATATTCCAGTAATCCCTGTACAGCATTACACAAACACAACTTCAGATGTGGTAATATTGTTGAGTAAACGTCAGTTTCTCTTAAATTAAACCAATTACATAGTCATTGTTGGTTTACAACCCCTTAAGAAATAGAGAAATTGGCAAGCCTTTCAAATCATAGTTTTAATTAAAGACTATTATAGTTCCATATCAATATTGGTTCAACATATATCAAAAAAGCATATTAGTTTAATTTACATTGGTTTCTCTTTTATCGTTACTACTTCAGTTCATTTGTTACTCGTCGTTATACATTAAAATAATACTTAAGCTAGGAAATAAAAAAATACTCATGCCTCGTTTGAATGCATGAATTCAAACAATAAAATAAAAAATTTACCAAGCTAAACATAAATTTTTACAATTACGTATATTAAAGCTTTATAAAAAAACAATTTATGCACGTAGATACGACGACGAAGGCTAGGCAGGGACCAGATACCTGTATTGCAAGCGGGCTGGGATTTCCAAAATTGCGTCGTGTATTTTACTAGGATATTTGCGTTGTTCGAAGGATATTAAATTGTTTTGTTAGAGGGAACATATCGAATTGTAAATACTGTCATGTTAGGAGCTGTACCATAAATTGTTGGTAAAACGAAAGAACCGCCTAACCTTTAAGGCTTACAAAGATAATTAAATACTGACTTTCATGTTTTGCACAGAATAAGATATTGCAGAAAAATTATGTCATTTTAAGCACAACAGTATTTGGCTGATACTCGTGTTACCCACCATATAGAGCGTTATCAAATTAAAACAATAAATAGTCAAAATAATAAATAGTGACAAATGTTGAATCTAAAACATTTACAGCAACCTCTTGGAGAAAAATATACTTTATACGGCCAACATTTTACACAATTTAGATAAGAACACGGTATTTTTTATGAAAGCCCCATTCCCTCTCCAAATTGGAAATTGTAAAAACATCGCTGTTATCTCAATCTCCCAAAAGAGTTCCGACTTATTGCTCAAACTACTGGTTTTTAACTAGAGAATGTAAAAACTTCAAAATCATTTTTATGAAAAAGTATATTTCATCACTAGGGACTTAAGTGACGCTTTTCGCGCAAGGTCAAGTTTTATGACCGAGGCTGTAAGCCGAGGTCGAAAATTGACCGAGTAGCTTTCGCCCCTTGTGATGAACTATAATTTTTGTTATACCGCTCAATACAACACGCTAAGTACTTAAGAAAACCAAAATGTTAAAACGTGATTACTTAAGGTATCTCCCAAAGAGGCTTTCATCTTGTTCTTGCTTTTAAAAACAATCAGCTGATTGTCCGTTTCATTTTTGTTAGATTTAGACTGACAAAAACGAAAAACTATCGATTTATCGAACGTTTTGACCTATTGACAAGTGAAATGAGCGGGTTTCACAAATCGATCATACCGACAACAATGCAACAATGAATTAAAATTTATAGTAATAATAGATAACTACTATATATGCCATCGACAGGTCACCATCGACGCTGAAGTACACAAGTTTGTAGTTTTAGTCCATTATAAACGAACAGCCGACATCCTCGACCCCAGCTGATTCTTTTTCTCCTAGGGTGAGAAAGAGCTTCTTAGGCCCGCAACACATGTAATGAAAACTGCCGTCTTCGCAGTGATGTAACAAAAAAATGTGTTTACTTAGGTAGTCATTATTATCAGCATTGTTTCGGCGCAGTCTGCAGCATCAGCAGCAGCCGGTGACTAAGTGGCCGAGCGTCGGTATTGATCACTAACGCTCGCTTCATCGCCTCCACCGTCACAACCATTAGGTAATTCTAATTTAAACACTTTGATGCAATTCATAATTTACTATTAGATAATTGATTTAACTTCCAGTCGTTCAGTAAACCTATTTGATTGAATAAATAAGGATTCATAGTTCTCTTTTAACGATTCTGTGAGATGTGTCGTCTAATCACAAAATTAATGACAACTAATCCTAGATATAAAATCGATAATTTAAGAACTATTGGCGTAGTTGCGTGTTTTAAACAGAATTATTTCAAAAAGTTTTATACTATGGTTATCGGCGCATTGCAGTAAACAAATGATTGTTTAGTAAATTGTTGAAGGTAAAGATTTGAAGAGCTCAATGATCCTTGCATTGCCCCAATTATCATGTTGTATTCTCATCATTCTCAATTATGGAAACAAGAAGGGTTAAACATTTATTCGAACCAAGCATCAACTTGTTTTTCTTGACATAAATATTTTCAAGATATGTCATAGTATAATGCTTACTAGTTTTACAAATTGTACGTTATTACAACAACGTACGAAGATACGTTTTTTACTCCCATATAATAGTATAAGTTATTCATTAAATGATGGTAGCAATAAAAACCCGCATGTGTTGTTTTATAATGAGTGCTGCAAATTCATATCAGAGCAGTATGCACTTTGAAGGAGTCAATCGCTAAAATGCGACTTGGTTATTCATTACAAAAGAATAATTGAAGGTGTATCTTCTAAAATTACGTAAATAATCTCGGTCAAAGTTTTCCATTACGTGGCTGATGACGCCAATGTGGCTATTGTTGTAGTAACCAATCGATACAATTCTTTATCTTTCATTTTATTTTTTACATCCTGTTATTAAATAGCTTTTAATCTTAAGCAACTTCTCTGCTTTGGAGCAAATTAAATTCAAGTGCCTAAAGTGGACTGAAGTCTGCTACTGCCTAAACGTCTCCCATAAAAAAACGTAGAAAATCGGAAGATAGCTGTACGAAGTATATTACTATAAATCGATTATGACCTAAATTATTGCCGATTCATTTTATAGGAATTGTGAATATAATTCTGTTATAAAGCGGCCTGCACATTCATATATAACAAAATCTATTGCTCCAAGTAATTTTCACACAAACACACGTACAGTTTGGAAATATGAATACACAAATGTTAAAATAACGGAGTATGTAGTACATTCCGAGCGCTCTGGCGGTGGTTGGATGGAATACTGAAACAGGGAATTCATTTTGGAGGAAGATTCCTCGAATGTTTAGAGAGCTTTCCTTGAGTTTTACTGCTTTAGCTGAGTTTATTTTGTTATAAGTATTTACTTGCTGTAACGCTGTTGATATTAACATATCCATTAGAACTACCGAAACCAAAAGTGTTTCAATTAATGATTTGCTTTCATAAGTTATTGTTTAAATTTCATTCTATATATCCTTTTCTTGCAAAAACTGTTTGTTGTAAAAATAATAATGCTATAGAAAGTATTTTAGTAATAATTATTTTAGTTAATTAGTTACAACTTAATTTGTATAAATAATGTGCCTGAAGGTAGCAAAGTGGTGAGACTCCATGCCAAAAGCAGCTTTTACTCTACCTTGAAGTAGCAGACAATGCAAACAAGATGTGAAGAATTAATCTTTGCGGAAAGGTGAGAAAGATGTCTACCGCATCTTAAACGAGGCCATTTGTCTGCACCATTTTGGTAAAGGATTTTATTTTTATTTTTGAAGGATAACTTTTCATATTTGTTAAAAATTTATTTAAAATTAAAAACTATAATAATACTTTACCCTATGGCAAACCATTCAACGTAGACGTAACCAAAAGGGGCAAAAAGAATTGATACAAGTAAAATTGTAAAACGATTAGTGTAGTTTAGTATTTTAAATTGATCTATTTACATATTTTTTACCTCACTTACCTCTTTATATTTAATTTTCTGCGCACCTCAATAGTATAGGACATTGAAAATACAAACTCACATGCGTGTTTGTTTATATTGGTTGCTTCGGGTTGTAATGTAAATCGTGTTTGAGTACGATTGCACAATCTTGTAAAACAAAACTTTAAATGATACCATTTTATGATCTTACCAAGCCCACTAACTGATCTCTGCACATAGTTTAACATCTATCTATCCTCATATCATTCACAGCCAGGCTGTTTAAGCTAACGCACCACTGTGTGTTGCGTCTATTAGAGCCCATTCCTCTATCGGATTGACGTTAGTATTCAGATATTCAGAGGGTGCGTCTCTGGCCCGTCTGGAATACCCAAGCAGTCAATCTGCTGCGTCTCGCAATCGTGTCTGTAAACATCTCCGGAGCGAAGCGGTTCGCTATTGTATAAAATACACTGAGATTTTTAACTCTTAACCCCTTTTGAAAACCTATTCTTCGGGTAAATGGAAACATAAACAATTATTTCTAAACGTAGGTATTGCATTAATTGCTGTCCAATATTTTATCATAATGTTTATACTACAATACATTATTTTCTTTTTATTTTATTAAAAAGTGGGTGGTTGCCTCTTTTTCCTTGCATTTAGCCCCCCCCCCCACATGGGCCTCAGGCTTGTGTGTAGAAGTTATCAAACAAAGCAAGGAGTAAGCGGGTACAGTAAAGAAAAAAATTACTGCAAAAAGTATGCGACGATGTCAAGACTCGAATGTACGACAAGGCTGCTATAGCTACGAGGCCAAGTGCGCTACCAACTGCGCCAACGACTCACTAAACATTAATTTATGAATGAGGCAGAAATATGAAAAGTCATCTGAAAAAATAGCACAATATGCTTTTTCGATAACAAATAGATGAATGTGCTACTAACGGCAAAGCGAGCTGCTTCTTAGCTAACCGAGGCCGTAGCCCAGAGGTAACGTGGCCCTGTGTGTCGAACGTCCCCGGTTCGTTCCCAGCCGCGGGCGACTACTTTCTTTAGAGGTTACCTCTGGTTGGCCTATGTGATTACAATGAATACAAAACTGTATTCATTGGTGACTATTGCCGCTATGGCACCTCGCCGTCTATAGATCGCCGCACAGACTTGCTGGCCTATGGCGACGGGCAGTTGAGGTTTTTTTTAGATAAACTTTGTTTCTAAATAATACAAATACAATAATGATTTAACACAAATATAACCTCTTATTCAAAAAAAAATAACGTTTTTGTTTTTAAATTGATGAACATGTATTAATACAGTAGAACTTTTAATACAAGTTTTTTTCAGTACAAGTAATCATTTTTCTTGATGAACTGATAATATTGGATATTATATAATTTTACATTGAAAACAAACCAATATTTTAAATCATTTTTAATGTGTGAGGCCTTTCACCAGCTATGCTGGTCATCAGACACATCACAAACTGAAGATTTATGTTTACAAATATTTTGAAATTTAAATGTTACATATGATCAGTTAAATACCATAATTAATAAATATATTTGGATAAAATTATAAAGAATAAAATGAATCTGGCATATATGAAATAAACTGTGAAGATTGTGAGATAAAGCATGTTGGGCAAACAAAAAGAAACATAAAAACTAGAGTAAAAGAACACATATCTCACATAATACATAATAGCCCAGAAAAATCCGCCATAGTTAAACACTGCTTGGATATGGACCAATTTATTTCTTTGAAAGGAACAAAATTATTAAAGAACGTGACAAAACCAAACAAACTTAACACTTGGAAATCTTTATACTTAAATAAAACAAGCAACTTAGTGAATAATGATAACGGTCCAATTCAAAATTTATAATTATTAAACTCAAAATTCACAAAGTTATGAATTTAAGTTTTATATATAACAGTTTTATTTTCATTCATATTTTTTTATTCATTTTATTCTTTATTATTTTATCCAAATGCATTTATTGATTATGGTATTTAACTGATAATATGTAACATTTAAATTTCAAAATATTTGTAAACATAACCCTTCAGTTTGTGATGTGTCTGATGATGCCAGCATAGCTGGTGAAAGTCCTCACACATTAAAAATTATTTAAAATATTTTTTTTATTTTCAATGTAAAATTAAGTAATCTTTTGTTCGATTTCTTAGCCTTCCACCTTAATTTTTTCAAGAATGGTTAGATGATAAAGATGACACGTGTATTAAAAGTATGACGAGGAAATCGCCTCTTGAAGTAATAAGTACACTGCTGATAACAAGCTTATGCAGATTTGATATTATTTGCTGTTATTAAGCCTTCTAATCTTTCTTGATTATCAATGCCTCTTTCCAAAAGAGGCCGTTTATACTTTATTACGATGTCTTAAGAGTTTATGATGTGTGTATTCTATGTAATAGTATTGTAAGTCCTTGATATCTTAAGACAAAGCTTTAATTAGATTGATAATAAAGTATACAGGGTGTTCGAAAAGAATCATCCGATTATCATAGGTTTATATTTTCAAATTATAGGGTTCGACAAAAGCCTGGAATATATTAAATAACTTCTATATTATTTTGATCAATGCAATGAAGCTTTGCAGTTGTTTATCAGTCGCAAACAGAAATATTTTCGCTTGTTTTGTTATTTTTTTCACATGACCAAGGGACGCCCACGCTGGAAGTCTCGAAATTCTTAAATGCAAGCATGTACCTCGAATTATACCTCATTCAAAGGTCTTAACTAGTAGATCATAACAGCGCAAACCGCGTCTCAAAAAGTTAATCCATCCAGAAGTTACAGCTCGTCAAAGATTTTAATGCTGACCATTAAACTCTAAGCTAAAAATAAGGAGGAGAACAGTCAATTACTAATAAAGCACTCGAAACAATGTAATTTAGTTGTAGACTTTTTAATACCTCAAATTATCCTTATTAATGAGAAATACACATATCAAAAACTAAACTACATCGTTCCAGGTACTTTATTAGTAATTAGACTTTTTTTCCTTAATTTTAGCCTTGAGTTATTGGCCAACATTAAAATCTTTGAGGAGCTGTAACTTCTGATTGGATAAACCTTTTGAGGCGGACTTTGTGCTGGTATGATCTACTAATTGAGACCATTAAAATCAGGTATGACTCGAGAATCGAGAGGCTTACTTTTGAGAATTTCAAGACTTCCAGCGTGGACCGTCCCCTCATCGTACGAAAAACAAAGCAAATACGCCAAGGAAATACGCCGTCTCTTTGAAATAGACAAACAACTGTACAAATTTAATTACTTTGTAAAAAAATAATATAAAAGCTATTCAATGTATTACAGACTTTTGCCGAACCCTGTATATGATCATAAGGACTAACGATGGAACTAACGATTCCGCGTCACATCTTTGGCTTACAAGGTAACTAGAACTTACTGTTAGTGATTTTTTTAGGGAGATTCAAACATTAGAACACTGAAACATTGTAAACTGAGGAACCGCTTTAAGTGGAGCTACGGAATCAATCAATCAAAACATACATAGGGGCGAACATTACATGTACTAGCTATGGCGTGGGGCGAATTTGAGTATCGTTAGATATATGCCGTGCACCTACTAAAGGGGACCACATAGAGCACCTGTAAGTGGTATGCAAAAAAACATTTTATTAGTTGGCCTTTAAATCAAAAGGAACCCCTTGTCGATAAGATCATTAATTTTAAAAGTATAAGCCAGATAAATAAAAAATAAGATTAAATTAAATGATTATTTTTGGAACGTCCTGTATTTTGAACATCAACATGTAACACATATTACGCATTTCTCCCTAAAACACGTTGAACTCTTGAGTAAAGTGCACTAAATAAGGCGGGCGGCAAAAACTGGAAACTCATCAAATTGTCTGCTTAACCTCAGCTGAAATGACTAAATTAAATGATTTTGTTGAACTGTCAAAACGTTGTTGACTTTTTCAAGGCCTTTTACGTGTAAATTTGGGTTTACTTTAACATATGATATGAATTTATTAATTACTAAAAAAATTATTAACAATAAATTTGCCAGCAGCGCACTCACTCACCCGCCTTATTTGTTGCCCGCGCTTATAATGCTTATTTTTTCTACAAAAACAGTTATATCAATAGTTTTTCCACTGTTGCATTTTTACGTCAGTGGCACTTTTGATCGGGAACGGTCCTAACAACTGGACCCACTTTTGATCCTGGTCAGGAATCGAATTGGCAACTCTTAGGTTATGAGGTGATCGTTTGATCAACTCAGCTATCGGATCAATTGCTTGGGAAATGGCTGGGTTTATACATCAGATTAATTTAAGTAAAAACCTATTTGTGAATTTCATTGTATTTTTATTTGATTTTTACAACACATTGAACAAAGTGTTGATAATAGAAAGTCGTTCTTTAAAGTCAGCAGCTCTTTTCCGCTGCCTTTCTCGCCTGTCCTCGTGAATAATCGAAGACTCTGACAGACAGCTTGGCTCAAACACTAAACCTTTGATTTTTATAAAGACGTTTTCGCTGTTTCATTTTAATTTGTTAACAAAAGAAAAGATGATTAAATTATATTTCACGCTTATTTCTTAGAATATTTTTTTATTGGGTTTAACTATTGTTTAAATTATAAGTTATGTATACAAGCCTGTTGTGGAAATTTAAAACAATGCCAATAATTTGAAACAATTATTTTTAACTCTACATATTAAAATGATTATTGTGTAAAATATAAAAAAGACACTAAAATTTGTTTTCCTTTCACCAATGAAGCGAAAATGTATGATAATGTTTTACCCGATATTAAGCATTCAACGTAAAATATGGGTTTGTAGTCCAGTGAAAATAGGTTTTAATAAGGAAAAAATGCAAGCAGAAATGTTTTTGCTGGAAAATGTGCACCAAGACGTCCTGAGTCAAAACCCAAGTTTTCTACTTCGGGTCAGGTGAGCTAACTCCGCCATCTTGGAAAATGGCGGCCATGTTTGAAATACTTTTATCGACATAAAATCCACAAAAGTTATCCGATTTCGACAAAATTTGGTAGGGATGTGTAAAATTGGCTATTCTATTAGAAAACAATCGCTTACACTTTATTTTTTACTATTTTAATGGTTTTTTTTTGCAACTTTTATGTAAAAAAACAAGTTTTTTCGTTTTTCAAAAAAGTTATGAGGTTAACAGTTACTATATGGATATTTCTGAAAAGTACGTAAAATTACGAACAATCTGGTATATTCAACTTGTATTTTACTGTTTTTAATTTTTAAATAATCAAAAAAATAAGATATCTTTATGAAATTTTTTAAAAGTGCTAAAAAATTTAAATTATCCAAATTTAGTTTTTTTGTGGTAGAAAATGTTCATTTAGGGGTTCTGAGTCAAAACCCAAGTTTTCTACTTCCGGTCAGGTGAGCTAAATCCGCCATCTTGAAAAATGGCGGATATGTTTGATTTACTTAAATCATCATAAAATCCACAAAAGTCATCCGATTGTAATAAAATTCGGTAGGGATGTGTATAACTATGGCCACTACGTAATACTAAAGGAATAACTAGCATATTTTATCATTTTATATGTTTTTTTATAATTTTTATGAAATTTTTTTTACATTTTTATTTCGAAATTAACACCAAACATAAAAACCATGGATGTGTTTGAAAAGTAAATAAAATTACAAACAATTTGGTATATTCAACCTTTACTAAGCTGTTTTTAGTTTTCAAGTAACACATCAAATAAAATAAATGGGGCTTGGATGATTCATCAAGACCTCTACATTTTGGCACCTAAAAAACGGACATATTTGCTTATTTGAAAATTTAATAATTCATGACATAGGCTTTTAGGGTAATTTTTTGAAAACAATCACTGTGTTGTTTTGGTTTTAAATTCCATGGACTAAAAAATTTATATGTAAGACATATATATTACCAGTAAATCAAGTGTTTCATGTATTTTGTTTGAACCTTGGTGGTTTTGAAGTAATTTGTATAAAAGGTAATACACTTTTGTCATATCTCATGTTTTATAATATTATTTTAACTCACTATAAACCCTAATCAATACGACTTAAAAAAAAACGCCATCACTACACATAACATAAAACTTTAATAAATAAATAAATGCTTGTATTTCATATTACAATCGGTCCATTAGCTTTACAATTCTTTGCAAAATCATTTAATTTATTTACACTAACAAGACCGGTGATAAATCAATACTTTTAATAAAATTAAATAAAAATAAGTTGCAATAAATATCAAGGTCTCTATCAAAAGGGACTACAATTTACACATGAACAACAAATTACTATACAACGATAAAGAACAAAATTAAACATAGACACATATTGAGATTTCATGTTCTTTGTCATTTTATATCTCTAAGCCTGTATCTAATGTTATTAATTTTAAGATGTCAGTTATTTATTATCAGCTGGATGTGTTGTTATGTTGTGATCAAAAGATGTAAAAATTATGTAAGTAAGAAAGATTATCAACAAGTTTTGTTTAAGTTTTTGTTAAGTGTTTCTGAATTATGTAATCAGTTTTTGTAAATTCACACGGCACCTCTGATCATATTTTTTATCATGGTAACAGTTTTGTGGTTCAAATTATCTGATTAATTTATTAATGTAATATGAGATTTGTTTTTACTGAAGTCAATAAATGAAATATTTGTTTAGTATTTGTAAACATTAAAAATTATTTATTTAGAAATACAAATAATGGAGTTTAATAAACTACAAATAGGGCTATTTGATGGTAAAAACCGGTCAACTTGGATAAAGTATGCATAGTCCTCAGAGGCATACCCGGAGTTCTGGATATTGTAGAAGGAAATTTGCAGAACCCAACAAGCCAACTTCAGATGCTGGAAAAGAGGAAAAAGCTAGGTATGAAATAGATTTTGCTAAATTTACTTCAGTTGATAGTCAGGCACTCATAGTAATAACATCTAATATGATGGAAGAAACATTTGAGAAAATTATGCGCTTCTCAAATGACAGGGATGTTTGACTAGAGTTACATAGGCTGTATGATGGTGTATCTGAGGATAAAGCTTATGATTTATGTTTAAAAATTCTTTAGGTACAATATAAGAGATTCTAATGATGATATTTCTATCCATTTATCTAAACTGAAAAACTTGTGGAATGGCCTTAAACAAGAAATTGACAAAGAGGGGCAATACTAGTTGTAGGTTACCTGAATAATTTTTGATTTGTAAGATATTAGACACGTTACCTGAGGAGTATTTCTCATTTAAGTCTAGTTGGATGTTAATGGGGAAATCTCAGAGAACATTTGATGATCTGACAACTCATATTAGACGCGTTACTTGAGGAGTATTTCTAATTTAAGTCTAGTTGGATGTTAATGGGGAAATCTCAGAGAACCTTTGATGATCTGACGACTCAACTTTGTGCATATGAAAAAGCTTTAAACGGCAGAAATGTACTAAACTGTAGTGAAGCTTTAGCAGTCAAATCTGATCAGAAAGATAATTTGTCAAGTAAGAAATCAGGGTCTAAGTTAAATAAAACTAATAGTACCATAGTGTGTCACTATTGTAAGCAATCAGGGCATAAAATTAAGCATCGCTTTAAGTGGAAAGCTGATGGGAGGCCTGCAAAACCGCCTCATCAGTCACATAGTTTTAGGAAACCAGAGAAAAATATTACACGCCTGAGAAAAATGACTGTAGTGAGCGAGATAACCGAACCTTGGTAGAAAGTGCAAGAGTAATGATACACTAGTGGATCCGAGCGCACGGAATCGTGCGCTACTCTAGCAGAGCGATAATTCAAATGGCGACAAATTTAAAACACAATCATGCTGACACGATCCGTCTTGAGGGTTATGTTTACACAAATTAAAAAATAACAGCAATTAAATTATCCAGCTGATCAAAATGTAAACAATTATGTTCTTCATAAGGATAACATGGGAACTTTAAAAGCCAATAGGGCAGAGCCCAAGGGACATTTTCAAAAATGTAAGGCCAGTTTGCAAATCTACGCGACACGCTCTTTCCAATGAGCCGTCAATGATCAAAATCGGTTAAGAAATGACGGAGGAGTTCATAAGACAAATTTCGTGTTGGCGTATTAATTATATAGATGCTCATGAGACGATACCAGAGAGACCGTGGGCAGAACTAGTAAGTACTGCTGCCTACATCCTAAATCTAACAGGCCCAAGTAGCATTTCGGAGAAGACACAATTTGAGTTGTAGACTGGGAAGAGAGCAGAAATAAAGCATCTTAGAATAATAGGTTGTACTTGCTATGCACATGCCCCAAAATGTAAACGGAATGAGATGGAAAAGAAATCAGTAAAGGGAGTACTTATAGGTTATGAAAAATGACGATGGCTACCAATTTAGGTGTAAGGAAAATAACTCTTGGATCGGATCAAGAGATGTGATTTTCCATGAGAAACCAATACTTCAAACGATGATTCAACTCCCAAGTCATGACATGCTACATTCTGAAGAGAATAAGGATTCGGGAAAGGGTATAAATGAAAACCACGCCAAAGAACCGAATTATGAGGTACAACAGAAGACACAAGTCCGAGATAGGAACTTCGTAAAAGAGAAGAAATAAAACTGAAAAATAGGATGGAAGACTACGTAATGTCTGTATTGCCATGCATGATTCATGTCAAAGAAACTCAATTTTATCAAGAAGCAATAAATTGTCAAGAAAGTGAAAACTGGAAGAAAGCAATGCATGAAGAGATGTTATCACACGAAACCAATAAAACTTGGATATTGGACGAGCATCCGCATGGGAAGAAGTGTATACCTTGTAAATGGGTGTATAAAGTTAAAACTAATCCTGATGGATCAGTTGAGAGGTTTCAGAAGGAAAGTTGCAAGTGCAAAATACACCAACAGAGTTCCAGATAGCTGACTGTTTAACGAAACCTCAGCACAAACCAAGGCTAGTAGAGTTGTACAATGCTGTGGGGTTGAGCAAAAGACTTAAAGTTAAAAAACGAGGGAAAGTATTGAGATTTCGTGTTCTTTGCCATTTTATATCTCTAAGTCTGTATCTTATATTATTAATTTTATAATGTCAGTTATTTATTATCAGATGGGTGTGTTGTTATGTTGTGATCAAAAGATGTAAAATTATGTAAGTAAGAAAGATTATTAAAACGTTTTGTTCAAGTTTTTGTTAAGTGTTTCTGAATTATTTAATCAGTCTTTGTAGATTCACACGGCACCTCTGATCATATTTTTTATCAGTTAACAAATGGCATAATCAATAAATAATATTTTTTTATGAAGCAGTGCAAGAAAATTAAATAAAAGAAAGAAAAATTATAAAAAATGACTAAAACTAGATTTTACCGGTAAACAAATAATATTGCACTGTAGGATTACATAGAAAACATTAATAATGTTAGGTGTAAAAATAAATTTAAAACTCCTTTATATGGCTGTTATTTTTCTCTGTTTAGCTCGCTTCAGGCTAGATGGAATCTCAAAGGATGCTGGGGATAGGTCATTGTTAGGACAATCAATGTTTTCATAATCTGTAATTTCTTCATGTTCGTCTTCTATTTCAATTTCCTCCGAATTTGTGCATGAGTGTGCATTGCAAATTATACACATCTCTGTACATTTCAAGCCAACTTTCCGGCAGCTGCAACCTCTTGTGCAGCCCTTCTTTCATTTGCATGCTATCATTTTTAGGACATTTTCTGGGAAAGGGCTTTGGTGGGATTTAATAGGAACAAGTCCTTTTTGTGTAAGTTTCCATCCCCAATCTTGGGGTTGCTTCAACTCACCAAGCCATTGCTGGACCTGCAAAAATGTTCTTTTCGAATGCTCATTCACGGCGTCTTCCATCGGAGGTAAACCCGCTAAAGTGAAACTTTTCTTTGACACATTTCTTTCAAAACAACGAAATCTCAGCTCATTGAGGGACATAGTGCCGTTGTTATTACCGTAAAGTGCCGCAACAAACTTGCAACCTGCTGCTTCAACGTCCTTCGTAGATGATTTTGCATCACTGATTGATTGGGCAGTGGGGATAGACTCAACAGGTCCTAGCACGTCAACCGAGGCTTATTGTGCTCCCCTAGTCTACTAGATTGGCAGCCGTACGTCTGTGCCTTCAACGAGGCTTAAGAGCTTCTTACCAATGCTAGCATCTTTCACTTCACCTGGTTGTTGAAGACCAAAAAGGGCTCTTCTCCTTACCCCCAGTCTTTCACACTCCAAGATGATATGACTTGCAGTCTCAACAGAGCTGCCGCAAAGTCGACACTCCGGTTCATCGTGAGTGATACCCAGAGTGAAGAGATGTTTCCTGAAATGGCCGTGAACAGTGAACAAGGCAATTACCCGCCTAACCTGTTTCCTACCCAGACTCAACAGCCAGCTGGTGAACAGGGCAGAGCTCTCAGGTAGCAGCTTTTTGCCGAGTGATTGGCCAGGATAGTTGCACCATCGAACGCGGTGCTGATCCTTAGCCCAGTTGTCGATGACGATGTGGGCGGTAGCCCTACTAACGCCACAGCATGGCTCTGGGCCATAGAATGGCATTTCCGCTCCCGCTTTGGCGAGTTTGTCAGCATTCTCGTTGCCCTCAATGCCTATATGGCCTGGTACCCAACCGAGAAGCACAAAATTTTGTTTGCATCACTGAACACTTCTATTGATTCTTCAAGATAGGCGTTCTTCTCCAATACCTTTACAAATTTTAACTTTCCTTGCTGAAAGAAGGCTGACGTGGTGTCACACCCACTAAAAGAGTGAAGAAAGAGAAGGTTTTTTTCACACTTTCACTGAGTTTAAAACTGTTTTTCGAATAGAGTTGTTGGGGTTTCTTTCCCCTTCCTATCTTTAGAAAATAAACATTTCTATCATTGTGGTTTAAAGCAGTCAACAGAACTAAAAGGTCGATGTCCTCTCCAACTATGAAGGCACTGTCAAATTCTTACATCATTTCAATAGCTGTATGATTTGTGGATTTTATGATGATTTAAGTAAATCAAACATATCCGCCATTTTTCAAGATGGCGGATTTAGCTCAACTGACCGGAAGTAGAAAACTTGGTTTTTGACTCAGAACCCCTTTGCGAACATTTTCTACCACATAAACGTTAATTTGGAAAATCTTTATTTTTAACATTTTTTTGAAAAAGACACTTTAAAATTTATTTTTTTTGGTGTTATTTAAAAACTTAAAATAGCATAGTTTTGGTTGAATATACTAAATTGTTTGTAATTTTATGTACTTTTCAAACACATCCATGGTTTTTATGTTTGGTGTTAATTTCGAAATAAAAATATAAAAAAACCAAATTTTTTTTCTTAAAAATTATAAAAAAACATATAAAATGATAAAATATGCTTGTTATTCCTTTAGTATTACGTAGTGGCCATAGTTATACACATCCCTACCGAATTTTATTACAATCGGATGACTTTTGTGGATTTTATGATGATTTAAGTAAATCAAACATATCCTCCATTTTTCAAGATGGCGGATTTAGCTCAACTGATCGGAAGTAGAAAACTTGGTTTTTGACTCAGAACCCCTTTGCGAACATTTTCTACCACATAAACGTTAATTTGGAAAATTTTTATTTTTTAACATTTTTTTTGAAAAAGACACTTTAAAATTTATATTTTTTTGGTGTTATTCAAAAACTAAAAACAGCATAGAAAAGGTTTAATATACCAAATTGTTTGAAATTTTATGTACTTTCCAAACACATCCATGGTTTCTATGTTTGGTGTTAATTCGAAATAAAAATGTAAAAAAACCAAATTTTTTTCATAAAAATTATAAAAAAAACATATAAAATGATAAAATATGCTTGTTATTCCTTTAGTATTACGTAGTGGCCGTAGTTATACACATCCCTACCGAATTTTATTTCAATCGGATGACTTTTGTGGATTTTATGATGATTTAAGTAAATCAAACATATCCGCCATTTTTCAAAATGGCGGATTTAGCTCACCTGACCGGAAGTAGAAAACTTGGGTTTTGACTCAGAACCTCTAAATGAACATTTTCTACCACAAGAAACTAAATTTGGATAGTTTTAATTTTTTAGCACTTTTTAAAAAATTGCATAAAAATGTCTTATTTTTTTGATTATATAAAAATTAAAAACAGTAAAATACAAGTTGAATATATCAAATTGTTCGTAATTTTACGTACTCTTCAGAAATATCCATATAATCTCATAACGCTCTTGAAAAACGAAAAAAACATGTTTTTTTTACATAAAAGTTGCAAAAAAACCATTAAAGTAGTAAAAAATAAAGTGTAAGTGAATGTTTTCTAATAGAATACCCAAATTTACACATCCCTACCAAATTTTGTCGAAATCGGATAACTTTTGTGGATTTTATATCGATAAAAGTATTTCAAACATGGCCGCCATTTTCCAAGATGGCGGAGTTAGCTCCCCTGACCCGAAGTAGAAAACTTGGGTTTTGACTCAGGACATCTTGGTACACATTTTCCAGCAAAAACATTTTTGCTTGCATTTTTTTCCTTTTTAGTGTGTTTTTTCGCCTACCTTCACTGGACTATTGAAGCGAAAACTGACTTGAAAATTAAATAATACAGAAATCTAATGAATGTGAATAGATAGAACCAGATGAAAAATTGAAATAGGTTTATATTACATCAGTCAACAGTTTTATCCAGATTTAAATGAAATACCGGTTTCAGAAAATCATAGTTTCCGTCTTCATATCAATGATTTCAATGAAATACTAAAGTGGGCTGTTGACTAAGGTAATATATACATGTTTTTTTTTATTTTTCAATATCAGCTTTGGATGCTATCGCAATGCGAATAAAATTAAACCAGGTCAATAATACGACTCTTAGATTGAAATTTAAAGCGGACTTAATTTACACGGCGATTAAGCTTCTAATGAATTAACAAGGTTATGCAAGATGGAAATTACAAATTTACAAAACAAATAGTGTACATTCTTTGATCTGGATACCTTACTCAAATAAGGAAAATTAATTAAAATGTAATCGTCTACGTGCAGGTCATCTCAAAATTTTCTTAAGTGGTCTTAATTTAATTTATAATATGTTGTTAATCCTAGAAGATAATAGAAGTTCATCGTGTAAAATCATTGTATGCCTCCACATCCTTATACAAAAATGTTATACAGGGGTAAGAGTATTTTAAAAACAGTTTTGAAACTGTGTTGCAAAAATTCATCAAACGACAAAATTAATCAACAAACCATATCGCATGCTATTTTTTTTACTTGGAAGTATAGGGATAGTTCTTTAAAAATATAAAGTAGTGGTACTATGATTGACTTTGTATACAAAGTCGAGGGTATTACGTTGTAAACTTAATGTTGTACTCGTATCTAAAGAGTTGGAATCTTGTCAAGTGTAAACTGTTCGTTATCAAAGCCAAAACTTCTCAGAGGCTCGACTCGATGATTACCTTTAGCAGAGGAGGTCTTTAATTAAACGATATTATCAATAATTGCTCTTCCCTTACTGATTTCTTCAATGAACTATATTCATGCTTTTAAAAATTATTACATAAATTGAATAGTTTATAATGCAAAGTCGAGGTCAAGAACTTTACCCTGTGTTATCACCACGAAGAATCATTAAAGCTGAAAACCCAATCAGCAAATAAAACGATTCTCATACCTTCTTTATAGCTCAGTTAAGTTTAAGTATGAAGTAATAAATACGCCGTGCCGGATCGATTGAAAGAAACCATTAATTAAATAATAAGTGACTTTTTTATTTTTTAAATTACTAGTTTTAATTTTTATTATATTTGGTTTTGCGTACTTTAAGAAAACCTTGCTTAGTTAGACAATAAAACCAAGAGAATATTTTTGGGGAGCGGCCTGGTGTAGTGGTAGAACGCGGGACTTAGGCTCCCAAGGTTACGGGTTCGAATCCCGCCAATCACCAATGGCAAATTTGCTATGTGATAATGCCGTAACCTTGAGGGTGCACAATAACATAAATAAGCTGCAGCCATGTCCATGGAAATTTATAAGTCTATCCCTAGTCGGGGAAAAAGAGAATATTTAACAGAATTTCATTTTGTAACGTTTTAACTTTCTACCTTGGATTTTTGATGTTTTTTTATGTTTAAAACTACATAACTACATTACCATTTACTGAATTATAAATTTTGTCAGCAATAATGTATTTAATGTTCACAATGTTTATTTAAACAGTTAACCTCGCCGTTCTAATATGATAAATGTCGCCGGCTGCAGTCGCGGATGAATGGCTGAATATCTTCATGTCGGGAGCAAATATTTGTGATAAACTTTTTTTTTTCCAATTGAAACTTTGTCTGTCTATGATTTAACACTGTTAAAAAACTGTCATATGTTTTGCTGTTTTAACCGGATTCAGCTATGACAAAGTACTGTGATGTTACATCAAAGATCATACTGATCTTTAAAGATACTGACAGATTTATCAGTTATTCAGTTAAGTTAAATTAAATGGGAAAGGGTGGGCATTTTAGAAACAATCAATTACGTATTTTAGTTTAATAAAATTGTTTATAATTATAAATAGACAAATGTGCTATAGAGATTGAGCAATGTCTTCAAAAATAAGAAAAAAATCATACGTCCAACAACGTGTCCTTAGTTAAATTTTCCCTGGTTACAAATACTTAGGGACCTTCAAACAGAATGCGCAGGCTTAACAAATACATGGAATGGCTTAACATTACTGACACGGGAAAGATTAGCATGACATGACCCGAGACCGCAGGCTGTCGACCACCGCCGCTGGACGCGACTCGCGGTGGGACTGCCAATCTCCCCTACCTCTACCGCTGTTATGTGCCAGATCACAAAAATAAGTTGGGAGGCCTTTGGCAACTGGAAATTTACTTCAAAGTAAAGATGTTATAAATTTTCATATGAGGAACGGATTAAAACATTTCAGCAATATAACACACTATTCCCTCTTGTCATTTAAGTACACAGTGAAACTTAATTTAAATACAAATTATTAATTCGAGAGTAATAACTGATTATGGCAGGAACTTAATCTTCCTCTAGAAGTCTCTTAATCATTTCAAGATGCTGACAAAACTGGCGCATTTTATGGCAAAATCAAGGATGAGTTGCGGTTGGTAAATAATGCCATTTAATCATATAATTTCAGTTGCAAATATTATTAGTAGGCAGTTGATTATGAAATAGGCCCCTGGTCAGGTTGGGGGTTTAAATTATTATTTTTAATTACTTTGTTAAAAACATTCATTATTTCCTAAAACTAGTTTTTAAAAATCTGTTCAGTAGCCGGGATCTCTCAGATAGAAAGGCTGGTTGGTGTAGTGGTTATAGTGCCCGCCTACAAACTTGTAGGTAGCCGGATCGATCCCGAGAAAAGTTAGTAGCTTTTTGAAGGGTTGTTTCTGGAACCAGCTGCCATTGGTTGTTGGACTATTAATTAACAATGCTGTCTAAGGAACATGCCAACCTTAGTCAGTAACAAGGCTACAAGATCGCACCACTATCATCACGATCATCACACTCATCCTTCACTCATATTCAGGGTAACGTCCTCAATGAGGTACCTGTCTTATTAAAGTGATTAAGTGATAGACAGACTCTACCTTTGTTTAGTATTAGTAATAGATAAGGAACCGTGAAAGCACTATTAAATAATATGTACACCCATCGGTTGGCCGTTAGATGAAGTATATAGTAAAGTTTGCATGAAGCGGGACGGTGTTGAGTATTCCTACTTCATGTGATATGGTAAATTCAAACAGCCGCTTGTGGACCTCACTCATTAAGGGATAAAAAGGCTTTTCCACTTCCAAAGTGGTACACTTGAATTTCGGCACGACATTTCGTTTTGGAATTTTACTCGCAGAAAATTGTTCAAACCCAAAAATTCCTTGTGTTCCGATCCTGAATAAAAATGACATTCGGTTAATAAGCCTGTCTCATTCTTAACATTCGTTTTCCATCTCTCCCACAAATGTTTCATAAAAAATCAACTCTACAAATTTTGGCGCTCCAATGGTGGGTCCAGTGGGCAGTGTATTTAGGGCAGTTAATTCAGGACCTAAACAATAATAAAATTGTCAAGGGTTGTGATTTTCGGTAGAACATAAAAGGCAAAAAATCTTTTTCATCATGCTGCATCAGAAACATTTGATTTCTGTTCCTTTTTGTTGGCTCGAAAGTTACCCATTGCCCTGGTACTTGTCCGGCAAAAATCTTTTTCTGGACTGCTAAAGTTTTGCCGGTCTGCGATTACAGGAAACGAATGTAAACAATCAGATGATTTGCAGCAAACCGACGTTTAATGATTGTTATTGGTTACTTTTTAGAAGAATTTAGTGGCAAATGTATGTTTTCTTTGTTATAAGTTAGGTTTGAAGGATTGAGAGACGTATTGGTTTATGCAAGGACTACGTTATGATGGAAGTAGTAGATTTTTTTTAGTAATAGGTTTTTCTGAATAGTATGATGAAAAGTATCGTACTTTAAACGGCGGGTACGTTTTAGTTCTCGTTCTCGCTTCCGCTCGCGCGGGAACTACCATCCTCATTCGGCAATACAGTATTTTCCGGTCTAGTAACGTAATATACTATTTCATACAACCATGTTGTCAGACAAAAGGGTTTTTTATAAACCGGCTTAATCATGTTTGCACCTGAAGCGCAAAAAAGTCGCCAGTCGTTTATGGATTGTAATAAGGAGAATCGAGTAAGTGATGAGCTTATGAGGAAGAATAAACGGTTCTGCAGATGCAGTATCTGACTGCCGTTACGGCAACGATTGCTCAGTCCATTAACTGGAGTATCAGTTACGTTCGGTTGATTGATTCCTTACTGCATAAAACCTGCGATTTCCTCAGCAAAACGCCTTAGGACAACGCCATCTAAGTAGATTCAGCTAGTACTTGAAAGAGGAAATGTATGTTCCCGATAGTTTATTTTATGGAAACGCCATTTCTTATTAATGTATGATTTTTCCTATTTCACGTTGAAAATTTAATACCATTGGATTTGTGATTAAGTTATTGATTTTTTTTAATTGTTCAATATTAAAATCAACATTTGAAGCAAGTAACCTTTTTTTAGATGAAACTCAAAAAAGTAATAAAGTTGTACACCAAGGTAATGGAGCTGTATGCCATGTTTCTCTAATTACATCAAGGCATTTGTTAATTAAAGATTTTAAGAAAAACTACTCTACGGCAATGCAGACAAGTATTAATCTTGTACAATCATCTTCAATACAATATATTTGAAGTTGTTGATAAGGAATCCCCAATATAAATTTGAATGTTTTAAATTTAAAGAACAATTAACCATTAACTAATAACCATTTTTAATTTTAAGAGCCATTAGGTTTAAATATACCTATCCCTATAGCAAATATAAGGAGGGTATTTTAATGGTGAATGTATAGATTATTATGTAGTATATCTTTTAGAATTATATCGCAGGTAAATTTGCATACATTGCGGGGAAATGAGCAGTGGCGTTTCTAAATCATCGCAAGTGGTCTGGGTTTAATATCCCGTGAATATTAAGTACGTGATTTGAAAGTATATTTAGATATCTAAAGAGTCCCTAGCCTCTGTAATATTCAGTTGTACTTTGCGATAGCGCTTAACAATACGTTAAAATTTAACGTAAAGTTTAATATTTTCTACAAACTGTATTACACTTTTTTTATTATATAATCATAGCATTAAGATGTAGGATTTAAAATTGTAGTCATAATAATCAAGAAGTCATGTACAATCTTGTAGGTTTTTTGTAAAATTTAGAGATTTTTCGTTGACTTTAAAAATTTAAATGGGTACTGTTTTCAAATTATTGATGCAAATCAACCTTTTTTTAAAAGTTATCTGGATTTTATTAACGTTTAATCTAATGTTAAGCTAAACGAATAATTGTATGGTCAAAAGACAACTTCGTGTAGTGTGAACGTGTGTTATACAGGGTTGGGAAAAAGTCTGGAATATGTAAAATAACTTTTATACTATTTTGCAGAAAGTGATGATACTTCACAGTTTTGAGTATCTAGTACAAATAGGAATATTTTGGAGTATTTTCTCAGTTTTTCGCACGATGAGGGGACGGCCCACGCTGGAAGTCTTGAAATTCTTAAATGTAAGCATACCTCGAGTTATACCTCATTTAAAAGGTCTTAATTAGTAGATCACAACAGCGCAAACCGCGCCTCAAAAGGTTGATCCAATCAGAAGATACATCTTCTCAAAGATTTCAATGTTGGCCATTAAAACTCATGGCTAAAATCAGGCTAAAATCTTTGAGAAGCTGTAACTTCTGATTCGATCAACCTTTTGAGGCGCGGTTTGCGCTGCTATGATCTACTAATTAAGACCTTTAAAATGAGGTATAACTCGAGGTATGCTTACCCATAAGAACTTTTGGACTTCCATCACGGGACCATCACGGGTCCTCCTGTGGTCATGAGTAAAAGTTTTTTAATACGTCAAATTAACCTTATCAATGAGAAATACATGTATCTAAAACTAAACTACGTAGTTCCGAGTGCTTTATAAGTAATTAGACTTTCCCCCCTGATTTTAGCCTTGAGTTTAATGGCCAACATTAAAATCTTTGAGGAGCTGTAACTTCCGATTGGATCAACCTTTTGGGGCGCGGTTTGCGCTGTTGTGATCTAATAATTAAGACCTTTAAAATGAGGTGTAACTCAGGGTATGCTTACATTTGAGAATTTCAAGACTTCCAGCGTGGGCAAGTGCGAGCAGCGTGGGAGGCGTGTTTTTCGCCTCATCGTGCGACAAACTGAGAAAATAAGCCAAAATATTCCTATTTGTACTAGATACACAACTGTAACGTTTTATCACTTTCTGCAAAATAATATAAAAGTTATTTTGTATATTCCAGACTTTTGCCCAACCCTGTATAATAACTACATCTATTCTATAGGGGCTAAAAGAATCGAAGGACACCACCCTTTTTTATAGTTAAAAAAGGGAAAACATGATCAAATATCAAGGAAAGAAAAAGAAACGAGGATTCATTTTAATTTCACTATACAAATAAGGTGATGAGAAAAAAAATGAAAGTATTATAGTATTTACCATTTCTTATAAAAAAGATAATGTTCAGTTCAATCAAGTGTTCAATTTCCAATTTCCTTTTTTATTCTTGAAGCACTCAGACTTTCTTCTTGTTGCTCATTGCAGTTTTCATCATTAAACAAAACATATATTTGACATTTAGAAATTGGAAACATTCATTAATGGAACATTCATTATGGGGAAAATTTAATTTAAATGAAGTTAAAATGAATCCTATTTGTTGGTAAGGACTAAAATGTAAGAAGCAAGAAAATGTAAACATGATATATATATTAAAAATTGATTAATTCAAGAGGCATGTTATTATAAAAAAAATAAAACAAGGAACGTACTCTTCTCACGTCTTTCTTGTTGGAAATATAAGAGGAAATATTAAAGAAAACTTATATACATAACGTGATGGCCGTACACTCTCTCTCTTATAATTATATTAAGGTTATAATCACTGAAAAACATCAAATTTTAAAATAATTTAAATACATTCACTCCAAAGGGCATTCTCTTTTGACCATACAAATTTGTTTAGCTTAATGTTAAATACCAATCTTATTCTAAAATAAATATTTACTCGTACAATCTTCCTCCTTTATAGTTCCACACTCAGTTCCGCCATGTGATTGGGATAGCAATTGGTAAATGATGCTTTACTTTGCTCATGAATTATTCTAAATGTCACAAACATAAATACTCAAATATACAAAATTTGCGGATACGTTCACCAGCTTTGTCAGGGTAAAAATACATAACATTGGTCATAACCAACCAACCATAACACCACAACCATTAAACCATAGCCACAACATGACACCACAACCATAAAAACCATGTATTAGCTAAACTATGTGTGAATATCGTTACCTTTGTTGTTGACAAGAAAAAATGAAATGATGTTGGAGGTTTTACTTTTAAAACCTTTTTGGTTCTTAAGAATAAAAGCAAGGATTTCAATTTAGATTTAATAATACACTAGTAGAAAAGTGCGGTATCCCGTATAGCTGATTAGATGTTTTTGTTAACGTTTTCGCTTCTGACAGAACATACATTATTTTACGAGTAATAAGTTTTTCGCGCTTTTATATAGTTATATTGCTAGAATTAAAAATCTAAAGCCAGTTTTCACATGTGCACACAGACGCGTGTTTAATGTATAATATGTGGGGTCAAATCTTAAAACAAAAAAGCCTTATTGATATCAAAGTTGGCATGTAGCATATTAATAATGCAAATAACCACAACTGAGAATGCCCCGACTATTAAACCAGGCATCCACCACGTTTGCCACGATAGAGCAGTAGACAAAGATAGGTTCGAGGAATCCTTTCCCTTCACAGTCAAGGAAGTTGGACTTGAATGGCCTTGGCTTAGCCGGAGTAGAGAATATTGGAAACGACATTAAAATATTGCACATGCAACTCAAAGAAATAAATCAAACAACCGAGTACCTTTAGACATCAAACGTCTCACGGAATAACTTAAATCATGAAGAATTGGAACATCACTTATTTGAACAATCTGACATGTGTAATTTACCATCACAATGAAAATAATCTTCTTTTAATTCTTGTGCAATGTAAAGACATATTATTTTGGTCTGTACACTTTTCGTGTACTATTCGGACAAACACGAACAATGCAAAATGCCTTATGTAAACAATGGAGATTGCAAAAATGGTAAAAAATATATTTTGAATTGCTTTGGACACTGTTTTAAAACGTAAACATCTCGAGGAACAACTTTGTAAAATTATAGATTTTAAGTAGATAATAATAGCCTGATATCTTAATCAAAAGATATACCTGAGTTAAACAAAATGGATTGTTCTTAATGTTAAGCAAACCACAACTTTATCAAGAAAATATACTAAATATTTACAACTGTAATTTTTTCAGTTGAAGCCATGACGTAAAATAAAGATTGACCTTTTCGAAAATCGAGTGGTGTTGAGGACATCACTGCAGAGATCTGTGTGATTGTCATGATACACCCACCACTTCTAAGACTGAAGGGCAGAAGATTTTCTTCAGCTATTTACAGAGTACGAAATTGGATCCCTTATTTTCTGTATTGAGAGGAACTACAAGGCCAGTTGATCGGTGACCTGGCCAAATGATACCATAATGATAGTCAAATCCGAATGAACTGGTCCCTGTTTGGGTTACTCTTCTTTGTAATTAAAAAAGGATAACTTCTATATCAATAATCAGTGCATTATAAAACCCGTTATTCTAATTATTTGTATTTCAATGCAGAAATTATTATTTTGTTAACATTTCTGTTAAAAAAAAACTTAATACATTATCAGTATCATAAACAATGTGTTATCTAAGCGGATAAACATTATTCGTGAAACCTAATGCTCTATATTCCACAATGCTTCAGGAAATGAGAGCATTTATCATGTTTACCCCGCATACAAAATGTCAGAATAAGTAAAAGCTGCCACTGACACAGGCTGTGTACTCCTCACACCAGGCTTCACATTGTGTACCTAGCGGCAGCAGAACTTCAGGCGACTGAATAATCCTGGAATTGCTTCAAATTCCCTATAACATTCTGTAATTTTCCGTTTGATTTTACTTTGCATATTAACACACTGATTCAGATGATTTATATTGCAGCTTGTACAGCTTTCTCGGGTTTTTCTATTCACAGCCTCATGAGAAAAAAATTGAAATAAAAAAGGTAATGAGTTATGAGTTTGGATGTAACAAAATTATTTTTCATGAATCGACCCAATACTTCGTCATGACTGACTTTAATTTTCCTCGTATGATGACAACTTAGGGAAACATATTTGAGTCATTAAGTTAATCATCAAATATAATTTTAAAGTTCTTTCAGAAAGTTTATTCGCTACATTGCCACTCGACCACTTAAGATAATTTAATATTTTCCAAGAAAAATATGGCAACCGTAATTTTAAACATGACATATCAAGTTGATTTTTAAATCTTGTCTTTACCCTTTTGCAGTTCGCATTTCAACTTTTTAACTTTTGTGGTTTAACTTTGCATACTGTGTAACCGTTTACTTTTTATAGATTGATTTATGACTAACTGACAGCACTGTGATTTATGTGCCTAACAAAATACTGTATTATTTCCTCAACGAGCCTGATTTCTAAGAAAGCTGTTTAATTCTTACTTAATACCTAAAAGAGGATAAGATAGATTTTAGAAGATAAAAACTAGCTTTGACTATTCCTCCAAGTTTCACCGTTTATTAATTTAACTTCACAAACTAACCATCAACGCTAATCAACTCGTTAGAGTTTCTCAAGTCCTTAAATATTCGTGTAATAGTTTTTAAAACACACAATCTTTGATGCTAATTATTAGACATCAGACGATTTGAAGATCTAAATTATTAGATTCATCGTTACACTGTTGTTGTTACACAAACGATTCAATCTTTGATATTTTTTTCTGCCTTTTATTTTTCAATCACGTGGGTCAAATAACTTTGTTGAGGATAATTTGGTATACTTGTTTATTAAATACCTGTTAATTTATTGAATACAGTAACTTTCTAACACTATGTATTACAAATTTATTTTTAATTCTGTTAAGACCCTTGAAATTGTCCGTGAACTGCAATATACTATAAGCATAGAATTTCAATATTCTCTAAAATAAAAATGTTGGCATGCCACCTTTGGGAAATGCTTAATTATTTGATGATTTACTATAATTGAAAACAATAATTTTGAGTAGAGCAGGGTTTGAAATCAACTTTGCAATCTTTCCAGAGGACTATGCTTAAAGATTACATTTTAATTAACCCATGATTGACTTAAAATCCATGCCATCTGTTTTAGGATTGGTACAACAACGCAGTGGGTCAAAGAGTTTGAAAAACAGAGAGCAACGTGGGACAATCAAACAAATCAACAATTAATGTCAACAACGTACGTTTGCTTCTTTAATATTTACAAATCCTTCGATTGAGGTGTTCCAGTCAACGCTATGTCGTACTATTGTGAATATCTTAATTTCTCAAAATTATGTCATGGTAATAATATTGAAATATTTTAAAGTTGCTACGTGTATATCATAGTCGTAAAGTTATGCCATCGTCACTGAGTTTGTCAGCTTGAGCAAAACTTTACACAGGGAGCTAAGTAGGTTGGACTAACTTCTGATGTAAGATAAGACGAGCCTGCCGGCCTAGCCTGGTTATATTAAATTAAGCTTTTAAATATGAGTTAAAAGATATAATGAAAATTACATGATGTTAGAAAAACTTGATCTTTTAAATAGAAGTATAATTTTTGTTGCATCAGAAGTCATTGCACAGGAACTAAGGGGTTGGAAGTAGGGGGGTCTGGGGGCTCCCATCCTGAGGAGGAGCAGAGGAGCATGACGTCACAGGTCACGTGCCCCCCCCCCCCCCGAGACCACCCACGACGATCTGATTAATTATGCAAATTAGGTAATTAATATGCAAATGAGGTAATTAATATGCAAATGAGCTAATTAATATGCAAATGATCTAATTAATATGCAAATGAGCTAATTAATATGCAAATGAGCTAATTAATATGCAAATGAATGACGTCAGCCCCCCCCCCCTATTGTGCAATAACTTTCTTTGGTGTTGAGAGTCATTTATCAGTTTGACACGGGTTGACAAGGCTATTAAGAGAAGAAAGGCGGTATGTTGATTGTAAAGGAAGGGTGTCATTGTGTCGTGACATTGACGAGGATTGAATAGGAACATTTGTGTCTCATTAAGTCGTGAATAACGGCTATTATCGCGAACAATAAGCTTCTAGAAGGATCTAGAAAGATCTGGAAGGAACCTTTTCGAACATATAACAATAAGGAACGACGCATTAGTTCTCGGAATTGTCGGTTTCGCTCCCCACCCTTGTGGCGCACTGCTCTACCTTCAGTTTGGTTTGGGAGCTTGTCGACGTCGGTCAAAAAACTCATGGACTGCTGGGACTGCACCATCAGCGACGAGGTGTTGGTTCGAGCCTGCGTCGAAGCCGAGAGGATGGAGGAGGACGATCATCAACCAATTAACAACAACTGGATCAACTGGAAGAATGAAGAACCTATTTTTCCACCGGAATATTCAAATCTGGATTGTCGGTACTACATCCCGACGTTGGCGGCAAAACTGGATGAATTGGAATCCGAGATAATGTGGCGGAGCGAACGCATCCATTCTATCTGGCAGTCACCACCAACGGACGACAACCTGGATTACTATTTTCAAGATATGAATTATCTGGACTTCGAGTACCACATTGAGTACGAAGAAACCTGGCTACCCATTGAAGCTGAACAACAGTATTTTAACCAGGTTTTGGAGTATTACTTCCCCGACGTCTACCACTTCTGCAGACCCCGTCCACTCTGGTGGTGGCCAAAGGAGAACTACATGGCTTGGCTTCAGAAATTCAAAGAAGAACAAAAATAATAAATAAAACATATTTCCCTTTATATCCTTCACCTCTATCCTATCAGCGAAAACAAACGGCCTTTCTAAAGGCCACCCTAAACTTTTAGAGTAGTTAGAATCAAATTTAAATACCGTACACCCGCGCACGCTCGATTTCTTTCCACCTATGACGTCATCAGTGACGTCATTCCTTCCAGTTCTCCCTCGAACTTTCTAGAAACATCTAGATTCATTCGACTATGACAACCGAATATGCGAGGATAATCATCGATATATCGTTTCGAAAAATCATTCATATCGAGTACAAACGGAGAAGTTTACGTGAAAGAGTACTGATTAATAGTGTGTTATGTGTAGCAAGACATTCGTTTACGAATATTATGCATTGTAGTTCAGAATTACACCGCGAGAATGCACAGGTGCTTGAATACGATTACACGCACCTAGAGGACAGCGCGTAACGTCAGTCGAGTGTGTGCAGTCAGTGCGTGCGGACGTGTTTCGTAAGTATTATGGCGGCTACTATTAATGAAGTGGATGAATCCATTCGTATGCTGATGAAAGAACTTGAAGCGATGAATCAGTCAAGTGTCGGTGATGGTGCAAACGATAATGCGGTATATTTTCCATTACAACAACAAGAACAAGATAAGCAACGAGTTTCAAGAAAAAAGAAATCGAATGACGTAAGTGTACAAACCGGCGGATGGATTGTGAGACCGACAAACGATTCACCAGCAATTACTTGGATCGATAGTGGGTTTCAATATACAGTACAGAATCCGGATAATTGTGGGAAATTGTTACTGAAATTACATTTATACGATGGAGGAGTTCCGACATACACATGCGGTATTTATTTCAACCCCGATGATGAGATTAACAATAATTTGAAACCGTTATTGTCATATTTACAAAATATGTGGGTTGATGGAAGTACAGGAGCCCCGAAAATTAACGGTTTAACACAAACAATGATGCCGTTAGCGGCTTGGCGTAAACCGCCAGAGGAACAATGTACAATTGTGTCCCAGCCGACTCCAGTGAAACGCAAAAGATCATCGTCGTCAACAGCGGTGAGACGAGAAACACGTAGAGACACTCAGCCACGGAACAAAAAGAGACAACAAAAGACCGAGGGTCGGGATTCCAAGAATTAACCACGCACACGTGTGAGAACAAAGAAGGCGGCGGAATGTTCTAGAAACTATTTCACAACAGGGGGAGACGGTTGGCGCCAAAACAATAACAATAGACCGAGGGTCAGAATTCCAGGAATTAGTCACGCACACGTGTGCGAACAAAAGGCGATGGAATGTTCTAGAAACTATTGCACCACAGGGGGACGTTTGGCGCCAAAACTATTTCACAATCCTCCCCCACCAGCGTCGTCCCCACCACAGGGAGACGTGTAGCGCCAAAAACTATTTCACAATCCTTCCCCCACTACCACAACCCCGATCGCCACAGCACCATTCGCTGCTCAGTTCTCGTACCGTGTGGACGTGTTTCGTATTGACTCTCGTGTCTCGAACGCATTATGTCTTCCATACCGGTTGTGCTTAAACAAAGTATGGCTTCGAAAGTGGACTTGAAGTCGTGTTTGAACTCTTGCAAGCCGGGTGTGCCGTACACCAAAATTACCGATCTCCGCGAAGAGTGCCGTTATAAAATTGCACAACTCGAGCGCATCAACACTCAGTACGGCGAGACCATCTTGGCCACGTTGGAGGGACAGCTCGGCGAGGACTACTACTTGTACGTCTACCTTCCACGTCGCTACAACGATGCCATCACCGACAGCATGATGGAGCAGTACAACGCCGGCTACGGGGATCGCTTACACTTGGTGAGACGTGCAGCAGCACCCGGCAGTAAATATTCTCCATTGGAGTTTGTTTGAAGCAAGAAATAAATTCATGTTTGTAAAGCAAGAAAAAGAAGATATACTTTAAAAGATTATAAATTTTGATAGGTTTCGTAAGCAATATATATAGCCACCTTCATAGCATTAAAACCAGTCTTTTTATTTCACAAACCCTTACTCCCTCAATTAGTAATAAGAGTGAAGGTAAGTCGGTATTTGTGATCAGTCTTTACAATGGATCTGAGATGGCAACATCCATTTTCAGCCATAGTAGCCGGACCTTCGGGTTCGGGGAAATCATATTTTGTGTTGAGATTTATCAAGTACTTGAATGTGATGTGTGACACTGTGTTTGACAATATTTTCTGGTATCATAGTCCGGGGTTACAACCGGACATCGATGTAGGTATACAATACAGACAAGGGTTACCGAATATGGAAGATTTTGATGGTACACCGACATTAGTAATTGTGGACGATATGATGCGTGAGTCATCAGCCACTAGCGGATCTAATGTTATAGTAGATCTGTTTACTAAGGGATCACATCATAGAAATCTGAGTGTGTTCTTTATAACTCAGAATATTTTCCATCAAGGACGGGGACAAAGAGACATTTCTCTGAACGCACATTATATTGTGCTGTTTAAGAATCCTAGAGACAGGGCTCAGATAAAACATTTAGCTCGTCAGGTGTATCCGGAAAATACCAGGTTTATCGAAGAGGCCTATACAGACGCCACTCGTAGACCACACGGATATTTATTATTGGATTTGAAACAGTCTACACCGGACGAAATGCGTGTACGGACGGGTATATTACCCGACGAGAAACAACAGTACGTCTATCAACCGAAAAAAGTATAAATAAGTCCGGGTACATGATGACCGAACAGTCACTCGGTCGTTATGTCGCAGTGTGTCAAGAGAGACGTTGCTCTATTGAGGGCGCTGATACACGCTAAGCCGAAAGAACGTAAAGCGTTGTTGAAAGCTTTTGACGCCAGTCGTATCAGAACAGTGTGCGAGTGCGCATACAACTTGTTACGCGGTAATATCCGGCTGTCG
This sequence comes from Flexamia atlantica, assembly GCA_035578135.1. Lineage (NCBI taxonomy): Eukaryota > Metazoa > Arthropoda > Insecta > Hemiptera > Cicadellidae > Flexamia > Flexamia atlantica. The sequence continues at coordinate 56,207,730 of JAQJVK010000006.1, forward strand.
GATAAGCAAAAACGTCAATTGCGTAAACATAAAAAATCGCTCAGACGTCTGGTGAAGCGTGGAGAGAATTGGTCGAAGAAACGTCGATATCTCGTGCAAAAAGGCGGTGGATTTCTATTACCTTTACTATTGAGTACTGTATTGCAGTCTGTGTTACATAACGTGATTAATTAGAAGGGGGAAAAAATGGATAATTCGAATCTGGAACACTCGAAGAAAATGGTGGTCGTACCACAAGAACTGATCGATCGAATTCGTAATGAACCGTCAATCACAAATACCGCTGTTGCACAATCAAAAACGTCGACTGCGGCTGCCGGCACTAACAGTTTGGATGCTGAAATGCATCGTATATTACAAGACAAAACGTTGAACGACACGGAGAAATGGAAACAATACCAGCAGGTGTTGCAGAGGTTTTTGTATTTTACTTCACAAAAACGTAATCCTATTTCTTTACCGGTGATACAAGAAGCGAACGACGAAGAAGATATAGTGCAAACATTTCCGGGTACATATCAAGTAGACGCACGTAACTTGGTGAGATTCATTAAACGTCATAGTAACGTTATTTCGTGGGATCCGGATGGCACGATTATCGTTCGAAATGCGAGAATACCCGGCTCGAATATTGTCGATGTGTTACACGCGATAGTGCGTGTACGTAGAATGGAAAATGTCCCTACGGGTTGGCACGAAGTTCTAAATGCACTGGACGAAATAAATGTACCGTCCGAGTACGTGAGCAATACGCTAGCTCGTCAGTATATAGGACGTGAACCGTATGCGGAGGAGGAAGTATTAGCAACACCACCAGCACCGTCACCGTATCGAGCACGCAGTTCATTATTATTTCGACCAAGAGCATCGTCTACGCCGCATGTTCGTCGCTCACTATTGTTACCGCCGACACCGAGTCCGTCACCGATAGCCAAACGATTGAGATCGAAAACAACGGCCGGGGCAGAGGCAACAGCACCTCAAATAATATCGCCTAGTAGGGTGACAAAAGGTCGACATATAAGTGAGGCTGCACTTCAAAAGTGGGAGCCATTTAACCCGTAGACGTGATGGAAGAAAAGGTGTACTACGATCCCGCTAACCCGGGTTCGTTCGGCGGTATAAGCCCGCTTCATCGAGCGTTACAACCGAAAAAACGTCGCGAAGTAGTCGAATGGTTACGTACACAAGATACGTATACGTTACACAAACCCGTACGTAAACGCTTCTTACGTAACAGATACGTGGTGTACGGACCGAACGAATTGTGGCAAGCCGACTTGAATGATATGCGTGGGCTCAGTTCGCACAATGACGGCTACAATTATCTGTTGACAGTGATCGATGTGTTCAGCAAACGATTGTTTGTCCAACCGTTGAGACGTAAAAGCGGCGAAGAAGTGGCTGCCGCGTTCGAACGGATTTTCAACAGTCCGCACACCGTACCACCGCGGTGTTTACAGACGGACAAAGGAACAGAGTTTATAGGTGAGAAAGTGAACCGCGTGTTCAGAGATTACAATGTAAAATATGTGACTACGCAAAACCCCGATGTTAAGGCGGCCGTAGTGGAACGAGTGAACCGAACATTGAAAACACGTATGTGGCGTTATTTGACGTATAAAAACATGTACAGATATATCGATGTATTGGACAAATTAGTCGACGCCTATAATAACAGTGTGCACAAAAGTCTGGGTGGTAGACTACGTCCTGACGACGTGGCGAAAGGAGACAAAAGAACGGTGTATCGAGTGTGGCGTCACATGTACAAACCGAATACACTACCGAAACGAAGAAAACCCAGATTCAAGTCGGGTGACACGGTACGTATCGCTAAGGAAAAAGGCACGTTCGCCAAAGGCTACGAGACGAATTGGAGTAAGGAATTGTTCACGGTCGATCGACAGTACGGTGCATTTCCACTACCACTGTATATATTGAAGGATTTGAACGGTAAACCGATAGTCGGTCGTTTTTACGAGCACGAACTGCAAAAGGTCACGATAGGCCCGAATCGATTGTACCAGATCGATAAAATACTCGATACTAAAGGTCGAGGTCGCAGTAAGCGATACTTCGTCAAGTGGGTAGGTTACGGAGACGAATTCAATTCGTGGATACCGGCATCAGAAGTGAAACGAATATGAGACATCAACAGTTTTATCTGACACTACCGAGTAATAGTTCGATGAACTATTATCCGAATAATACGTTGACCAATTATCTGACACATTTTCCGTCGACTATCGAACTCGATGACGACGAGTGGGAAGTAGCGCTCGTCGAAGCGCATTATCCGTGTACGTTCGAAACACCGGAGAGTAATATAATTTTCTATACGACACCTGCGGAAGCTACGAAATATATGGAATCGACCATGGACGAAACTGTATACACCGAGACAGTAGTTACAATGGGATTGACGTTGACAGCGATGCGAGTGAAAATAGTCGGCGGTCATTACGAGACCGTTGAAGACTTATTGAATACGATAAATTATACACGAGCGATAAACGCATTCAATATCGAGTTCGTATATAACTCGGAAGCAAATTTAGTAAAGGTCGACTTGACACAAGCGGTAGATAACTCGCATACCGTCGTCAATATGGTACTGAGTCCGACTTTGGCGTTACAATTGGGTTATTTACCGGATAGTAATTTGTCGACAACACCGTTTGCTAAACGCTCACCGAACATCAAGCTAGCGTTTCCGGCCGAGTTGTACGTGTATTGCGACTTGGTCGAACCGCAATACGTCGGTGATACGGTGGCACCGCTGTTGAAAATCGTCAATGTCGACACGTCCGACTACACGTTCGGCGTACAGAAAGTCGTACATTTCACCGATCCGCACTACATGCCGATTATAAAAAGCTCGTTCGAGAGCGCGGAAATAGATATAAGGGACAGCAAGGGACGTCACGTGCCATTCCAGTTCGGCACTACGTGCATGAAACTACATCTACGACGACGACGAAGAGCAACAGCGACATCGTAATGAATACGAACGATCCCTACCTCAGATACTACCGCAGTCAACAAGTGGGCGGCGGCGGTATTACATCGGTGTACAGAGGTGCGGCGTATCAACGCGGTCACGGTATCGGAAGTTTTCTCGGCGGACTCATGCGCACGGTGATGCCGCTACTAAGGTCCGGTGCGAGTGCTGTGGGCAAGGAGGCGTTACGATCGGGCGTCGGTTTTCTCGGCGACATAGCCGGCGGCACCGCGGACCCGCGGACCACGGCCGGCGAACGCCTCAAACAATTCACCGGCGCGCTGAAACGACGCGCCGACGACAAAATCGAACGCGTACTTCGCGGCGGCGGCGGCGGCGGCGGCGGCGGCGGCGGCGGCAGCGGCTATAAGAAGCGACGTATCACGCGTGTCACACCGCAGTCTTTGACGAAACTCCTTCGAGCACGGACGTCCGCTCCGGCGAAAAAGCGTAAACGACACGCGCGTAAATCGACGATAAAACGAAAGACGACGAAACGATCGTCGACGAAGCGTCGAGTACATAAGAAAAAGAAGGTGACTAGAAGACGACGACAAATCGATATTTTCTCTTAAGCAGCAACGGCGGCGAAAATGTCGTTTATACACCAGAAATCATGCGAATGTACAAAGACGGAATTGGATTTATTCTCATTACCGCCGACACAGACCAGTATCGACAGTGGTAAATGGGTACAGTATAAACCGATTTCGTCATTAACGGACGATTCGCCTATCGAATTCGTCATACCCGGTCACGGTGACGAGTATACGGATTTAGCGCATACCTTACTACACGTACAAGCCACTATAGTCAAAGATGACGGGACGAAATTCGCAGCCGGCGATGCCGTCAAAGAATTCGGCCCGGTCAACAATTGGTTACATTCATTATTCAGTCAAGTGGATTTACACTTGAACAATAAACTGGTGTCACCGCAAAACAACACTTACGCCTACCGTGCGTTTTTGGAAAACCTGTTGAACTACGGCACGGACGCGAAAGAATCACACTTATGCAGTGTATTATTCTACAAAGACAACTATAAACATATGGATAATTGTGAAGAAGAAAACGAAGGTCTCAATCATCGACGGTACCTGATTCAACTGAGTCATTATGCGGACATGATCGGACATCTGCATATCGATTTATGCAATCAAGAAAAGTTCTTGTTGAACGGTGTGGAGATGCGTTTACGTCTGATCAGATCGAGAAACTCATTCGCTATCATGTCGAAAACCGCGACCACTTATAAAGTACACATCAAAGAGGCGAATCTGTTTGTACGTCGATGTAAAATCAATCCGAGCGTGTTGTTGGCTCATAGTAAAACGCTCGAGACCGGTACCGCTAAGTATCCGATTACACGAGTCGAAGTGAAATCCATCACACTGCCCAGTGGTATACAGAGCAAAACATTGGACAGCGTATACTTGGGTCAGCTTCCGAAACGTGTTATTCTCGGCATGGTCACTAATCAAGCGTTCAACGGCGACTACAAGAAGAATCCGTTCAATTTCCAACATTTCAAGATGAACTATTTAGCGTTGTATTTGGACGGTGAACAAGTGCCGATGAAAGCGTTACAGCCCGTGTTCAACAACAACACGGATGACGCCTATGTACTCGCTTATCACACACTGTTCAGCGGTACCGGAATACATTTCGACAATATCGGTAACGATATCACAAGATACGATTTCGAAAAAGGTTATTGTCTGATGGCGTTCGATTTGACACCGGATTTGAGCGCTAACGAGTCCAGTCATTGGAATTTGGTACGTAACGGTAATCTACGTATCGAGATCGGGTTCAGTGAAGCTTTAACTGAATCCGTCAATATGATCATCTATGCGGAACTGGACAACGTCATCGAGATCGATCGACAACGTAACGTGTCGGTGGATTTCGGCAGTTAAAAAGCTCAGTACGTCGGTGACCGTGAACGAGTAAACATGGATTGTACACCGCAGCAGCAGCAGCAGCATAAATTGATCCGTTCGTCTGTCGTCTTGGATTTACAATGTTTCAAAGACAACAGCAACGATTTCATAGTGAAAGAAGCCAGCGTTATAGACGTGTGTACCGGTACACTATTATCGCACCACATCGCACGTCCACCGTTCGATCGTGATTTTCTATCCGAAGAGAAACTTCGAGAAAGCTACTGGTTGACTAAACACTGTCACGGTATCGATTGGAATCACGGTGATATACCGTACCACGTGATGATGGACAAACTACGTACATGTCTCAACAGTCAATCCGTGGTCTACGTAAAAGGATCGGAAAAGAAACAATACGCCACGAAACATCTTATCATAAACAACGGAAAAGTACTGGTAGTGGATTTGGCGGATATCGGATGCGGATCGTTGGCCACCATCGGAAATCTACTATCCACCAACGCGCTACGTTGTGGTCAACATAAAAGCGTACAACACCGTTGTGCATTGAGTAACTGTATGCTGCTACGTGGTTGGTTACTGTTGACAGCCAAAGAACCACATTGCGGATCGTGTTATTGTTGTTGTCCTCGTCACAAAATTAGATCGTCGGTGTTCAGCAGCTCTGACCTACCCGTCATCCCCGAACTGTGAACACAATCGTGTTCAGACAGGTAGCCGCAGAACAATAGGTCGAGGGTCCGAATTCCGAGAATTAATTAGTCACGCACACGTGTTACAACAAAAGACCGAGGGTTCGAATTCCGAGAACCGACCGCACACACACGTGTGACAACAAAAGGTGATGGAATGTTCCGGTAACTATAGAGGGACATTTGGCGCCAAACCATGAACACCACGGCTATAAGGAAACATTTAGCAAAGCTGAAAAACATACAACATGTCGGAGTGTTTGCATCGGACCGTCTACCCACATATATCGCTCCGTCGACTGCGTTAGTCGTCAACACCGAACCGCATACACAAAGCGGTGAACACTGGGTAGTATTCTACAGAGACAGTGAAGAAAGACAATTCAACAACAATACACAAATTATCGAATATTTCGACAGTTTCGGCCGACCTCCATATCAAGCCGACTTTCAACGTTTCCTGAGACGTAATATCAATTCACGTCTCTTGCGTTACATCCACAACAAGTATCGACTACAAGGCTTGGATACTTCGGTTTGCGGCCAATACTGTCTCACCTACCTGTACTGCCGTACCAACTACGACATGTCGATGAATGATTTCGTCCAACTCTTCGGTGACTTCACTGCTGAGAACGACACGCTGGTCCGGATGCTCTTCACAAGATTTTACTTACCTTCTTCTTCTACTTGATTTATATTTGAAAATAATGTTTATAGCTATAAACACATTATTGTAAGATGTATAGATTTTTTGAAAAATAAAAAGTTATATTTTTAATTATACTTTCTTGTTTTCATTTCTACCCTTTATCCTTTTAGTTTAAGTAATTATTTTTGAATCCAGAGATTATAGGAACTCTGGATTTATTTTAAGATAATAACACACGGGGGGTTGGGGAATAAATATCAACACAGGTAAATTAATAACATGTTTTATTTTCAATATCAATAGCTACTTACAATCAATATCTACTTACAATCAAAAAATAAATAAATATTTACAATAAAAATTTGTTGCTAATATTTACAATAAAAATTTGTTGCTAATATTTACAATAAAAAAAAAAAATTGTTACTAATATTTGACTAGAAGAAAAAGTATTTACAATGAAAAATTTATTCCTAAATGGTAACTAATAGTATTTATTTTTAAAAATACTAGAAAAAAAAAAAAATCAATTTGTTCCTAAGTCGAATTTGTTCCTAAATGGCCCACCACGATGAATTTTGAGTGCGATGGGCTCTCATGCACCGACGTCACCGCAAACTGTACTGCATATCCGTTGCTGGATACCTTCTGTGACAGTGTTGGTGGGCGAACAAAGTCACTCTGCGGTAGAAGGTCCAGGTTGTGGGGACAACGGAGGTGGTAACTCAGGGGACGATAGCGGCATTTCTTCGTCTGGCGGTGCACGTGGGGCGATGGCGTAATGCCCCCACGGTAATGTGCTGACGCCGTCATCGCACACATAGCGTTTGTCGTCATACGGCGCCAGCGAGCGCTTCATCACCATGATGGTGTAGATGTAATGGCGTCTACTCAAGAAGCGCTCATTCTCCGTGTACTTGACCACGTGATCTTGTAGACATCTCCTGTAGTCGTCTACGGTCAAGTCACGTTGCACCACTGCACGAATCACTCCCTTAGCTTTCTTGATGGGAGGCGGCTCGTAGTCCTGGCCGCTGCCGCTATCGCTGATGCGCAGAAACGATATGCAATACAGTTTGGCCATAAGTCCGATGAACTCCGTCATGACATGACCACCAGCTTCGTCTTTGAATTTCCCCAGGGCTCGAGCGTTGTCCTTACTGTAGCAGATATGCCCTGGGGGGTAGTTGCTGGTGTCGAAGTCATCGATGTGCTGCAGCATGTCCCTGTAGGCGTTCGCAGTACGGATCATGTAAACGATACCGTCTGTATCCATGTAGGCCATGTGTATGTTTTCACGTCCGTACCACTCAACCATCAGGTAGTGAAAGCGGTACATCCACCACTTCGAATGGTCCAAAACGCACATACCCACATAAACGGGTTTGTCCAACACCACGCGCACCTTAGCCATATTAAGCAGTGTCAAAGTCTTGTCCAACCACACTCGGTCGCTGAAATTCGACTTTGACACGTACTTAATATATTTACGGTGGTTGGTGCAGATCTTCACGTTTTTGTGTTTACGTACGTTTTGAAGACTCATACCGTACACCGCGTTGACCATGAGCTTGAAGAGCTCCACCTCGAACTTGTTTTTGGCCAACTGACGGAGTGTGGTATTCAGAGTCACGTACGACTTTAACCACGTGGACTGCTTAAAGTGCAACACACGATGAACATGACGGATACGTAATCCGTTCTCCAACGCTTGCTGTAGATAGCGAAAGTGGATTACGTACCTGGTCTTGTCAGTGAGGGTGGCCATCAGTTTAGCGGATTTTCCAACTCCGCTATGGAGACTCCGACATGAAACATCGCTGATCCTCATTAAATACATTAATAACTGCTCTTTTGTTTTCTATGGGGGGCGGTAGCGTGATGTAGGAGCTACCTCTGAGCGGGCGATAGACATTGACCCTGACCTCCATGTCTAACACCCGCACAAAGGTCCAGCCAGATCCCTTCATCTCGCACTGCTCTTTTTCGGTAACTAATTTGTGGAAAAAGTCCCCACAGATGTCCTCCATGTCATCAGTACGGAGGACGGGGACGTTCTTGGTTTTGAATGCACGGCGGCAGGTTTCTCCGTGCACGTCCTCAAACTCGCATTCGACCCAGAGGTTTATTTTGACAGCGGTGACGAATTCTAATACTCGGTGCATGAGAGCAACGATGTCCTCGAAGATGGTCGTCAGGAACTCCGGCAACGTGAGGCCTTCAGAGTCCGGCTCCCGCAGGCAATAGGTTTTTAAACGTCCGCGGTAGCCAGACTCGACCTCGACGAAGTGTGAGGTCTCCGGTGGCAGGTTGTCGGGGATGGCCACCGGAACTTCGTCCTCGCTGCTGCTGCCGTTGCCTCCGCTTCCTGACGACGTCGACGGGGCGGGGGAGTCCAGCGCGATGTCCGTGGCAGGCGATGGTGCAGGCCCACTACCGCCCTGGGATCCCCGGTGTAGTCGACGGACATGACGCTCCAGGTTGTCACGTCTGGAGAAGCACCGGCGGCAGTGGGGACATGCGAATCCTTAAACAAAACAACACAATATCTATTACTTACCTGATTATTTATTATAACAATATAATTAAAAAAAAAATAAAAAAAAATAATAATAACATGAGAGATAAAGGGAAATAAATAGTACACATATAATCCGGTTTTATTTTCAAAAATCACTATTCGATAAACATATTTCATTAATTAGTTTTAAATTTTAGAAGAAAATAATAATTCATTATTATTTCACACACCTGTCCGGTCGTCTGGAACGGATGACGGGCCAGGGGTGGGGGAATCCGCAGCATGACCTGCGATAGGCGAAGCACCTGACAACACAAGACATAATTTTCATTACTTACTCATTTATTGACATATTTATCTTTGAAATAATCTCAGTTATTCAAACTCTATTTTTCATATTGTAAATTATTGACACTTTAAATTTTTAACCAATTCGTCAGTTGTCGACATGCGTGTTAATTTACACTAACCCAATAGTTGACAGATATGTTAAATTGAAAATACATCATAGTAAGAATTAGAGATGAATGAATAATAATCTATACACACAATAAAAATTCATCTTTATGTACTCAAGTCTTAAATTTTTACCCACCTATCCGGTCGGCTGCGGCGGATGACGGGCCAGGGGTGGGGGAATCCGCAGCGTGACCTGCGATAGGCGAAGCACCTGACAACACAAGATATAATTTTCACTACTTACCTAGTTATTGTTATATTTATCTTTGAAATAATCTCAGCTATTCAAACTCTATTTTCATATTGTAAATTATTAACATTTTTTTTTTTTAATTCTTTAACCAATTCACTTATCAACATCTGTGTTAATTTACACTAACCCAATAGTTGACACACATATTAAATTGAAAATACATCATAGTGAGAATTAGAGATGAGGGAATAATAAACTGTACACACAATAAAAAACCAGCTTTATTTACATAAGTCTTAAATTTTTACCCACCTATCCGGTCGGCTGCGGCGGATGACGGGCCAGGGGCGGGGTCTGCGGAAGGGGTCGGGGCGTGGGCCGCGCGCTGGTGCCGCAAAAGGTTGTCCCGCCGCTTGAACGTGACAGGACACTGCGGGCACCGGTGGTTCTCCTGCACGCCACGGTGGTCCTTCATATGTCGCACGAGATTTCGCCTTTCGGTGAAGTCTGCGAAGCAGACCCCGCACACAAAACGTCGCTGGCAATCCATAGTAGATCTAAACATAAATATTTAAATTTAATTAATCATAAAGTAAAGTCGTACGTACCGTACAGAAGTCGATAAAAAAAAAAAAAATTTAACTAAAAATTAAAAATTTTATTAATTCAAAAATTAAAATTTAATTAATTCAAAATTAAAATTTAATTAATTCAAAATTCAAATATTAAAAAAAAAAAAATTAAAAATTAAATTAATTAAATTAATTAAAATTTATTAATTAAAAATTAAAAAATTAATTAAAAATTAATTAAAAAATAAATAATTAAAAATTAAAAAAAAAATTGTTGAAAATTAAAAAAAAAAAATTATTTTAGTTCTGTTTCAAACCAAGTTTCTAGTTGTAATATTTACTAACGAAATAATTTTAAAGACAAATTCTAGCCGAACCAAATTCAGTAGTTTCTAGTTGAAACATTTACTAACGAAATAATTTTTAAGATAGATTCTAGCCAAACCTAACACAGTTTAAATTTATAAAATATACACACAATATCCAGTGACTAACACACAATATTCAGTGGCTAAGGAAATTTATCACTGGGCTAACACTTTATCCAGTGGATAATAATCCCTATTTTTATTTTATAAAATGTTAAAACAAAGTTTCTATTTGTAATATTTACTAACGAAACAATTTTAAAGATAGATTCTAGCAGAACCTGACACGGATTAAATTTATAAAATTAAAAACCCGAATTAAATTTTTAAAAAGTAAAGTTGTTTTAAAATAATATTTTAGTTCTTTAAAACTCAAAAGATATCATTGAAAGACTTAACCTAGCTCATGGAAGTAAGTGATGGTGCAATCAACTCGGTACTGTAAGTTTTGGTATAAAATAAAGATATTTTAGCATGAAAATACTAGAAACATGGTTTAATATATTTCGTAAATACTTATTACCTATTTACTTACGGTTACACAATTTAATAATCACTTACACGAAATCACAAAGTATTTCACAACACTTGCACGAAGGAGCGCAGAGACGGCACGTCTGTTCACTTCGGACACCAAACCACTTCTGACCAGAGTCGAGCGAGAACGCTGCAGTACCGCCAGTGACGTCTCAGATTCCTGGAATTGGCGCGCAGTTCCTATTGTTCGGTGGGGCCAGAACGTTCTCAGTCCTTCTAGAAGGTTCTGGAACCTTTTTGTTACCGTTAATTGGGGGCCGTTAAAAGCCTGTCAACAGTGACGAGGGTCGTCAAAGGCATCTGTTTACAACACACAGTGCTTTTGTGGAACGTCTCGTTGTTAGCGATAATTGAATACGAGACCCTTCATTTGTCAATGTCACGGCACAATAGTTTCCTTTCAGTGTTGTGTTCCCGCTAATGGGATCCCATTGTGATAAATGCGCAGCGGTCTGCGGCACTCTTTTGTTCAAATAACAACCTGTCAACCCTACATCAAGGGATAATTGGGTCTGCAGTGCTTTTGTTAAACGTTTCGTTGTTGGCGATAATTGAATACGAAACCCTTCATTCTTCAACGTCAGAACACAATAGTTTCCTTTCAGTATTGTGCTCCGCTAATGGAGTTTCATTGTGATAAGTGCACAGCAGTCTGCGGCACTCTTTTGTTCAAATAACAACCTGTCAACCCTACATCAAGGGATAATTGGGTCCCATTATTGTAAACACGCAGCCGAGTTCGGCGGTCTTTTGTTCACTTAATAGCCTGTCGACCCAACATCAAAGGGAACACAATGGAATGACATGTCACCTATCAATCACCTGTCAATCATTCATCAATCGGGGGGGGGGGTTGCCCGCCATTTTGTCGGGGGGGGGGGGGGTTGGCCGCCATTTTTGTCGGGGGGGGGGTTGGCCGCCATTTTGTCGGGGGGGGGGGGTGGCCGCCATTTTGTCGGGGGGGGGGGGAGGTCATCTACCTCCACAGGGTAGGAGCCTCTACATCCACCTACTACTTGAAGAAATCGCGAGCGAGAGGAAATATATTAATATATCTATATTTATTACAACTAATCTAGAAGTTTAGGGTGGCCTTTAGAAAGGCCGTTTTACAGATGATAGGGGGAGGTGATTTTAATTACAAACTGTAATGTAACTATTGCATGAATTAATGTTGAGTTTTTTCACTGAAACATGAGTTCAATATTGTCAAGAAAGAATTCCAACATCGGTTTTCTAATTTGATCTTCTAGGTATAAATCATAATACATTGTGACTTTTCTACCGGATAACCAATCATGATTTTCACGTTCTTCCAACTCATCCAGTTGTTCTTGAAAGTCTTTTCTTGCACGTTCTCTCACAACTAGCTTCACTAACAGAGGTGGTAGCAGATATCCAATTCCTTTTTCAACCTCCCCCCAGGAACTGAAGGCATCAGCGATGCATGCAGCAGATAGTTGTTGTAACGTCGTCATAGTTTGAGCTCCTGAACCAATCTGAGGAGGCACAACACACCAGCGGGTCGGTAAAAGTGTCTACGTGACTAAAAAATCAGTCTGGAAGTTTCGAGAGAACCTAGTCTATTTCCCACAGCCAACGGGACCCTTCATTTGTAACAACATAATGGTTTCCTTTCAGTATTATGTCCTCGCTAATGGGGTCCTATTGTGATAAGTGCGCAGTAGTCTGCGGCACTATTTTGTTCAAATAACAACCTGTCAACCCCACATCAAAGGATAATTGGGTCCCATTATTACAAACACGCAGCCGAGTTCGGCGGTCTTTTGTTCGGTTAATAGCCTGTCAACCCAACATCAAAGGGAACACAATGGGGTGACATGTCACCTGTCAATCATCCATCAATCAAGGGGGGGGGGCTGACGTCATTCATTTGCATATTAATTAGCTCATTTGCATATTAATTAGCTCATTTGCATATTAATTAGATCATTTGCATATTAATTAGCTCATTTGCATATTAATTACCTCATTTGCATATTAATTACCTAATTTGCATATTAATTACCTAATTTGCATAATTAATCAGATCGTCGTGGGTGGTCTCGGGGGGGGGGGGGCACGTGACCTGTGACGTCATGCTCCTCTGCTCCTCCTCAGGATGGGAGCCCCCAGACCCCCCTACTGTTGGATTCTAGGGACATCAGAAAAGATTTATCATAGACCCAGAGTACACTCTCCATGATGGTCGTTTCTTTATAATACAATATCATACAGTACATGTGAATTTTGAGCTGTTTTTTATCAATCCTTTGATAAAACGCAAATGTAATCCTGGCGATCATAAAACACGATAACCGAAAAAACATAGTATCGAATTAAAAGTCTGACTTTTCTGTTGGTTTAATGTTATTTATTTGAAATTAAAAACGGCTTCAAAGAAACAATTTCACACATGAAATTACATTTGGGGGAGTATGCACACACAAATGCTCTGCAACTTAATATGTTTCCCATTCTGAACGCTTTCGTCGAAACTGAATAGAATAAACAAACAGGGAATCCACTTTGTGAAAAATTCTTGAAATGGTTTGACCGCTCTGTGTTTGTTTTAGGTGATGTTTATTGTAGGCTTTGTGACATCACATTTACATAATTATTCAAAATCTGTTTTAAAATAAAGCAAACTACTTTTATCAAAAACAAAATTTTATTTTCGTTGAATTTGACAGAGTTGATAATAGTTTGTGTTTGAATTAATAATCTAAATAATATTAAATAGTTGTTTGTTTATATTTGTATAGTTATACTGTATTTGTTTTCAACATTTTTTGTCCATTCCTACCGACTTTGAGTAGTCAGTTTATGTAATTAACATTTTATTCTTAACATAATTGTTTACTCTGAATATGTATGTTTTAATAAGACTCTAGTAGTGGCGATGTGGCGTTTCTGGCCCAATCAAACTTTGACAGGCAGTCAATTTTTTGACAGCTACTTCCGGTCACGTGACCGGAAGTGACGTCATCAGCTGTGACGTAGCTGTGACGTGTATGGGTGGGTATTTAAAGTTTAAATGCCCTGCTGTGCTGGGTATTTAAATTTTAAATGGCCGGAAGTGTGTCAAGGTCTTTTGGGGGTGTTTTTAAAAAAGATCTTGCATTTTCGGAAAATCCGAAAATGCAAGATAATTTTTGTTTCTTTTTACAAACTGTTGTTTTGTTGATTTTCACGTCTGTTAAAATACCATGTAAAAAATGGAATTGACAAATTAACAAGAAAATATCCTGCTACAAAGTATCCAAATAAAGATGCAATTACATAAACATAAACTTTAAAATATAGCGAATGTTCTTCCTTTTTATCTGTTAGCATTTCCTGAACAAGGTAACCAAAATTGTAACCACATAAAAATGAAAGTAGGCAAATAATAAATTTCGACGGGTTCACAAAAATCAAGTTGTAAAGTAGCGAATTTCTTTCTTCTTCCATTGTTGAATTTTTAGTCGAAACCAATTAATGATAACATTATTGCTTGCGCATCAGAACTAACAGTTGATGAAATTTCATTTACTTGTAGACTTGTAGTAGTTTCATTTGTAGTAGGTAATTGTTCGGAAGTTGGTGTAGATGTAGAAGAAACAGTATTATATTGAAGCTCAGAGTCCATGTGTGCTCGGGTAAAGAGCTGAAGCTTTAATGACGTGTGGTAGCCGTGTCCTACTGTGCATCAGTAGTTGTTGGTGGTGGGGGGTCGTTTGTTTCTTGCACTGAAATGTAGATGGAATCATAACTTTCTGGAGGATGTACTAAAATTTGTTGTATAGGATCTGCATCAATAGGAAAACTTTGCGTTTCAATGCAAAGTCCATCTTTAATAAAAGAAACATATAAAACAGAACTCATGTTTATTTAGATGTTTACTCTGCCAGTTCTACTAGCAAACTGATGTGTCAGCAGCGGCGCTGCAACCTCCCTTGACATGTGCAGCTCGGAACATCTGCCCTCCCCCCACCACCATAAGAGACTCCTCGCAATTTTTGGATTTGTAGTGTTAGTTCTAACGTAGGTGTTGTAGGGTGAACATCTCAGTACTAAACAATTGTTTTTTTAACATTTGGCTTAAAATATTTATTTAACTTTGTACAAGTTACAATATTTTTAAAGATGCTACTTTATTATATTACCTTAATACTTAGTTATAATATTTAGTTAAAGAAATCGAAACTGTAGTTGCGATTCAAAATAGAAACATGGTTTCTTAACATTTGCCTTAAAAATATTTGTAACAAAATATCGTAAGAAAATTTTTACAACATATTTGAATTAATATGTTTGCAAACCCTATCATGCGAGTTTTAAAAGATAAACGAGACCGAGTGGGCCGGGTTTGACCTCGCATGCTTTCGCTTGTTGCCGACCAGTTAGCAATACAACTGGTTGACCTTGCGCCGCACTTTCGCTTGCGGCCGGCCGGCGAATACAGGTCGTCGTCCTTGCTGCATCACCCGGCACACCTGTCCTTGATTGTATAACACACTCTACACTCTACACTCGACAAGTTATTCTTTCCTTTGCCACCGTCCTAACAACACCTACTTCAATTTCACAATGAACCGCTCCGAGTATACCGAGATTTGGTATAACTGGTTTTCCTATCTTCAACTGCTTGGGGTACGAATTATTCAATCGAACAACAATCGTGATTGGTATGATGTTACAACCACTATTGCTCGAAAACCTTTTCAGCAAGTTTGGAAAAACATTCTTACCGGCACCAAAATTCGCACCGAACCACCCAAAATTCGCACCAAACCACCTCTATCACCTGTATCTTCAAACGTACCCCAGCAAAAATTTCATCTAAAAAAACTGAAACTTAACCGAAAATATGAAATCTTAAGACATTTATCTTCTTCTATTTTCATTTTTAATTCTGAAAAAACCAAAATTTATGTCATTGACATTCCCAAAAAAATTCCTATTCCCCTTAACCCTCGACACTTGATAATAAATAAAAAAGGTGCAAAGTTAAACATAAATATTACCGAGTAAAACCTTTTCCCACCTCCAAAGTCCACCCTGGTGGCAAAAAAGGCCCTTCTAAGGGCCGACCTAAGACTTTCAAATTTAGGCTTAAGTTTAAGTATCAACCCTTGGTGACTAACAAGGGGTGGTTTGCGAAAGCCCCTATGGGACTTAGAGGTACACGGACCTTTTGTTAGTCACTAAAGGTTAAGGCTTTAGCAAAAGCTCCCCGCTATTGACTCAACCTTTGGGACTTAGAGGTATGTGAACCGCTTGTTAGTCACCAAGGGTTGAGGCTTTAGCGTCCAACCCTTTGTGACTTAGTGGTACACAGACCACTTGTTAGTCACCAAGGGTTGAGGCTTTAGCGAAAGCCCCCCGCTATTGACTCAACCTTTGGGACTTAGAGGTATATGAACCGCTTGTAGTCACCAAGGGTTGAGGCCCTAACTTAAGCCTAAATTTGAAAGTCTTAGGGTGGCCCTTAGAAGGGCCGATTTTGCCACCAGGGTGGACTTTGATTGAGAAGGGGAAGGAATATAAGGTTTAATTTAATATATTTATTCTCAATTTTCCACCCTCCGCTGTTACTAGTAAAAATTTTGGATCTGTCGGGACAAGTGGTGGTTTGGTTTTTGGAGTTGTGAGGATATAAATTTTCGTCCTCTCCTCGTTGTAGATATAAATTTTGTTTTCTTCAATTCTGTACAGATTATATTTTTTGTTTTTCTTTAATTCCTTTAGCCTGATGTTCTTTACTGGTGCGGGATGAATTGTTTGGGGGGTGGGGGTTTCTTTGATTGGTGCGGGTTGAATTTGTTGGGGGGTAGAAGAAGGGTGCAGTCCGCACAACTCCATCCAGTCTTCAGTTAAAATGTCGTCACAAATTGGAGCGATCGGAATCTCTTCAATTTGCGGCGTTGATGTTTCTGTAACTGGTGTGGGATTCTGAAATAATTGGGGTTGATCTTCATTAACAGCATCAGCTATTATTTCGTTAATGGAGGAGGAGAGGACGGGAGTAGAAGATTTTTGCGGAATAAAATCGTTGATTGCAGAAAGGCTGATCGATACCGGGATGGAATGTTGCTTCATCAGAGGTTTCTTGAGCAGACCCAGAAGAATAGGGCAGGATGAAGAGGCAGATGAGGAGTCCATAATTAGATAAAGGAAATAATAAAATGGATATAATGAAATAGAAAAAACGTGGGAATGGATAGTAACAGCGATGGTGGCGAGTGGCAGAATAACACAAGGCGGGCGAATGGGGTTCTTATAGGCAGCAGACACAACAACCTTGTAGTCAAGGTAGTGACCAGGTCCAAGTAGGCACACAACAACCTTGTAGTCAAGGTAGTGACCAGGTCCAAGTAGGCCAGACGAAGTTGTGAGAGCGGTGGCTAGCGACCCGGCCAAGGCTACCGGCCTCGGCAGAGCGACACGTTGACCTACTAGTCAAGGCTCGCTAGCGAGGTCGAGTCTCGAGCTCGCTGATATAAGCAAGCGCGCAACGTTTCTCTTTGGCATTACGGTGAAGGTGTAACTGGTCCGCTTACGTGGAGGGTTATGCTGTAACGTAATGTTCGCCATGGTGTGTGGGGTGGCTTATGTCAAGCACACACTGCGTTCGGCTATTGTGGGAGAGGCGCCCTCCTATAATAGTCGGTCGCAATGGCAATCCACCTACCTTTCCATTTCCTGCGTGGTTTAATTGTCAGGGTTAATATTACGGTGAGGTGTGTGAGTTCGCTTACGTGATGATCACACCGTAACTGTAATATTAAGTTAGGTGTAATATTATAGGGAGGTGTGTGAGTTCGCTTACGTGATGATCACACCGTAACTGTAATATTACATAGTATAAGATAGAATAGGGGGAACGTTAGGTAGGGGTTAAGATATGATAGGGCGGTGAGGTGTGTGAGTTCGCTTACGTGATGATCACACCGTAACCGCATGCATGATAGCATTTAAGGGGTAGCATAAGTTATAATAAAGTAGTATAGAAATAAAGTAGTAGAATAAGGTAGGGACCCCACGCTTCCCCACCCCCCTTTTTTTTATAATTTTTAAATGACCTTGACCTAGTTTTGATTGTTCTACTTTCGGACTTAGAATTATTTTAAATGATCTATTTTTTAGACTTAGATATTTTAATTTCAAAAGACTTACTTGTTTGACTTATATATTGATTGATTTTAAAACTCTACTTTTGAGACTTAAATATTTTGTTAAAGTTTTAAATAACCTAAGATTTTAGTTTTGTGTTGTATCTTTTATTAAATAATTATTATTTTTAACATTTGGGTTTTTGTAAATGTTTTAATTTCTGTTGATGGTGAGTTTAGTTTTCGCGTTGGTTATTATTATTTTTGAGTTTTTGCGTCATAACTTTTATACCGTTGGTTTAATCAAAAAATGTTACTGGACCTTTTTTGTTTGTCTTTTAATTCCGCTTAATTTGAGTACCCGCACGATAGATTTGGAGCATTTTTTGTTATATCCCCCCTCCCCCCCCTCCCCCCCCCTCCCCCCCTCCCCCCTCCCCCCCCTCTCCCCTCCCCCCCGGAACCCCCCGGAACCCCCCGCATCCCCCCGGCAAAACCGGTTACTTGATTTCGTCGCCGTTCAACTTTAGAACTGCGTCGCCGTACACGATGGCAGTGGATATAACAAAAATGCTCCAAATCCATCGTGCGGGTAGTCAAATTAAGCGGAATTAAAAGACAAACAAAAAAGGTCCAGTAACATTTTTTGATTAAACCAACGGTATAAAAGTTATGACGCAAAAACTCAAAAATCGAGGCTATAGGCAGTGGATATAACAAAAATGCTCCAAATATATCGTGCGGGTAGTCAAATTAAGCAGAATTAAAAGACAAACAAAAAAGGTCCAGTAACATTTTTTGATTAAACCAACGGTATAAAAGTTATGACGCAAAAACTCAAAAATCGAGGCTATAGGCAGTGGATATAACAAAAATGCTCCAAATCTATCGTGCGGGTAGTCAAATTAAGCGAAATTAAAAGACAAACAAAAAAGGTCCAGTAACATTTTTTGATAAAACCAACGGTATAAAAGTTATGACGCAAAAACTCAAAAATCGAGGCTATAGCCTTGGGCTCACAGTATATATAAGGTGTGCTGTAGTCTTGTGGTTACATTTGCCATGGAATCCCTCATGATCTTTAGTGCTGTGCACAACTTTGTCGAAGCCAAAAAAGTACTATGGTACATAAGAACGTATCATAGCAATCTGAAGTGTATTAGTGGAGTACTTGAAGCTGTTAAAGCAGACGGTACAAAAATCTGTTGCACTTCGGATTCTATGGATTACGAAGGACTCGAAACATGGGTCCTTTATTATGTGCAATTTTGTACAAAAATTCACATCAAAGTTGACACGGACTAAAGGGGTTTTCTAGGAGGAAAGAAAAGAATAGATACCAACAATGCATGTTGGTAGCTATTCTTTTCATTCTTCCGCTAAGATTTAAATGACCTTGACCTACTTAGGACTTAGAAAATTTTCACTAAGTTACAATTGACCTTCAAAATAAGTAGGTCAAGGTCATTTAACTTTAAGCGGAAAAAAGAGAGGAACAGTGTTATTAATTAACACTGTTCCTCTCTTTTTTCCTAAAAGGCAGGGGGAGAAGTTCCGTTAATGTCTACTTTTATGTGGCAGAATCATATCCATCATCATCTGATTCATTTTGAAAGTTGATGTAATCTACATCAACCCAAAGATAATGGAATCCTTGTTCAAAAGCCATAGTATCAATGTATGTTTCAAGTGTTGAAAACCAATTCGGATCTACGAAAGGGTTGATGGTAACTAATAAACGTTGATATGTTAAATTTACCATTCTTTCCCCAGTAACATTAATCGTAAGAAAATTAATATTCTGGAGGACATGGATTAAATTTAACATAAATTGAATATGTTGTTGAGGAGTGCAAAAAACATTGTAAAACATACGGAAACTTTCCATGATTATCGGTGAGGGAAGTGATGCCTCTTCATATAATCCACGGTTTATATATACATTTTCCCCACCATAAAGTTTTAAAAGTGGGTCAAGGTCATCTGAAGATACCCTATGAACGGGGAACAGAGCAGTAAGTGGTTAGACCACAAACTGCTCTGTTCCCCGTCCCTATTTAATTTCTCATAATTATATGTGTTTATAAACACATACAATTAATTTCATATTTTGCCAGGGGGCAGAAATTGCAGAGATGACATTTTTCTTGAGGTGCCGGCATTTGTAGTTTATACCCAATTATTCCGCTTCTATAAGCAATAGTTCGATAAAGCTCGTCCCCCGGGCCGGCAAGAGGAAGCGCCTGAAAAAAAAAAAATTATTAGTTTAAAGAAATTAAAAAAAATAATATATTGTTAACAAAATAAACAATGCAGGTAATGAAAAAACGTACCATGTGACATACGGCACATATTCTGCCAACATTTGGCCCTTCAAACCAAATTTTGGTTTTGTAGAAGCATCGTCTTTTATGCTCATAAATGAGCTCTCCTTGCAAAATTGGCGGCAGCGGCTCTGACACCCTTCTGATATGCCGGAGCATAGGGTTATCGGTGCAGATACGCTGCAGACACAACTCGTACAAGGAGCTCATAGTTATGGTCTGGCTATGCAAACCTCAAAGCTTTAAATACGTACCAATCACCTTGATGGCGAAGGTGATTCCCCCTCCCCCGGGTTTCCACTATATATTGAGCGGATAGAATTAATAGTTTGCTACATTTTGAATCAACAAAACGTTATGGAATCTTTCCTAAAATACCTGATTGATCAAAGATTAAGTAGAAACCGAAGGGAACAAAGAAGACAACACAGATTAAAAAAAGCTTTTGAAAAATTAAAATTAGTTGTACCGGAAAGTCAAAAACAAAAAAAATTAACAGACAATCTATAGTTCAAAATGCAATAGATTACATTAAAAAATTGGAAGAAGACTTAAAATCACCAACATTTAACTTAGAACAACAAGAATTTGAACAATCCGAACAGACATTTTTACAGGATATAGAAGAATTCCAACAATTCGAACAGAAATTTGTACAGGAAATAGAAGAATATCTTCAAACTTCGCAAAATTTAAACCAAGACATTTATGAAATTTTGTATCAACCTTTTGAAACTGTTTCCTTGCCAGTGTTAGAAAGCTTGGATGAATATTTTTTTGACGTCGAAAAGTAGAGGGGGTAAATGGGTGGGGAGCTGTTATAAAGGCAGGGTAAACAGAGTAATCTTTACTTTCTTAGGATCCAGCGCTATGGCAGGCACTTCGTCTTCGTCCAGGTCTTCTTCCTCGTCATCAAGAACATCATCATCATCTGTTGTTTCTATTGTGAAACAAAAATCTCCTTCTCCAAAAAAATCTTCACCGAAAAAATCTCCTTCTCCAAAAAAATCTTCACCAAAAAAATCTCCTAAAAAAATTTCTGAAAAACTTCAAAAACTTCAAAAATTAAGAAAATCCTGTTTTAAGAAAGAACAATGTGCTCATATTTTAAAAAAAGGAGCGAACAAAGGTGAAAGGTGTGTGAAGTTGTGTAGTGTAGGTGAAAAATTGTGTAATTTGCATAACAAACGTGAACCTTCCGAAAAAGTCAAAATTCAACCTTCTAAAAAAGTCAAAATTGAACCTTCCAAAAGTGAATTGCCAGAAAAAATTGAAAACTATAAAAGAATTAAAATCAACAGATTGAAATTAAACCACAAATATGTTTTTGTAAAAAAGATCAGTAACAGGGATGTTGTTCTTAGATGTTGTGATGAACTCTACTTGCTCAAATTACCAGTAAATCTTCAAATTCCAAATATCAGTAATGTTCATTATTATTTAGTAAGAAAATCTCCATCTGATAAAGTTAAATGGTCAAATTAAACACAAGACAAAAAAAAATGGAGCGGGGGAATAGACCACTTTGTAATTCCAAGAGAATTACTTAGCGGTCTATTCCCCCGCTCATAGGGTATTTTTGAATGACCTTGACCTATTTTCAAAATTTACAATGGAGGGTTAATTTCTTATAAAAGCGGGATAACAAAATGACTTTTTACTTTTTACAATCTAGTCCTAAAAAAGAACAATGTTCGTATATTATTAAAAAAGGGTAAAAGATGTGTTGTGTAAATCAAACATTATGCAGTGCGCACAACAAATACCTCCTTTTGTTAAAACTGAGAGGTTAGTGTAAAAATGAAATAAAAAAAAAAATAGGAGCGGGGGAATAGACCACTTTGTAATTCTAAAAGAATTACTTAGCGGTCTATTCCCCCGTTCATAGGGTATTTTTTGGTGACCTTGACCTACTTCTTACACTTATAAATTTTCGCTAACTGCTATTGACCTTGAAAATAAATAGGTCAAGGTCATTCAATAATTAAAAAGAAAATGGAGGTGTACGGTTTTACAGAACCGTACACCTCAGAAACCTAACAGAAGAAAAGCTAAATCTACCTATATATAAATGACCTTGAGACTTAGAAATTTTCGCTAAGTCATTTTGTTGACCTTGAAAATAAGTAGGTCAAGGTCATTCGATAACTAAAAAGAAAATGGGGGTGTACGGTTTGACAGAACCGTACACCCCCGGAAACCTAAAAGAAGAAAAGCTAATTTACAATACAATCTGCCTAGAGTTTAAGAATTAATAAAAATAAAAAAATAAAGAAATAAAATTTAGTTTAAAAAAAATAGCTAGACAGCCCAGCGCTGCACATCATGATTACAGTGTGATCATCACGTAAGCGAACTCACACACCTCACCATAAGCGCACAACGCTAAGCTAAAACAAAAATGTTATTTTGAAATAGCAAGTTGTTTAATTAAATTTAGGAAAAAATGTTATACAAATATGTTTTTTATTTCCTAACACTAAAGGAGCCAGTGTCTCGCCATTAGCGACGCAGAACAACTGAGGTCTAGCGAAACTCCGGAGGTAGGCGAACTACCCATCCAGCACGTATAGAGGTTGTAAGTGACCCGCTTTGGTGAGCGTAATCACTACAAAAGCGGTTGCCGGTTTTACCATTATTGGTTTTACCATGCAAAAGATGGAAGGAAAAAAGGAAAGGAAATTGGAATTGAAAGGTGTCCCTAACTAAAAAGGAGTACAAGACAAGAGAGGGAATGCCCTCAACAAGCTTGTTGGAAAAAGGAAATTGGAATAGAAAGGTATTAAAAACATATCATATAACATTCCTAAAAACAAAAATTTTACTTTAAATTTAAACATTCCAGGCAGAAATATATTGTAAGTAAAAGAAAGATTTTAAAATAATACTAACTACCAAACCAGCAAATTAAAAACAAACTACAAACCCTAGGGTATCTACAAGCACAAACAACTACCATGCCTTAAAATTAATCAGTCCTACGTCAAGATGTTATTATACAAATAACACCAAGATATTTTCACCAAACAGCAAAAATGATAAAATGTTCAGGGCGCCTTCTGAACATGTTACCACCTCACTGTCTAGCGAGCAACTGATGCCGAACCACACGCGCAGATCCCGGACCCCAACTCGGCTTGGGGTCATCCCCCCTCCTCGCTTACCCCCTCCCAAACCACAGGACCCTTACTGCGGGTTTGGTTTCCATCATTCTTTTGCCATTGTTCCAACAGGCAACAACATTTCTTTCTTTACTTTACATTGGATTTGTAAATATTTTAAGTGTTAAAACTTCTCAATATTTAATATTTTAGGACTTTGAAAAATTTTCAAACCTATCATTCTTTTGCAAATGTTTAAACAGGCAACAACACTTCTTTCTTTATTTTTACTTTACATTGGACTTGTAAAACTTCCTAATAATTAATACTTTCGGACTTAGAAAAATTTTCAAACATTTGCTTCAACATTTATTTTACAATATCAAGTGTCTTTTATAATGCCTCCAACAGACAACAATTTTCCTTTTGGATGTACAATTTGTGAAAAAATATATAAAATAGTTGAACCAGAAGACTTAACGGATGACGAAAGTATTTTTGAAAATAGTTTGATTCCAGTAGAAGATACATCTGATGCTACATCCGATGCTACATCCGATGCTACGTCTGATGCTACAAGTGATGAAGAAAATATTTTGGAAGTACCAGTAGCAATACGCGAAGAAACACCGTTAACACATGTTGTAACAATTAACTATGATCCAGTACAATATATACATGCTCTTGTTCGGCGACGTTTGTTTCCGGCATCGGACATGGAGGAAGATGAAAGCGATAACGATTTGGAAATAACATATTTAAACAACAGCAATGATGATCACACTTACGACGCATAATATATGTATTATTTTGAACTTAAATTATTTGACGTTGGCACTTAGATTTTTTTAAAACTTCCATTATTTGACCTTGAGACTTAGAATTTTTTTTAAAACTTCCATTATTTGACCTTGAGACTTAGATTTTTTCTAAAACTTTCATTATTTGACCTTGACACTTAGATTTTTTTAATACCTGCATTATTTGGCACTTAGATGTTTTTTTAAACTTGCATTATTTGACCTTGACACTTAGGAGTTTTGAAATATAAGAAATTTAACTGTTATTAACACTTTTTGTGTTTAATACAGAAAAAGTGGTGGGGGTAGTGCTATAAATAGGGGTAGTTTAAGAGTGGTTCTTATTATTACTGCAACTTTTGTGGAGAGCACACCTACGTCATGTATTACTGCATCAGTTGTGAAGAATCTTTTGAAAATGAAAACTTACTACAAATACACAAAGAAGTGTACCATAACAACGAAACAAGAAACAATGCAGAAGAAGAAGATTTGGAAGAATTAGATCAAATGCTGGCTACCCATCAACAACAACTAAATTCAAGACCAAGTGTTATTCAATACGCACCCGGACCATCTTTGGATGTGGAATTATACGCCCGAGCTTTACCAGGCAGTGTAGTAACTCATTTTAAGATTGACAATGCTCAATTGCAACTAGCACAATTTATATTGAAAGCAAAAACATTAGTAACAGAAACATTGAAGAATGAACTAAGAAGATTAAATTTTATAAAGTTTGGAATATTATTAGATACTGTATTTACAAATGTTCAGAATGAAACATCACCAAGAGGATTTTTAACTAAAAACAAAACCATCATGTTTGCATCGGATATAAGCTCAATTGTGGATGATTGTTTTGAAGAACTTTTAACAAAATTACAAGAACATAAAGGAAGAGGTTCTGGATGGAGTTTGTTAAGTATAACAAGCTTAGATGTGAGAGTTCATAAACATGGATATGGAATGAGAGGTAGTAGTTATATTGCTTTGCCAAGGAAGATTCGAGTAACCAAATCTTGTGTTAATGTACAAAATGAAAATGCTGAATGTTTCAAGTATGCAATGCTTGCAAAATATGTAGAAGATCATGTGGAACGACCGAGTAGAGCATACGATGAGGTTTCCTATATGTATAACTTTCAAGGCATGACTTATCCTGTTTCAATTCAAGACATATCAAAATTTGAAAAGAAAAATCCTTTTGCATCTGTAAACATCTTTGGCTTAGATTCATCCAACAATGTCTATCCCTTACGTATAACACCCACCGAACGCAGAGATCATACTGATTTATTATTTATAACTAAAGGTGATATCTCACATTATGTATATATTAAAGATTTTGAAGCTCTAGTTTGCAAACAGTTATCAAAACGTGAACAACCAAAAACAACTTGTAAAAGATGTTTCTGTTTTGTAAACAAACCTTTAAGAAGAGGTGGTTCAGAATGGTTAACAGAACATAAAAGATTATGCAATGGAAACTATGAAGTAAGAATTAAATTACCACACCCTAGCAGATCACAAGTAAAATTTGATAAAGTTATCCAACAATACAGAATCCCCGTTGTAGTGTATGCAGATTTTGAATCTTCATTGCTTCCACTTGAACAAGAAGAAGGAGAGGAAATTACAAGCAGAACAAAGTATCAACTTCACAAACCAAACAGCTACTGTTTAATAGTAAAATCCACTCTGCCTGAAGAACATCTTCAAGAATATGGTTTGACATCTACACCAAAGATCTATCGTGGAGAAGAAGCAGCTCGATACTTTGTTGATGATTTATACGACATCGCTGGGAAAGTGGAAGCAATGTATAGCAATGTGGTTCCTATGTCACCTATGACACCGGAAGAAATTTATCTTTATGATTCGACAACAACATGCTATTTGTGTAACAATCAATTTACAGAAACTAAAGTTAAAGTTCGCGACCATGACCATCTGACAGGAGCCTACAGAGGTGCAGCTTGCAACGGATGTAACATCAACTACAAACTACCATCTTTTATTCCCGTCGTTTTTCACAATCTTAGCGGATACGATGGACATTTTATCATTCCTGAATTAGCAAGAGACAACGGTGAAATAGACGTTATAGCACAAACTATGGAAAAATTTATAAGCTTTTCAAAAAAGGTGGGCAAAATTAAACTTAGATTTGTTGATTCTTTTCGATTTATGCCTTCCAGTCTTATGAAACTTTCTGAAAATTTAAGAAGACAAAATTTAATAGAAACAAGCAAAATTGTACCTGCAGAAAAAATGGATTTGGTTCTTCGGAAAGGAGTTTTCCCGTATGATTACATCGATGGACTACATAAATTTCAAGAAACGTCACTTCCTCCACCAGAAGCTTTCAAAAGTAAACTTACCGATTTGGACATTTCACCTGAAGACTATCAACACGCATGCAGAGTTTGGGACGAATTGGAAATGAACACTCTGGGAGATTATTCTGACTTTTATGTAAAACTTGATGTGACCCTTCTCTGCGATGTGATGGAAGAATTTAGAAACACCTGCTTTGAAGCTTACGGATTAGACCCTCTTCATTCTTATACTTCTCCAGGACTAGCTTGGCAAGCTATGCTAAAAGAAACAAAGTGCAACCTTCAATTATTAACAGATATTGACATGGTGTTGATGATCGAATCGGGCGTTAGAGGTGGATTGACCCAAAGTGTTACTAGACATGTTAAAGCTAACAACAAATATCTTCCAAACTACGATAAAGAAAAACCATCAGTGTTCTTAGGATATTTCGATGCCAACAATTTATACGGATGGGCCATGTCTAATCCACTTCCTTATGGAAACTTTGAATGGGTTAATCCAGACTCTATTGGTGATATTTCGCAAATTTCAAAAGACGGAGACACCGGATACATATTGGACTGTGACTTTGAATATCCAGAACACTTGCATGATCTTCATTACGATCTTCCGCTCCTTGCAAAAACAGAAGTTTCACCAATTGGCAAACATCCTAAATTAATGATGACTCTTGAAAATAAACAAAGATACGTAGCTCACTTTTGGGTTGTTCAACAAGCACTCCAATTGGGTTTACGTATAACCAAAATTCATAGAGTTTTAAAATTTTCCCAATCTTGCTGGTTAAAACCGTACATTGATTCAAACACCAGAAGAAGAGCAGCTGCAACATCAACATTTCAAAAGGACTTTTTTAAATTAATGAATAACGCGATATTTGGAAAAACATTGGAAAACAAAAGAAAACACAAAAATGTTAAATTAATTACAGATCCTATAAAACTAGAAAAACTTGTACAAAAACCAAACTTTGAAACATCCGTTATCATCAATGAAAACCTTGTGGCAGTATCTATGAAGAAGACAAGTGTGAAAATGGATCGTCCGTTGTACGTTGGAATGTCAATCTTGGATATTTCCAAAACCCACATGTACGATTTCCACTACAACAAAATGGTCGCCTTCTACGGTAGAGATAACATCGGAATCGCCTACATGGACACGGACGCTTTCATCTACTGGATTCTTACTGAAGATATGTATTTGGATCTTCGAACATTTGTTCACAAAAATGAATTTGATTTTAGTGACTATCCAAAAGATCATTTAAATTATGACAATGATCGGAACAAAAAGAAACTTGGAAAATTTAAAGACGAAGCAAATGGAATTTTACTGAAAGAACTTATTGCACTAATGTCAAAATTGTATTCACTACAATTGCATAAAGAAGAAAACAATATTATTAAAAAAGCTAAGGGAGTAAAAAGTTTGTATTTTAAGAAGAATGTAAATTTTGAACACTACAAGCAATGCTTATTTGAAGAAACGACTATAACTGCAAAATTCAACACAATCAGAAGTTTCAACCATCAACTGTACAGCGTAACAGAAGTGAAAAAAGCACTCTGCTCCAATGATGACAAACGACACATTCTTCCAGACAAAATTCACACTCTACCATTCGGCCACTACTCTCTCAATCCTATCAATGAGTAAAAAGAAAAAGAAAAAAAGAAAAAAAAGAAAAAAAATAAAAAAATAAAAAAAAGAAAAAAAGAAAAAAAGAAAAAAAGGGGAAATCACAGCATGCTCGCTGTGATTTCCCCTTTTTTTAAAATATGTTGAAATGACCTTGAACTATAAAAGCGGATGCAGAAAAAGAAACACTCAATACTAACTTGACTTTGTTAGTAAAATCATCATGACAGACTTAAAGGAAAAGATTGTTAATGAACTTCATAAACCTGCAAGAATAAAGTTTCCACGACGAAATACTGTTGTAAAAGGAATAAATGATTTATATCAAGCAGATTTAATTGAAATGCAACCGCATAGTAAAATAAATAAAGGATTTAAATACATACTTACGATTATTAATTGTTTTACTAAAGTTGCAGATGCTTTGCCATTAAAAGACAAAACTGGTAACAGCATAACAAAAGCTATGGAAGTAGCTATAAAAAGAGATAAAAATAAAATTAAACATTTACAAACTGATGATGGGAAAGAATTTTTTAATAAACATTTTGCCTTGTTAATGAAAAAATATAACATAAATCATTATTCCACAAATTCTGAGAAAAAGGCAGCTATAATTGAAAGATTTAATAGAACCTTAAAAGGTGCAATGTATAAAATGTTTTCGAAAAGAGGTTCTTACGTATGGGTTGATATCTTACCAAAATTAATAAGCGATTACAACAACAAGTTTCATAGAACTATCGGTATGGCACCTAACAAAGTGAATAAGAAAAACGCTAAACTAGTTTTACAACGAATTAAAAAAAATACACAGCCAAAAGCGGAACAAAGAAAACCAAGAAAATTTAATGTAAATGATAAAGTTCGAATTAGTAAATACAAAGGAGTGTTTACTAAAAAATACCTGCCCAATTGGACAAATGAAGTTTTTACAGTGTATAAAGTACAACCTACTCTACCGGAAACTTATATTTTAAAAGATAACAAAGGAAATTTGTTACAAGGCGGTTTTTACGGACATGAATTGTTAAAGTCAACAGTAGGCGATGTTTATCTTGTTGAAAAGGTGTTGCAAAGGAAAAAAGACCAAGTTAAAGTACGTTGGTTGGGGTTTGATAAAACTGAAGATTCGTGGATACCTATAAAAGATTTGATTTAGTTTTAAATAAACTTATTTACTCTTCTGCCTTTGAATAAGATGGAGATTGTTCACCATAAAGATAAATTTAATATTAATAACATTGATGATTTAACCGTAGATAACGTTAAAATCAACAATGGTAAACACGGCAGTTTATTTCCAAACACTGTACGATGTATAGTCAGCGGTCCTTCAAACTGTGGCAAAACTAACGTTGTGTTTAACTTAATTACAAACACAAAAGGATTGCGATTTAATAACCTATATATTTTTTCAAAGTCCTTACATCAACCAAAGTATCAATTGTTGGAAAAGATCCTGACTGATGTGCCCGATGTTAACTATTACAAATTTAATGCTAGTGACAGTGTTATGCAACCAGACCAGGCTAAGCCGTATTCTGTATTTGTATTTGATGATGTATCTAGTGAAAATCATGATACTATTAGAAACTATTTTGCCATGGGAAGACATAATAATATTGATAGCATATATATCGGACAAACATATAGCAAAATTCCACAACAACTAATTAGAGACAATGCAAATATTTTAGTTTTATTCAAACAAGACGATACAAACCTAAAACATATATACAACGATCATGTAAATGCTGATATGTCATTTGATAAGTTCAAAGAGCTTTGTGGAAAAGCTTGGGCGGAAAAATATGGATTTTTGGTAATTATGAAAGATAAAGCTATAACAGATGGTCGTTACCGCATAGGTTTTGATAAATTTGTTTTAATACATTAATTAACAACATTATCGTACAAGTCTTCATGGTGTAAACATGGTTAATCAGGAAAAGCTATTAAAAGAAATAAAATCACTTAGTGATTCTATTAGACATAAAAACAGAGCGTTAAGATTAGGAATAAGTGAAAGAGAGAAATTTCTGGAATCAACATTTAAACCTATTACTGAGCCATTAAAACAATTAGGACAAAATGTTAAACATTCAACATTTAATTTTTCCGGAGATGCTATTTTACCCATTTCAAAATTTGAACAAAAAGAAGAATATGAAAGTGATACAAGTTTTACACAGCAAGAAGAAACAACTGAAGAAGAAAGCGAACTAGGTGAAGAAACGGATGTTTTAACAGAAAAAGAAGGTCTTTCTACAAGCGAAGAACAACAAGAAGAAGAAGAGCCTATTAATCCATCCAACTTGAGCAAATTGGGCTCGGATATCGCGTATAAAGGGCCGCTTGCAAGACAATTTGTATTAAAAATGTTACATTCTGCACAACCAACTCGAAAATATCATACTTTTGGTGCTAGAATAGAAGAAAATGGGCTAATGATTGGAGATAGCAAACTTGATGTAGACGAACATGACAATATTATTATAAATAATAAACAATACAAGGGTACAAAAGGATTGTTTGAACTTATTTTTAAGCCGAAACCTAATAAATATACTAAAAAGGATTTAAACATTTTTAAACAAATATTGGAGGATACAAATGCGCATAAGAAAAATTATTCTAAAAATTTTAATGTTCATAGAAATGCATCAGAAAAATATAAAACTATTATTGCTAAACTTTTCCCACCAAAAAGAAGGGAACCCATAAAAAGAAAATCATTATCTTCTGCTGAAATAAATATTTTACATAAAAGAAGAAAAACAAATCAATCAAGTTTATCAGGAAAAGGATTATTAAAAAACTTGTATGATACTAATATAATATACTACAACGATATAAACAAATTGGTTGACAGAATGAAGTTGATATATGAAGCTAAACAAGCCGGACATAGTGGTTTAGAAAATGAATGGGTAGCTTTGGTCGGCGAACTGCGAAATCGAGGAGTAATTGCATAAAAAATATGAGTATATATAATACAAGTATAACTGATTAAATATTCAGTATAACCATGAGTGTGGATAAGTTTGGACGGTATTCCGAAACTGGAAGCAAATCAGGATCTTATGGAAAAAGAGGTGGTTTACCACTAACATCCGATGGAGATTATGATATAAATAACAAACGTTTAAAGTTTGTAAATGATCCAAAAGATGAAAATGATGCGGTAAATTTTAAAACTTTAAGAAGTAAAACATTACCTAGCTTAAAGCTTCAAAATGAAGTGTATAACGCTAATTTTTATAGAATTGTAAATCTTCCAAAACCAATAGATAAGAATGATTCGGTAAATAAAGAATATTTAATGTGGTACATAAACCAAACCTTACGATATGATCCTAGGAGTAATAATAAAGTATATGATGCAAAAGATCTTAGAATAGCCAATATAGCAGATCCTATTAATGATCAAGATTCAGTTACAAAAAAGTATTTACATTCAGTCATCCCTGAAAAAACAGATAAATTTTCCTTTTACAACTTTGTAATACATGATATTGGAGACCCTAAAGATATGAAAGATGCTGTAAACCTTCAATATCTTACAGATCATTGTATTACGCATGATATTAATACAATTGATTGCAAAAATAAAGTGTTAACTAACGTTAAGGAAGGAACTGCAAAATCACATGCAGCTACAATAAGTCAAATAATGAAATTAAAAGATAAGAAATGGGATGCTGATGCAAAAATAATTACTAATGTTAAAAAAGGGTCGGATGAAACTGATGTAGCAACAATTGGACAAGTTCCTGTATTACAAGAAGGCGGCCGACAAGCCTTTGATTGCAAAGGGAAACCACTAGTCAATGTTGCAGAAGGAATAAGAGACAATGATGTAGTTACAGTAGCACAAATGCATGAGAAGGGACACATATACTATAATCTTTTTCTAAGAAAAGATTTAAATAAGCAGTCTTTTTTTTGTGAAGACTTGCGATTGACTAGCTTAAAAGACCCTATTAATTTTACTGATGCTGTTAATGTAAATTACATTGTAAGACTCTTAAGTGTAGTATTATATGATATTTATAACACAATAAAGCCCATAAAATCTGATCAAAAATTAAATTGGGTTAAAAAGAATGTTATGGAAAAATATTTTTTAAATAAGGAAACTGATACTTTAAGAACTTCTAAAGGTGATGATGATCAAGAAGATACAATCCTTCCACAAAACTGGAAAAAAATGTTTTACCCAAAACAAACATACTTATAAATAAACAATGTCAAAGGATAAGTGCATCATTCATTATAAAGCATTTATAAAATAAACAAGTATCGACATTTCCTTTCACTATAAAAGACCATGTTGAAAGTTCAACGCATCAGTCATAATCGACACGTTATAAAGAGAGGAAGAGGAATAGCATCAACAGCACTTTTTCTTATTACTAAGCCGGTTGGAGCTATAGTTAATAAAGCTATCGATTTATTACCTGTAGAACTACATTTACCAGGAGGTTATCAATATTGTGGTCCTGGAACAAAATTGAAAAAAAGACTCGCTAGAGGAGATCTTGGAATAAATAAACTTGATCAAGCCTGCAAACAACACGATATAGCATATTCAAAGTTTGCAGATACTAAAAATAGATCAATAGCGGATAGAGCACTTGCTGAAAAAGCTTGGCAAAGAGTAACATCCAGTGACGCTAGTATCGGTGAAAAAGCAGCAGCTTTAGCGGTATCAGCAGCAATGAAGGGTAAAACGATGTTTGGAGGTGGAAAGAAGAAAGGAGGTGGAAAAAGGAGAAGAAAACCTGCAAAGAAACGTGGAGGAAATATAAGAAGAAAACGACGATCCACCGCAGGTAAAAATAAAAAGAAACAAACAATATGGTCAATGATAAAAAAAGGAGGAGGATTATACCTAAGACCGTATCGTGTGTATTAAACAGAAAAAAACAATTACTAATTCCAAATAAAGAATTAACAGATAAAGAATTAATTACTTATGTTTCTTGTTTAAAAATTCCATTTTTTAGAGGAGTGTTTATGAAAGATGCATTACCTGTTAAAATATGGAAAAATGAAACCGGAATAGTAAATTTAGATAATAGTAAAGGATCAGGCACTCATTGGGTATGTTATAAGAAACTAGGATCAACTATTTACTACTTTGATAGTTTTGGTAATCTCCCACCACCAAAAGAACTACAATATTACTTTAAAACAGCTAAAAATGTACTATACAATTATAAAAGAGAGCAACCTGATGATACGGTAATCTGTGGACATTTATGTTTAGATTTTTTAACAAAAAGCGTTAGTCAACTTTAAGATGTCTTCCTATACAGTATCATTAACTGGAACTTCATCTACTTTGCGAAGTGTTCTTTTCCCTGCGTTACGTTTGGAAAAAGATAAATTATGGGAAGCCGCATTATTAGATATAACAACTTATAATTCTATTCCCAACGTTACTGAAAATGTTAATGACAAAATACATTATTACAAAACAAAAGATAAAAATACAAACAAATATTCAGATATACAAGTATTTAGTTTACCCACTGGAGCATATGAAATTGATGATATAAATGAAGCGATACAAAATCATATGGGAAAAGATAATATAACAATAAAAGGAAATAACAATACTATGAAAGCTGAAATTAAATCTAAATATTATATAGATTTTAGCAAAGAACATTCAATTGGTAGTTTATTAGGATTTCCTAAAACAACAAAAATTTTAGAACCTAATATTAACCATTCAGGTGCTAGAACTGTAACAATAATGAAAGTTAACAGTATAGATATTACATGTAATATTATACATGGTTCTTATAGAGATGGTGAAAATACTCATATATTGCACACATTCTATCCAACGGTCGCTCCGGGTTTTAAAATTGTGGAAAAGCCACAAAACTTGGTGTACCTACCGTTAAACACCAGTTTTATTTCAGACATTGTGGTGAACATACTAGATCAAGACGGAAATCATATTGATTTTAGAGACGAACCTATAACTATACGAATACATATAAAATCAACCGTATAACAATGGGGTTATCATTTAAAAAGAAAGAGCTGACTGGTAAACAAGTCAGTAGCACTTTAGCTATAGAAGGATTAACAAGTGATAACATTCGTTTTCTAGAAGAAATTGGATTAAAACTTATTAATAATGGAAATATTGGATATAGCGCAGGGTCCGACATTCGACGAAACCTTATGGGAAAAGGAATATCATACGCACAACCCTTACGCTTCATCAAAATTAAATAATAATGATGAAATTAGAATTCCCATACAACAACAGGATATTTATACACTTCCATGTGAAAGTTATTTGTATATCGAAGGAAGAGTAACAAAAAGAGATGGAAGCACTGCAAGTACTGTTCCGTTCATAAATAACCCCATGGCATATTTGTTTGATGAAATAAGATATGAAATTTCCGGAGTTACAGTAGATTCAACAAAAAAGGTGGGAATTACAAGTACATTAAAAGGATTAGCATCTTTAACACCGAGTGAAAAAAATATGCTAGCCGCCGCAGGATGGGTAGCACCCGATTCCAGTACAATCACTCCAAACACTTCAGGCAATTTTGACTTTTACATTCCTTTAAGATTACTTTTAGGCTTTGCCGAAGATTACCGAAAAATAATAATAAACGTAAAACAAGAATTAGTTTTGTTAAGATCATCAAACGACAAAGATATTATTCAAGCAACTGATGGAACAACGGAAGCTACTTTAGAATGGAAAATGCAATTAGACAAAATTGTTTGGAGAGTACCGCATGTACGGTTAAACGATCAGAATAGAATTTCATTATTAAGAACTTTAAAATCAGATCGTGATATCGTAATACCATTTAGAAGTTGGGAGTTTCATGAATATCCGGTTTTATCGGAAACACAACGTCATACATGGACTGTAAAAACTTCTACTCATTTGGAAAAGGCAAGATATGTAATATTTGGATTACAAACAAAAAGAAGAAACGAAATAACTAAACATGCTGGTGAATTTGATCATTGCAAACTTACAAATTTTAAGGTGTTTCTAAACTCTCAATTCTTTCCATACGACAACTTCAACATAAACTTTACAAAAGACAGGTTTAGCGTTTTGTACGATATGTACGCAAGATTCCAAAATTCATATTATGGAAAAACAAACACACCTTTATTAACGCCAAACCAATTTAAATCTAACTATCCGATTGTTGTAGTTGATTGTTCAAAACAAAACGAATCTGTAAAATCTTCCAGTGTAGATATAAAAATAGAAATGGAATTTGAACAAAATGTACCCAAAGATACATCTGCTTATTGTTTAATTTTACATGATAAAATTGTTACATATACACCTTTAACAGGAATTGTAAAAGCAGTTTTGTAAAATGAAAAGGAAAAAAATACCCCCACCACTCGGTTATAAAAGCAGGAGCGGGAACGAAAATTGTTTAGTTTACTGTCTACAGTTGTATGGGTAACATCGTCTACAGCATTATAAACAAAATGAGTTCTTTAACAGTTGTACAAGACGTTTCCGAAACAGCACCTTTATTGGAAAATGATGATAAACATTTTGAAGAAAATATTGTAAAGGAAATTGATGACTTTTTAAAGTTTGGAAAACAAAATAAAAAGTTGGAAAATAATAAAACAAACGTAAGAAAGAAAAGAAAACTTGAAGAAAATATTCCACCAAACATTTTAACTGAAGTTTTCCTTCGCATCTTTTATCCTATTTCATCTTGCATGAGTAAAAGTGTGTCGATAGGATTGGTAAAATCATTAGACTACTCTCCCGCAGTAATACTAAGCCATGGAACAAAGATGGTTTTATTTTCAGAAAATGCTTGGGATTCCTTTTTAAAACATCTACATCTTATTGAATGTTATTTAGCCAACAGTTTCTTTGGAAGAAAAACTAACATTCGACTTTTGGATTGTGACAATGAAATTGATATTATTAAACATCGTGGTCAACAACAAGTAAGAATTAGAGACTCGACACAATTTGAAAATAAAATTCTTCTAACACGTGAAGAATTTTACATTTTAAACTATGCAACATCACCTATTACCAGGTATATGAAACAACTAGTATTTTCAAGCTCTGTTATTAAGGAATATCTGGTAGATGCATGCGAAAAACAACCAGAAAGCACTTTACAATACGGACCAATAGATACATCCATCTTTAATAGAATACCTCACGAAGTGGAAATGTGGAGGCAGTTAAGAAACTTTGAACCTTTTACCGAAGTTGCAACGGAGGCTACAGAAGAAGAAACCAACAACAACAACAACAGTACAGAAGAAGAAACCACCAACAACAATAATACAGAAGAAGAAACTTTGCTAGGTTAAAACTACAATGTAATTTAACAAAAGAATAAACCGTGGGGTAGGCCTACTGGGGATGGTGCCCACGTTAAACATACACCAACGCGCCTACAACTGTACGGCCTGGTTTATATATATATATATATCTAACCTACCGTGGTGTGGAAAACAGTTGATCAGCAGACACCATGATGAGCAGACAGGATGAAGAAATGGCAGCAAAACCTTGTGTAATTGAATTTCAAGCATTTCGCGGAAACGATGATAGATTTATCATAAAAGAATTGGTAATTTTGGATTTGCTTACACAAGTAGCATACCCGTTTTTATTTGAAGCACCGTGTTCTGTCCATGAACTAAAGTCAAAAGCTAAAATAACAAACAGATGGCTAACAAATAATTTTCATCATATCCATTGGTATGAAGGTTTCCTACCGTACAACAATGTACACAAAATTATGTTTCATTTTTGCAAACAATTTACACACATATATACCAGAGGATTGGAAAAAAAGAATTGGATACGACAGTACACAAACAAAGAAGTTTTAAACATAAAAGTGGACAAAACATTTCACTTTGATGCTAGAAATATTTGTGTTTCTACAATAAATCCGAAACACAACCAATCTCAATGCGCATTACAAAACGCGTATCACTTGGCTGCTTACTTACAACAACAAACGGAAGAATGTAGTGGGGGTTCCGAAGGTTATATAAACGAAGAGGCAACACACCCCGAGTATCAGTCTAACTCCATACTCCGAACAGACAACATCTCCTGTGAAGAATGGCATCACAACAGTTTCTCCAATGTTTAGTTGAACAATTCAACTTGCATTCAAAATCAAATACTCTAATTATCAAGAAATGTTCAGAATTAAAAGAACAGAAACATTATATTGTTCATGAAATGAAGAAAATTGATACAACGCATGGAGACGCAGTCGTCGCATCTTTATCCGATGCACCATATACACCGGGTGATGAACCAAAGTTTCAAGTATATCTTCCAAAACGATTCGTCCAGTTGCTGCAAAATGAAGATCTGCGGGAAATTCAACCAGGATCATTATATTTGGTGTCACACGGAATGAGCGGAAACAACTCTACGGAACTAACTCTGCACATCGCACAAAAATAACATTGTAAAAAAATGTTTTAAATAAAAAGATAAAAAACAACAACATATCAGTATATGTTTTTATATACTGATATGTTGTATTTTTTTAAAACCTCAAACGGATGACCTTGAACTTTTAATCGATAGTATTATTCGATTATTTTATTCGATAGTATTATTCGATTATTTTATTCGATAGTTTTATTCGAATACTTTACATAAATACGAAACTTTAACGTTGAGAGGCTCAGTTCTGTTTAAGACAAGCTACAACCAACATGTCATCCAAAAGAAATAATCTAACACTTATAACTTATTGTTGCAAAGAAAAATGTTTTAGAATACCTGAAGATCAAGTTGACGGACAAGCTTGTACAAAATGTAATTCTTTCTGCTATTGTAAATGTAGTTGCAAAACATATCAAAAGAACCGGTTGGATAAACTAGAAGAATTACAACATCGACTCGGTCTATTGTGGCAACGATTAAATTCAAAGTGATTAAACAAACACCTGCCATTACCCCCACCACTACCCCCACTACCATCGGAGGTACCTGCAGCACCGGCTTTGCAATAGTCATTCCTGCTACACCTCTCGTCGAGTAAACAACTCTAGTCATGTCTCTCAACATTCGCGGGATTCACTACAACACTATCAATCTTACAACCTACAAGGATTTGGAAATTTTTAGTGAAGAACTAAAACAACTTATAACCACTGGGTTTGGTTTATCTTTAGAACTTTATGCAACAAACAATCAAAACGAAAAAAATGTGTTTTTGCCAACTTACAACAACAAGAAGAATGAAAATAAACAAGAAATTTCAGCACCGACAACTTACTTTTCAAATTTGGGAGCAAACTTTACTAACTTGTAAAATAATACTTTTGTAAAAAAAAACAAACTTTACTAACTTGTAAAATAATACTTTTGTAAAAAAAAACAAATAAATAAAAAAAGAAAATATCTTGCATTTTCGGATTTTCCGAAAATGCAAGATCTTTTTTAAAAACATCCACAATCGACCTTGACACACTTCCGGCCATTTAAAATTTAAATACCCAGCACAGCAGGGCATTTAAACTTTAAATACCCACCTACAACACGTCACAGCTACGTCACAGCTGATGACGTCACTTCCGGTCACGTGACCGGAAGTAGCTGTCAAAAAATTGACTGCCTGTCAAAGTTTGATTGGGCCAGAAACGCCACATCGCCACTACTGACTCTCTAGTTTTGTGGTAGTTCAAAACATTTCGAACTTTTAAAAAAAGTTTCAAAAACTATCTCCTTTCAACTATTGATGGAGATAATTCACAATTGTTTTGCTCAAGAAACCCATTAAAATATTAAAAGCTGCATCACTAACAGAAAGTGCTGATAAACACTTGGTGCTTATGCTTCTTTAACAAAACCTTACTATAATAACCTAGGAAAACGGTTTAGGTAATCTCAACACCTTCTAATTTATGGATCAATTAAAATTACCGTAAATATAAAAGCGTCAGTAAGCTTATTTTGAAAATGAAAATACTCGTAGAAACGTGTCGGTCGGGTTGCAAACAAAGTTGCTGACAAAGTAGACGGTTCAAAAGTCGTTGGTGTTGTAATGATTAAGCCGGCCTCCCCGGGCCGCCCTCTCATTGGCCGCCTTGCTCTAATTATCGCTCTTACGCTCTTACCGAAACAAATTACGAGCGAATAATTATAGTTTTCATTTATTTATTCACTATTAAAACCAAAAAGACTTGAGAGTCTTGGTGAAATAATTAAATATTAAGCATTTTAAAGTTGTAAAATAATTTAAATTACAAATCTACGCTGACTTGAGTTTATAAACCTCTTCTATTTGGTTTATTTCTTTCTAATCATAATGCATTATTTCTCAGTTGAGTAGTGATTGAGATGGTTTATAAACTCAACTACCTTAGAGAAGGCTTTAATAGAGTTTAATCTTTCATGGAAGGGTCATGTGTAAAACTGAAATGAGCAATTGTTTGAGATTATGTGTAAGTTTATAGTAGTTTATTTCTAAATATTATTTATCGTGATGTATGGCTCAAAAAGCTAATGATTATTGTATAAATTATCAAAAATCAATTAGGTGACGGTGTGTGGGTGTGTGGCGGGGCTGCCAGGACCGGCGACGACGCGGGCTGGAGGTGACGGTGTGTGGGTGTGTGGCGGGGCTACCAGGACCGGCGACGACGCGGGCTGGAGGTGACAGTGTGTGGGTGCGTGGCGGGGCTGCCAGGACCGGCAACGACGCGGGCTGGAGGTGACAGTGTGTGGGTGTGTGGCGGGGCTGCCAGGACCGGCAACGACGCGGGCTGGAGGTGACAGTGTGTGGGTGTGTGGCGGGGCTGCCAGGACCGGCGACGACGGACGCGGGCTGGAGGTGACGGTGTGTAGGTGTGTGGCGGGGCTACCAGGACCGGCGAC
Source organism: Flexamia atlantica (assembly GCA_035578135.1). NCBI lineage: Eukaryota > Metazoa > Arthropoda > Insecta > Hemiptera > Cicadellidae > Flexamia > Flexamia atlantica. The sequence goes on from JAQJVK010000006.1 coordinate 56,247,855, forward strand.
GACGCGGGCTGGAGGTGACAGTGTGTGGGTGCGTGGCGGGGCTGCCAGGACCGGCGACGACGCGGCCTGGAGGTGACGGTGTGTGGGTGCGTGGCGGGGCTACCAGGACCGGCGACGACGCGGGCTGGAGGTGACGGTGTGTGGGTGTGTGGCGGGGCTACCAGGACCGGCGACGACGCGGGCTGGAGGTGACAGTGTGTGGGTGCGTGGCGGGGCTGCCAGGACCGGCAACGACGCGGGCTGGAGGTGACAGTGTGTGGGTGTGTGGCGGGGCTGCCAGGACCGGCGACGACGGACGCGGGCTGGAGGTGACGGTGTGTAGGTGTGTGGCGGGGCTACCAGGACCGGCGACGACGCGGGCTGGAGGTGACAGTGTGTGGGTGCGTGGCGGGGCTGCCAGGACCGGCGACGACGCGGCCTGGAGGTGACGGTGTGTGGGTGCGTGGCGGGGCTGCGAGGACCGGCGACGACGTGGGCTGGAGGTGACGGTGTGTGGGTGTGTGGCGGGGCTGCCAGGACCGGCGATGACGCGGGCTGGAGGTGACGGTGTGTGGGTGTGTGGCGGGGCAGCCAGGACCGGCGACGACGCGGGCTGGGGTGACGGTGTGTGGGTGCGTGGCGGGGCAGCCAGGACCGGCGACGACGCGGGCTGGAGGTGACGGTGTGTGGGTGCGTGGCGGGGCTGCCAGGACCGGCGACGACGCGGGCTGAAGGTGACGGTAAATAGTAAATATTTAACGGTCTGTGCAGGGGTTGGACGGCGCCCAACCGCCGCTGTACCGAGCCTGGCAGCCTTGCATTACTTTAATTTTTAAGGAACGACCTCTGGCTCGGTTAGCATTTGTGCCCGGACACAAATATGGCTGGCTACACTTATGGTTTAGTAGTTTTAGTGTAGTTACAAGTTTTAAAAACGAAACAATAAGCATTAGGTTTCGTAGTATTCTTAGTGTAGTTACAGTTTCGAAAACGAAACAATAAGTAAACCTGTAAAAAAATAAATGTTATTTTTTTAGTTTTGCATATTTTTGACTAATTTTTATTTGTATAAGTTACTACATTAATAGAAGTTAAAATCAACATTATCAACGGCTAGTTCTAAGATTTATACTGTGTCATTATAAATAACTTAATTAAAGGAAATGAAAAACGCAGTTTACTTTAGTTGATTGTTGACTTAGTTTTTCCTAATTATCTCTTTTATAATATTGTTAAAAGTCAGTATTACAACAACAATTAATAATTGAATGAACTACTACCTTGACTGAGCAAAAATGTTAGTGTTTACACGTGTTTATAAAAAACAGAAAATGTAACTTTCCTAACCAGCCCCTTCATGTTCCAAAGCTTGCTTTTTAGTTTGCACATTTTTAAAGTTTGGCTCGAGGGAGTAAAAATACTCAAAGCCTGTGACCGGGGCAACGTTCGATTTTCCTAAACCTCATCTTATTTATAAACCTCAACCTATGGTACCTTAGTTGTAGCTGTATGAGCCAGTTAAAAGTTGAAACTTTGACCTTTTAAAAAGTTGAATTTGCCTCTGCTCTGTTTTAAATGTACTTTATAGCAAACTGATAGACCTCATTTGTTGAATTTCACTATTTTGTATGAGTTATTACAAAATATATTTTGTATGAGTTATTTATTTACGTATCCACCAACATTAATTATCTACCACCACGAACCCTTGTTTGGCTCTCCACGAACACTAGGTGGAGAATCACAGCGATAGTTTCACAAGGTCGTCGTACGCTAAAAGTGAAGTGTTAGTATAATATACATGTGGGGTGCGTAGTACGGCAGTGCAATGCAGTCCACGTGGAGGCCGTACATTAGAGGTGTTGGGTACGTGTGGTCCTCTCATTCTTTCAATATTTGATGTGTGTTTATGAGAGACATGTCAGTCGATGGTAGGTCGGAAAGGTGCGCTACATAATGTTAAAAAGTTCAGAAATATAGATTCATGCTATGAAGTTCCGCAAAAAATCTGTCTAGCGATTCTTTTGAAATGCTTTGAAATTCGGTTTGCAAAGTTAATGTCATGAAATGTTTAAATAAAAAAATATATATAATGTGGTAGAAATGATGAGTGCAGATTATTTTCACGTTGGTTTAATTAAAATATCGAGTTTACTGCTAACTGTAATTATGTAACACGACCAATGAACTTAATCATGATTGAGTCTATATTACACATCAAAAGGCTATTACATTTTGTTTGGATTTAATAATTATTATTTTAAAATGTTAAATATTGCAGTTTTAATTTTTAGCTTTTCTGTTTAAACCATATAAATTATCATATTTTAATACCAATATTTTATTTATAATTAATTTTAGAAAAATTAGTACTTTTTATACTTTTTTGAATTGATTTGGAATAGTCTATATTGTTCATAAACTAATGTTATATATTTTTTTAGATTCATTGAATTTTAATATACTAAAGTACAGCCCAATATGTTTGAGTAGAAGCGAGGGTAAAGTAAATGTGGTTCCTGATAATCTTGTTAAAAGCACGTGTGGGTGGACGTAGCGCTCGTGGCTGCCTCCACCATTTTTAGGCAACGATGTAGCACGAATAAATGCTACAGAACTTATATAGGGCACGTAATCTCTGACTGGTCTGTCAGTATCTAACAAACTAAGCCCTTTTGAAGAAATTCATTACGTAATTATAAGAATTGTGTATGTTTGAGCATTCTAAAAATTAGCCTCCATCTAATAAAACATTAATTTAATTTTATGTCATATTTGCCTAATTTGGAAGAAAACTTAATTTATTCTATAAGTGTTTAAACATTGTTTGTCTTAAAACAATAAATGCCTATTAATTTTGAATCTATGTTAATCAAGTAATTGAATTTATTTTAGTTTAATTCTTAACAATATTTTAAATGAGTTTAAATAATAATTGTATCAAGGCAGAGTGAGAGAGAGATAGGGGTTAGATAGATAAGGCAGAGGATTGTTCTTTGAAGTAGCTTATCAGTTGCTCAGCCGACCGGTTCTGGCTGACCAGGCACAGTGAGTTTTCCTGGACACTACACACCAGCTCTACTTGTCTTCCAGTCTTCATGTTAATAGGCAGTATCATGAGGGTCTCTGAATCCCTCTCAAATCAAATGGGTCGCAGTATCCCGGATTAAGTCACAATTAATTTATCATGCTGTTCTTTTGCTGCTCAACTTATGAACTGTGAGGAACTTAGTGAATTTTATCAAAAGTTTGTGTGCACACTGTGTCAGTTTAACTTCTACAGGACTGTTCATCACCATTTTGTTGTAATTGGACATATTGTAGCTTCTTCACTTCGAGGTCGTGAGTTCTACTTTCTACTCATCATTTTCTCTGCCTTATTATTATTTAACTTGGACTCATTCTTCAAGATAATTTTGAGTTGAATACTTGTTGTAAAGTTTGAGTTTTGTTTCATTATAATATTTTTGAACTAAAATGGATTAATTAATTTTCCATGAGTAATATTCAGGTCAAGACAGATCAGTAAGATCAGTATGTTCAAATCTGACAAATACTTCATTTGAACCAGCTAAAGTTAATAATTCAATTTTTTGGTAACCAAGTCAGGAGTTTAAATTATAATTCTTCTTTGCCCAAATAGCGTAAATGAAAACATAAAATGTTTAAAGTATTTTGCATTTTTATTGCTTTCACCTGAGCCCTTCTTCGATTTTCTGGGAAATTCTTCGGAAGGCGATCCAAGTTGCCAAGCTAATCCCGAATCCTGAAGAAAGTTATGAATATTTAAGTTCGTCAAAAAGTATTGTCATTATGGCTGACGTCCAACGAGCCCCTGTAAACTTGAGAGGTCCGCCTGGAGGCTGTGGGGCGGTTGTCTTCGGTTCAGTCAGAGTCTTCTCCTTGACTGCGGGCTGGGATATCTTCAAACTAGAGATTAAATGGTCTTCTTGGATCCAAGATGAAGTGCAGACAGTATTTCTCTCTTTCTTTAAAAGATTTCCCCATTCTTCTAGATTGAATTGGCCTATTGTCAACATCTTGTAGTAAGGACCCCAGTCCAAGTATAATTTTAAAAAATAAATAAAATAAAACAGTTTTAGATGCAAAAGCCTATATTTTTAGTCAGCCAGTGGGATACCAGATCTTAGTTTTCCCTTGAAATGATCTAAATATTTGAGAAAGATCTCGATGAAGAGCAGAGAACTTTGTTATAATACATCCAAGCTGTTATTCCATGAGAGGCCACATTAATTAGCCTCAGCACCAGTCATTAGAAGCTAACCAGACGACTAATATATTCAACAATTACAATTCAAATCCCATTCAAGAAAATATTTGATCATTTTCAAGGGTAGTTAAAGACAATATTTCACATTAAATTCAGATAATCAGATAAACTATTCTATAATATTACGTTATCAGCATGCAATTGTCGTAGAAGCCGTATTGTACATAAACAAACTTTATTTCATAAGTGTTAACCAGAGATCATTGGCATATTTATTTATATCAAAATTATTATCAGTTTAAATTAATTTATCAGACAATTGTTTTGAAATTTATTTTTCAACATTAAGCCCACACGACACCCAAGCCCTATTTTAATATATTTAATAAACTAGAGATTGAATGGTCTTTTGGGATCCAAGGTAAAGTGTTCAGGTTGTATTTTGTACTTTCATCAGATCTCGGGTTAACTGACTGGATACTTCTATACTTTCCCATTAATACTTTCTATACTGGATAGCCTTTCCCATTAATTAAAATCCCCTTGCATCTCTACTATGGGATTTGACTGTTAAGCATTTCGCCTAGCTAGAGCGAGGGAGACATAACGCCAGGCAATCACTAAGCTACCGTCTAACTTCCATCAAATAGTTAAGCTGGTCTGATTACAAAAATAAACTGAATTAGTTTTCTTTGTTATGAAACATTATCAAAGGCAAAAACGGAATAAGAAACTAAACTAACTAACGGCCGATTGTAAACTAAGCACTTACGAGTTACTAAAATAATTTTGTGATGTAAAAAAGAAAAGTTATATTGAATTGGTTTGGTTCAAAACGGATTTTATAGAAATAATATTAATGGATTCAATTTATATCCCTATAATTTATATAAAGCATTTAATTTTTCCGTAATTTCGAATTTTTTCTAAAGATTCATTGTATAAAATATCTGTTTTTGATAACAGGTAACTACCTGTAACATATTTAAGATTAAATCATAAAAGTATAAAAGGAGTTTACGTTCCTAGCGATAAAGTTTATTTGAAAATAAAACAATACTTCCAGGAATTATTGTAACAACGTAATCCAATAACACAGGAGAAATAAGAATAACAAATATGCTTGTTTTCTTCTGGGACGCTTGGTCTCCAGGCTGCTTCATATTTATTGACCGAGTTGGCCCTGTTATTGGAATGCCAAATGATTACATTAATCTTGACCATATCATCACATTTGACTCCATTATTGAACCAAGGTTTTGAACATTTGCTTATATCCAATGGAACGTCACATTGTTTGGTTTCGCTCAGCATGTTAATCGGATTAAAATTATTGGTTTGACGAGACAATTCAATTACAGTTATCCATAGATATCTGACACTTCGATATTATGACAACCATTTTGATTGTTAAGCCAAATACTGGGTTAAATTATCTTATGATATCTACTGATTATAATCACATTCTTGAGCCAGTAATGTTGTTAGAGCTTTGAATATTTGCAGGTTTTCAGGTACCACTTTGGTAAAAAATTCCTAGTTTTGTTAACAAATCAATAAAAAAATCTTACTTTTAAAATCAATGTAGCAACCAATAGTAGTTTTTAAATTTACATATATAACGTGTAATGTCTAGAAGGAGCTTTAAGATCTTCCGGAATAAAACGTACATGTAACAGTTCACTAAACGTTTTACTAGTTGCCACGAACGGATCACCTGTTATACCAGTCAGTAAATTGTAATTCATTGAAATAGATAATTGGTACCGATTGATGGCTTGCGAAATCAACTTAAACGCGAGTTACGAGGTTTAAAAAGTAAAATCGAGCGACTGAGCTACAAAGATTAACCGCAGCTTAGAGGAGTGGCGTCGGAGACTAAGTTGGGAGCACATAGTTGCTGAGTGGTGAGTGTAACTAGTCTAACACATCCGCTTACCAGCTTAACAACACATTTACGCAACCGCCAACTTCGTGTTACTCTTAGAGTTCTTGCATTCCTTGATGAATCATTTAAAAACATTGATTTAATCTCTAATCGTATTACTACGGACAGTCGCGGTCTAATCTATAAAATATAATACAAATTGATTATTTTTGTTTATCAATTGACCTAACCGCTATTTTTAGAGGAAAGAAGAATTTATATGGAGCTACACCAATTTAGCAACATAATTTATTTTTTTCTGTATTTCCCACGATTGGCCCATCTCCATTCTCTTCGAGCTACATCTACTCCATTCTTATTTTTTTTTTTAGCTACATCTATTATTTTTCATCTGTAGATGTATTATTGCTACTTACTTTTAGAATAATGCAGCTACACTATCAGTCTTCAAACCTGTGGGAAAATGAAATACAATTAGACTTTAAATTATCATCCACTGATATAATAATGTACAGAAATGATTTTTTCATCGTTGGAGTTTTGTTTAATCCGAACGTTTGCTTTCGTTTAATCACAACATACAATCTTTGGCCAATGATCTACGCAGCAACCTTAATACGTTAGTTAAGAGTTAACCACCTATGTTAGTTTTGCCACCAAAAACCCATCTGCTCTGATTAGCGACCGGGTTATTTTGGAATTGACCGTTTGTAAGGATTATAGAATGAAATCGTTTGTGGATTATACATGTTTCCACAACAATATACTAAATAGCCTTTGTTATACGAGTTATACAATATCCCATTATTTATTCTCGATTACTTCCAAAAAATTATTTTTTTCTGTAATATGCTTACCTGTTACACTTCATATAACGAGATTGCAATTAAGTTTTAAATAATTGTGTATATATATATTGATTTATTAATTATCTAGCCATCAGTTTTCTTGCACTGATGTAATAATTGGAACTACACACGATAAAATTGCTAATTAAATTGAAGTAGGATAGGTATAACAACATTTTTACCACAAAAGATTTACTTGACGCAGTCGCTGAATGATTAATTATTCTAATATTGATTGCTCTGTATCACAGTAACTCGCGAATGACGAGGCAGAAAAGCAGAACATTTTACTACTTGCCAATTAACATTGCAAGAAAAGATATACGATATGAATTTCAATAAAACCACTAGAATCCAATTCCTGTTTAAAATTTAATGTCCTTAAAGTTAGTTGATGGTAATTACTTTCTAATGTAGCTGGAATAGGTTTTCATAGAATGTTCCATTGATTGCAACAGCTGTAGTTGTCTTCAATACCAATAATAAAAATAAAAACTTAATGATAAGATGTTTATTTCTAAAAATAAATGTTTAGCTATTGTTATCAGTTTTTTGCATGTGGCACGATTATGGTTGACTCAGTCAACATTCAGGTTGAACAATGATAGACAACACATAAATGTAACAGATATAAAAATTAATCTCTAACATTTATTTAACAACGAATAATATGTTAAAGGTGGCAGTGGGCGGTGGCCCGGCTGTGCAGGGTAATGCTGCAGTATGTATGCAGGCGGCGGAGGGCGGTGGCCCGGCTGTGCAGGGTATTGCTGCAGTATGTATGCAGGCGGCGGAGGGCGGTGGCCCGGCTGTGCAGGGTATTGCTGCAGTATGTATGCAGGCGGCGGAGGGCGGTGGCCCGGCTGTGCAGGGTATTGCTGCAGTATGTATGCAGGCGGCGGAGGGCGGTGGCCCGGCTGTGCAGGGTATTGCTGCAGTATGTATGCAGGCGGCGGTGGGCGGTGGTCCGGCTGTGCAGGGTATTGCTGCAGTATGTATGCAGGTGGCAGTGGGCGGTGGCCCGGCTGTGCAGGGTATTGCTGCAGTATGTATGCAGGCGGCGGAGGGCGGTGGCCCGGCTGTGCAGGGTATTGCTGCAGTATGTATGCAGGCGGCGGTGGGCGGTGGTCCGGCTGTGCAGGGTATTGCTGCAGTATGTATGCAGGCGGCGGTGGGCGGTGGTCCGGCTGTGCAGGGTATTAATGCAGTATGTATGCAGGTGGCAGTGGGCGGTGGCCCAGCTGTGCAGGGTATTGCTGCAGTATGTATGCAGGCGGCGGAGGGCGGTGGCCCGTCTGTGCAGGGTATTGCTGCAGTATGTATGCAGGCGGCGGAGGGCGGTGGCCCGGCTGTGCAGGGTATTGCTGCAGTATGTATGCAGGCGGCGGTGGGCGGTGGTCCGGCTGTGCAGGGTATTGCTGCAGTATGTATGCAGGAGGCAGTGGGCGGTGGCCCGGCTGTGCAGGGTATTGCTGCAGTATGTATGCAGGCGGCGGAGGGGTATTGCTGCAGTATGTATGCAGGCGGCGGATGGCGGTGGCCCGGCTGTGCAGGGTATTGCTGCAGTATGTGTGCAGGCGGCGGTGGGCGGTGGTCCGGCTGTGCAGGATATTGCTGCAGTATGTATGCAGGAGGCAGTGGGCGGTGGCCCGGCTGTGCAGGGTATTGCTGCAGTATGTATGCAGGCGGCGGAGGGCGGTGGCCCGTCTGTGCAGGGTATTGCTGCAGTATGTATGCAGGCGGCAGTGGGCGGTGGCCCGGCTGTGCAGGGTATTGCTGCAGTATGTATGCAGGCGGCGGAGGGCGGTGGCCCGTCTGTGCAGGGTATTGCTGCAGTATGTATGCAGGCGGCGGAGGGCGGTGGCCCGTCTGTGCAGGGTATTGCTGCAGTATGTATGCAGGCGGCGGTGGGCGGTGGCCCGGCTGTGTAGGGTATTGCTGCAGTATGTATGCAGGCGGCGGAGGGCGGTGGCCCGTCTGTGCAGGGTATTGCTGCAGTATGTATGCAGGCGGCGGAGGGCGGTGGCCCGTCTGTGCAGGGTATTGCTGCAGTATGTATGCAGGCGGCGGAGGGCGGTGGCCCGTCTGTGCACGGTATTGCTGCAGTATGTATGCAGGTGGCGGTGGGCGGTGGCCCGGCTGTGCAGGGTATTGCTGCAGTATGTATGCAGGCGGCGGAGGGCGGTGGCCCGTCTGTGCAGGGTATTGCTGCAGTATGTATGCAGGCGGCGGAGGGCGGTGGCCCGGCAGTGCAGGGTATCGCTGCAGATGTATGCAGTCGATTATATCGATATCGGTAAAACTTTGTGGAAGAATCGGAGTTTGAAAAGTTACTTCTTCCTCTACATGTACCTATGACCAATTCTTACTTACTCCGTCTGAGTACCGCAATATAGATTAATAAATAATTTGGTTAACATGTTTTTAGGTGCTTGTATTTGTTAAATTATTTTAACTTTTGTGTTTGATACTGTATAAAATAATTTAAGGTATTTAATCATTTTTAATTATCCAATTTTTACATTTGTCCAACAATTTTGGACTCATAAATCTATCTAATGCAAAGTGGTGTGATTTCAAATTCAAGTAGTTTGATTCATCACCCTAGAACTTTAAAATCAGTATTCGGCAGTTTTCGACATTCATTCTAGAAAATGTGCGAAACTCCTATTCAAAAAAATAACTCGGATACATAAAAATATTTATTTCTAAAATTTCTATTTCCAAGTCCACTTGTTACCTTTTTGTCTAAATCTGTTTTATAATGGTCCGTCTTTTATTTACTTAACCCGAACACATACATCCATTGGTTAACATGAAAGGTCCTTCAAATTTAAACGCCTCTCGCTTCATTCAGGCGCGGCCCGCGTCGTGGCGGGCGTTAACGGTGGGGTCCGTTATGTTGTTTCGGATGGTTGATTTATTTTAAAATGTTATTCATCTCATAATAAGCTGTATTAATTAGGTTCCGAACCAATTTTTGTCAGCCATACCATCAAAATAATAAGTTATGCACCCAAATGAAAAATGTAATGCATTTAAAATAGTATAAGCACAAGTCAAATCAGATCTTTGCCTTCACAACACAATCGGTCAAAGCTAAAACCATGTTTATGTGTGTTAATCTAGGGATAGGTAAATATGAGTTTCAACCGTTGGAAGAGGAAACTAGCGGGGAGGGTTGGACCGGGCCCAAGACCCCTGCAATGTGAGACTTCACCTTCTGTAAGTGATCCTTATTTAGGCTCTTAGCCAATATTCTGCTTTACGTAAACTCTATTTTAAGCCTGTTTATTTTTTAAACACTTTTATGGATAGTAAAAACATTTATTTCCGATTTGTTACCTTAAACATTTGCTGTAAACAAATATTACATTCCCAAAGGTTTCACTACTATTTAACCAGTCGGTATAATTGGTTTCAAATTTTTGTAATGATTTCAATATCAAACAGTGTGTTCATTTTTTATGCGGACGATTTCCTCCGGCACCTCTAGAGTGTTGAGGAGGTGGATCGGCGGTCGCTGTGACTGCAAGGATCTATGGGAATCTGACCCTCTCATGAAGGGGGTATCAGAACACCTACGAAATGAGAAACGCAAGTCGTAATCACGGCTTTCAGATCTCGAGAGATAGAAGGGTAGGATTGGGATCCCATGAACCATTAGAAACACAAGGAATGACTAATTAGCAAACAGTACGTAAAAATAGAACAAGTATAACAGTGAGTAATTGAAAAACTCAAAGGTGTATACAATTGACAGTACTTAACACTGCCCAATGGGGTGCATAAATGAAAAAGCATACTGAATTTTCCTAATCAATTCAATTCACTATAAAAGTACTTTTTGAGTACCTTCTCATGTCGAATAGAAATTTAAGCACGTTTATATTTATCAACTTATGTTTTTCTTCAGGTTAAACTTAAACAAAATGTCTAATTTTATCAAACGAGAGTTTAAAATGAGTTACCAAAGGATAAAATCGGCCTCCCACATAAACCCACTCAACATTAAAAGGGAATTATGGAAACAGTTGGATTATAATATCTTCTGTTTCTGTTTTTATTGTAATTATTACTATCCATTCGGCCTTTTCAAAGTAAAAGATAATTACAAATGAAGAGTTATTGAATTCTTATACATTTCACGATAAGATTCTGCCAAGTACAATCAAGCAATAGTCATGAGTGAACATTTAAGAAGAATTGTAAGATTACATCGAAGAACTATGGAATGTGCAATTATCTTTCATCAAGATTCAATAGATATCCTTCGTAAGATTGTAAAATAAATAGTATTTGTTAAATCGTTAATATTGTCAAATTGTTACATTAAAAAATATACCTCTTCTGTCGTCCTGAAGACGACGACATATGTGGCATGAGACCTGTCACCATGTCGTATCTTCTTAATACTAAAAGCGTTCAAAAGAACCAGATGAAACTGGGATGCGTAGGTTTTAAATACTAATTTCATTCATTATGAGAAAGATTACTACGTTTAGACAAATTATTAAAAAGCAAATAACTTTCATTCTTTCTTAACTGTGTAGTATAGGAAAATGCGTGGTTGTGCTCGGAATTATAAGATTCGAACTATTAACAGTCTAAAAAACTTTGAGATAATTCCAAGTTTTTTTTTAATAGAATTTAAACCGTAATGATTTTCTTTTCGTGCGCCAAGTTGAGTAGGAAGTTGTTAACTTGATAATCGAGGGAACCGAGCCTCTCTAAAGGCTTAATTTACTTTATTTTCAAGTGATATATTGTTTCGCAACTAAAAGTAACGCGATCTAAAATTTTATTTAGCTTTTAAAAACTTATTTAAAGAAATATTTAAATCATAATGTAAACGTAAACTGTTTATGTACTTAACTTACGGTTTTTACATGATAATCTTTACGTTGTGTTATCATGAACTAATCAATTATTTTCTAAGTGGTATAGTCGAGTGACATTTTTTACCTTCAGTATAATGTACATTACAACACATAATACATAAAACACATTTTTATCACTATAACCTGGAATGCGTAATTCATGCAAACCCGCTAAATTTGCTCGATTACAAATGCTGATTGATGCAATGGTTCCAGTTTTTACTTTCGCCGTTTCATGGCGAATCCTGACGGATGCGAGCGTACACTAGTGCGTTCGGAGTGTCTGGTTGTACCCGCTCTTATACGGGCACGGTCACATTAGAGCGACTCTGGTGCGAGCACCAACGAACGAGCAGTAGTGAACGCCATACTTCCTTTTGGCGTTCATTACTGCTCGTTCGCATGCATTTACCTTAATGTGACCGTGCTCTAAGGCCTCATGCGTTAAATCACTCGCAGAACTTTTGGGCTAGTCTTATTCACCCTGACTCGGCAAAGCAAGCTTGAGCCATAATAGCCCGAAAGAGCATAAATCTTTTAAAATGGTCAGAAACAACAGTTTATCAGTTCCTATCAAATATGAAACACATAATAACGATTTTCATATTTTTGAATGTTATTGTAAAGAATTAGATTTATTTCGATATTGCATGATTGTCTACGTGGTATGCTGCAACAACAACAACAACAACAACAACAACAACAACAACAACAACAACAACAGCATCAGCAGCAGCAACAGAAACAGCAGCAACAGAAACAGCAACAACAACAACAACAACGACGACGACGACGACGACGACGTGGTCTTCAACTAACAACAGTTTTTTTCCCACAACTTAGGACGTAAAGAGTCAGTTTACGCACCGAAAAGCAATCGTAAAACAGCTGTTTACTGAGGAGCGGGCAATAGAGTCTTCCGCAGCGCTCCCTTCCGCATCCGACTGAGGTCGACTTGTTTATAACATCAACCTGGGGTATTAAGCTACAATCGATGTAACAAGTGATGACGAATTCCGACTTACTCCACCTGATATTAATGAATTCTTATTTATAAGCTAAATTATGTATTCAATAAATCGTGTTTGTTCTTGTAAAAGTCTTTATTTTTATCCATTGTTTATAACCTCAAAACCATAATGGCGCATTCAGCTACAGTGGACGTGAGTCACTGTGATTGTATTCATCGTTTGTTTAATGAAAACTGTAGGTGTAGGAAAAGTTTAATATGAGTTTCGCGTGTAAGGCGTCTTTCACGCGAGAAATTTGAACAGACAGAAAAAAATCATTCAAGCTGTATGGTGTAGTGTGATCCTCGGTTGCAGTCAGATTCAGTCAGATGCACTCTGCCGTCACACTACACCACACAGATGAGTCTGTATCTCTCCCCCCCCCCCCTCTGGCATGAGAAGAAGATACGATTTTTTCTGAACTACAGGCAATTTTCAGCTCAAATTTTATCGACTTTGACTGAATTTGACCGACTTTAGAATAGATTATAAAGACTGAAGACTAATAAATTCTGCTTACAGCAGCCATAAACCAAGCCTCATGTCTGTTAAATATTTGTAAAGGCTAATTTTGGGAATTAATTTCTACCTATGAATACCGCGCTCCGCTAGCGACGCGCGGTAACTGTTTAGCTCAAGAGAGAAAGGCCTACTTTACGCTCTTAATACTAAATAACCAATACCTTCAATATAATGTACTGAACACTTTTTTATCACTATTAACTGTAATTCATGTAAACCCCATGTAATTTATTCAAACAGCTCTTTGAATGACAGTAAAGTAGAGTGATGAAGCCTATTGCAACATGAACGTAGCTTCATAGAACATGCTGCACAAGGGTACAGCTCAGTGCTCAGTGTTCATCAAGCGGTAATGATCGCAGGAGCAGTCTGATTGCTATTCAAGGGGTTGTGCGATAATCCTGTACAATAATGTTTCTCTCACTAATATCAAATATCGCTTAACGCCGAGTGTGCATATGGCATGAGATGGTTTGTTAATGCAGACAATAGGGTACTATTATCATTTCATTCTGAATTATTTTAGTCATTGATTTTATGTGCGATTATATATATGAAAATAGAAAAAAATTCAATATTTGCTCTAAATGGCCTTTATCAGGAAAAGTATCCAGAGTGTTTCCAGTCCCTCAGGAGACTTTTTGTAGATTTGATCTGTCCATGAAGGCAAAAATATATTTTATAATCACAGATAATAGGTTCCTTATTTTCCGAATTTCTGTCTGAAAGTATTCTCAAATATTAATTCGTTACTTTTAATCGACTTTATGTATCGACTTCAAACAAGGTACATTAGTAACCTGGGATAATAAAACCTATTTCTGGATGGAGGATAACATTTAAAATGTGTCTTTTTTAAATGGTGGCCATGTTTACATTTCAAAGCTTAATAACTCGAAACCATTCGTCTTGAAACCATAACAAGTTTATAAAAACAAGAGATATTTAAGTTACTTTACAGTAATGTATAGGTTTTCAAGGTTTCATTACAAGTTGCTGAACAATATCTTTTGTAAAGTTTCTATATGCAAAAAGTCCAAAATTGACCAAACCAAGCGCAAACGATATCGACAGTTGACATTTAAGCCACAATATTATTAGAACAGTAGCCACCTAAAACATGAAAGAACAATTTTCTGAAAACCTACTACAGTAACATAATGTTTCATACGTTGTCAAACTAGGTTTCCTTTTAATTTTGATGTATTTGTCATGTTATGGAGTTTGTTATGAAATCATAAAAATCAAAGAGAAAAAGCGCTTTTTGTTTTATGTAGGAAACTAACGCAGCCTAAGCGCGTTCAACAATGGCATTCCATTGTCAGATTGGACAAAACGTAAAAATATAAAGCCGCACATGTTTTATACAATTAACCATGTAAGAATGCGCTATTAACTAAACTGTAAGAACTTTAAACTACAAATCTAACTAATACATTAGACTGTCGGTATGAATACTATGTTATTTGCCTTTTTTTTGTTAACGTATGAAAATTAATAACTGTTGAAGTATGCTGCTTAATTAATAGAATGTAAGATAACTTCAAACTCACTGAAGGGTTGATATTGAAGTAATCGCCTAGAATAGAGATTCGCCGATAAATCTTAATTAATTAAATTAGTTCATCCCAATACCTCTTTAAACTTTTCTTTGGCGTGATGAAATATTTCTTGTTCAACAAAGGGCCGTTAGAATAGTTCCACTGAGTAGTATCCGTGAAGATTCTGCATTGCAATAGTTGCCCAACAATAAAGCCTCTTAATCCAAGTTGAGTTTGAGAATCGTCTCTCAAGCCTCCTCGCCCATCTTGGCTTTAGAAAATCTATAGGAACATGGAAAAATACATTGTATGTGACGATAGCAGCGATTGTTTTTTTGTGATGAGTTCGCTTTTAGTAAACCAAATACAGAATATTTCACTGTCAAAGAAATCATATCTTTCCATACTTATCAAACTAATTTTACAAATTATTTATCTGAACTTAAGAACAGAGTGGTTTGTTTTTAGAGTAGAAAGTTTTGCTTTATGAAGTTAGTAAAAAACTATAATTTTGAACGGATACAATAACGAACAAACGATATAATTCACCGGTTCAACATCCACATTTGTAAGCATGTTTACGAATTAGCGGTAATAAACAATATATTGGCACTCCTTAATAGCTTATACTCCCTAATGGGAAATATAAACTCACATACCTTTTTGCATTGCGATATTGTCACGGGGTAGAAGAGACGGAACAATGTATGATTAGAAATTTCGTATAAGTCGCTATTTATTGTACTTTCAGTCAAAATCGCGTATCATATTGGCTAAAATCTGAAATAGGTATGATTTCTTTGACAGTAAAATATTCTGTACTTGGTTTGCTAAAAATGAATTCATCATAAGAAACGAATCGCTGCTGTTTTGTCACATACAATTTATTTTCCGTTTTCCTATAGATTTCCTAAAACCAAGATGGGCAAGTTGGCTTGAGAGACGATTCTCCAACACAACTTGGATAAAGTGGCTTTATGTTGGGCAACTATTGCAATGTAGAATCTTATCGGATACTACTCAGTGGAACTATTCTAACGGCCCTTTGTTGAACAAGAAATAGTTTATCACGCCGAAGAAAATTTTAATAAAGTATTAGGATGAACTGATCAAATTAATAAAAATTTATCGATGAATTGGTTTGAAATTTTCTTATTGGGTTGCTTGAAATAGTGATTATGTAAATATATAATAATTTGTGCCCCTATTAAAGTTGCGTTTTAAGTCTTTAAATCTTCAATAGAAATTCTGGGTTAATACTACCTATCGTCCATTACTTACAGGTCACATGTAACTTTATAGAATAAAAAGTTCTTCGAAGTTTCATTGCAGTACTTTGGCGTTCCGGACAACCTTATAATTTTTTAACCACAATAGACAACATCATTACGCTTTACATATCAATCTGATTTTATAAAATTATTATTGTTTTGAACCATCAATGTCATTTGACCCAGAATTAGTAAGTAGAAAAAATGCATGTAAAAATTAATTTTCTTTTAAATTAACTACCCGTATTTTTTATTTACTAAAAATTATTTCATTGTTAAAAAGGTGTTTAAGTATCAATGGGAAATATTAATATATTGCGAAGACACAGATAAAGTGTTGAAAGATGTACTAGAGTTATTTTTTATTTTATTTTTTTATAAACGATTAATGCTTCCCGTCCGCACACCTTCGTCAATGACAAATTTTCTTTTCATATTGAACGATTTTTTTAAAGATCTTAATGATAATTTTGTTTGAATTAATCAGTGCTAACGGTTAATAAATTAATGCCGGGAAAGTTTCTGCTAAGTTAAATTTTATTTCTGGCGCAAAGCATTTTATTTTAAACAGTTTATATATTTTTATTATTATTCCTGGGTGTAATCTAAGGATAACATCTTAGACGCGATTTCACCATTCGATGCAAAATTGAAATCGCTTTGGAAACAATGTCCTAATTCAAATTCCGATGACTCTCGAACGATCCTCCAACTTGCGAAGAGAATTAATTACCTTATTAAACTTAGGAACTAATATCAGTCTCACTTGAAATTCGCTATTATCAAAGTACACTATTCAATGATAACATCAGTTATTCTAAATGCTAACTTTAAGACTTGAATAGTAAAAAGATTATTTATGTGCACGCAAGATAATTTACTTGAGTTGGATTATTTTTATTACTTAGTCACTATGCGCGTTTCTTTTCTTTTAATTACATTCAAAGGAAATGAATGAATTATAAATATTTTTAATCTACAACATTTTTCAACTCTATTCGCTTTAAATTCAAAATCGGAATACTAACTTACCGGTTTATGAACTTGAAAAAGATTAATTTATTTTGTGATATTCCGTTTGAATTAAGCGTATAATAATTAATTATAATAGGTTACTAACCTTGTTCCGTCAACGATTCTGAAAAGTAATTCTTTTGGTCGTCTTACTGTTGGATGACGCTTGGGAACCAGTTCGTTAGTACGCGGCCGGCCGGAAAGATTAAATTAAATTCGACGTTATGTGTTGTGTCTTAAATGTGGTTTGTTTTAAATGTGAACTTTATTGTAACAGTAAGACGACCTTCATTAGAATGAAGTGAGAATAGACGGTTTGAACTAGGTTTGAAAATGGCCCTTTGTGGTCGAAACTCTGAGTAACCAAAAGAATTACTTTTCAGAATCGTTGACGGATCTAAGCTATTATAATTAATCTAGACACGATTCAGGAGGCTAACAACATGAATAAAAAAGTATAATAATTGTAAACTAGGGTGAAAAAACTAAAATCTAAAAATACTCATCATGATGAAGTTTTAACTTTAAGGAAATCAGGTTCAGGTGTTATATCTTAAATAATTCTTGTACATATTCATGGAGCAACGTATATGTTATAAAGCAAAGGGTATACCAAATATAGAAAAGTTGAAACGTAATTAATTTATTTGAAGTTAGTTCGTCGAATCGGACCGTTTAAATTAAGGAGCTAGAAACTGAATCCAAATGGATTAAGTCTCTCCGCCACAGATAATTTAATTAAACGTGGGATCAGAAGTTTCTTGATTCGCATCTAACTACCTTAGCAGTTTTTACTTTTCGAGTAATTCCCTAATAGGCCTACTCTGATTAAAATTCATAGTCTAATTATTTTTATGTAATTATTTTCTAGAATACATTTATGTTCGTGCGCTATATTTGTCCAGCTATCTTTCACTGTGTCATTGAAAAAAATTCCAGTGCTTGAAACCAAATTGAGGGTTTTAAAGATGAATACATCCTCAAGAGACACCGACCAGACCCTCCTCGTTTTGGCGTCATAAAAACCTGTCAATAAAGTTGAAGTTTTTTATAACAGCCTATAAGCCTATAAAAATTTCATAGACTCCGAAATATTTAGAAAGGTAGAATCAATAAATAATGTAGTTAATAATATATGAACTCATATTAATAATAGCATATAATTGATGATACATTATAAAGACACAACGAATTATGTCTCAGTTATATACTGTTATTGAGAAGTTGTTAAATATTAAGGAAAATCGTTGGCATCATCTTCCTTAAAATATATCGTTGAAAATTGCGAAGAAACAGTGGGCTTTAAAGTGTAGTAATCAGATTAGAACGGTTGAGTTGGTTCTGGGGAGATAACTCACTTTGTGGATCGAACTAAGGGGTGAGATTGTGTAAGTTACTTCTTGTTATACCTCGTATGAGCTTTTCCTAATGTCGAGGTATTGAAATAGAAGTTTATTTGAGTTCGATTCGCTAGTATTATTTTTTATGTCACTTTCCGTCTTTTTCTCTAGTACCCGTGGTTTCAGGTATGGTTCAAAGCAAAGTACGAACGAAGATCAAAGTAAGTGAGAAGTTATATTTGTAATAGCCACTTACCTAATATTATAAGTGTATTATATGGCATCAATTTTAATATTTGTATCTAATTCTCTTTCAACATTTTAATGTAAACGAATTCTTTTCATAATGAATTTTTACTATAAATCTCAATTCAAAATCGAAACTCTATGCCTTATGATTTAAAGTAAAATACAGTGATCGATAACATTTATTTATTATTTTGCAAATGGACTAAAAGTTAGGAGATTTGGCAATTAGAAGCAGAATTTAAAAAATTGCAAAATTGCTTCAAATTTTGATACTTTATTTTTTGACTATTTTTTAAGTTTTAAAATGGAGAGCCATTAATTTGAACATAGTCAAAAATAGGAACTTTGAACCTTTGATTATACAGGGTGTTTTTTTTTTATCGCAACCCATTTTTAAGATTGAATAATGCACATATAAATGTGAAATGAGTATTGTTTTGTTGATATTTACATTTTATACAACCTATTATTTAAGTTTGATCACACTCAGTTTACATTATGTGTTCAAACAATCCGCCATTGGCATTTGTATAAAGTTGTGCTCTCTCCATCAAATTCCCGAACACGTCTTGCAACGTACCTCTTTGAATTTCTTGCATTAAATTTGTTATGTTTGTTTTTAGGTGCTGAATATCCTGTAAATTGTTTTCGTAGGCCTTACTTTTATGTATCCCTAAAGAAAATAATATAGCGGGGTCGAATCCGGGGATTTTGGAGGGAATAATCCTTCACTAGTTGCGTTAAAAAAAAAAACACCCTTAATAACTATTCTTACGCTTCAAAACGTATCATCCTGTCTTATTAAATACCTATGATGACCTGAAACGAGCATTAATCGTGGAAATGACAAATTGGTTTAAAAAGAGGAAATTCTTCTTTAATAATGTTCTAGTATTAATACAAATTAAATTAAAATATTAAAAACATATAATACACTAGCCAAAATCTTAGCATATAGAACTTAAATCAAATATAAATGCTATTAAAACGCACAAGACTTTCTGAGACTAATCTGAACTAATTCCAATGAAACCTTTTATTTGAAAATCATCATATGGAAGATTTTAGGACAACAAAACACGTTATCACTTAAAGGTGCAGTTTTTTTTTAGAGTTGAAGCATCCTAAGGATGGAAGGATTAAGTTTACTAGAAAATAAACATGGAGTAAGTTATTGTTTGAATTTAGCTGACGGACGGAATAATTCGTGTAACAATTGATATTTAAACCGTCAATCAAGGAAAGGTCCATGTTAAATGAAACCTCAGCCTGTCTAGTAGCTGAAGCTTGATTGATTGACGGCACACTATCTCGTTTAAATAATAGTATGTGTATTGGATTATATGAATTAATATTCGATATTGTTTACACTTTTAAAACGTGTTACGATGTGGTCTAATCCACAATCATATTTGCAATTTTATATGTACATTTAACTACCTGTATGACTTCATGACGTGTCAAACATGTGATAAGTTTTCACTTTTTTCTTTTTTTTTTTACTTTTTAATTTTTATATACTCACTTTTAAACTAATCTTACGGCAGCACTTATATTCAAATATGAACTCCAAGACTTTTGTTTTAATATTATAGATATTAGCTTAATAAGTGATGTTGTTTTTTCCAAAAGGAGATATTAATTAGTTTACAGACCATGTGTTGGCTCCGGTTGAGTCCTGCTCATTACACCCAGCTTCTGTCACTTTAAATTGACTTGATTCGAGAAGAGCTTTATGATCTAATACGGCTTGGGGTCTTCGATAGTATATAGATGGAGAATTTTCTTTTCTTGACGTTTCTCTCCGTATTCTGATGTTTCAGGTCATACAAAGTGCTTATGCACCTCTAACCCAGTGATGCGCTTCAAAACCTTTGGTTGTAGATTAGTAAGGTAGTTTTGCTATTCATGTCTCAACATAGGGTAGGGCTATATCATTTTAAAAATTAGTGTAGTTAACATACCTATAATAATAAGAATAATAAAAAACAGTTGAACTGCTAACTTAAATTTTTTCAGCCAGTCACATTCTCCTCATTTCTATCATAAGCTTTGAAAAATGTTTTGCCATAAAAATGCACCGGAGTGGGGAATGAGTTACGCCATGAAAACAAAGCTCTGTTTGGAAAATTGAGAGAGAATCGACGAATCTTTAACGAACAAAACGTCCAGCAACTGTTTATTGAGTAAATAACTCACGAGGACTTCGAAGTCATTGTTTACTACAGTGGTTGTATATATCATTAAACAAACGTCCAGTGACAACGTAATGCCGTGGCTCTTGTGTTGGTCCACCTACATTTTCTAATAAAGTAAGATACAGAT
Organism: Flexamia atlantica; assembly: GCA_035578135.1. Classification (NCBI taxonomy): domain Eukaryota; kingdom Metazoa; phylum Arthropoda; class Insecta; order Hemiptera; family Cicadellidae; genus Flexamia; species Flexamia atlantica. Next base: position 56,268,953 of record JAQJVK010000006.1, read on the forward strand.
TCCTTTTATAAATTAGTCTATATTTTCGGGAAGAATGAATAAGTAATTTTAAAATAATGATTATTTTAAGGGTATTCTAGGAAATTGTTATTTTTTCAATTGCATATATAAAGGGTTACCTTTAATTTTAAGAAGAAAGTTTTTTCTAAGAAAACGTATTTTTCACAGTGTAGTAAAACACTTGCTGATTTCCTCTTCTACCTTTAGTGTGAAGGTATTAGAATATTTATTTAAGTGTTTTGTTTTATTATATTTCATAAAAAAAGTGGAAAGTGGACCACTACATATTCGAGACCGAATGTTTGAAGTGCGAAATTTATCGAGCACTTTAAAAAGTCGAGAATTCGGAAACCTCTTTCACTCGTGTTTGAACGAAACCTTTCACCACACAACTGATGACACAACTCACTCAAAGGGGGTTTGAATTCGAAAATTTGAGGAGCCCCGCCTCATCGAAACAGCGTTTCAGAAACGTGCATTTGAGGTATGCAGCAAAAAGTTATGTTTTTTGTCGAAAGTCATGTGCAACATTTCTTAACACTACCTTATTTTAATCGATCCTGGACATTTGGTACACACAATATATTAAAAAATAAATAATTGAAGATTTTCCCACAACATTGTATTATTAGAGGTGATAAGATGATCCCAGTGTAATAATAAGTGTAATGTCAACAACATATTTTAGGAGATACGATGTGTATTTATAGACGTAATGACTTACAATTAACCGCAATTGTAACAACAAATGTATCATTGTGGCTTGAACACTTTAAACACTGAAAATCTCAGAATCAGAATATTTATTTCCTTAAAGCTTAAAATCTTCGAGTCCCAACAAACCACATGATTTGTCGTTGGGTGCTCAAAATTACATAGAGATACAGAAACGTAAACCTAAAAACATACAACAATTAACAAAGCTTATCAATTTTATCAATAATACGGTTGATAAAGATTTTATAGAAAATCTTAAATTAAACCATATTTGTGTGAAACATTTTAGAACCGAAGGAAATCAATAGGGGGTCGAGCAGTAGTTGAATACATCTCCCTCGATACCCAACTTCCGACAGGAGTTTCCTGCTCCTTCGACTTTACAAATAAGTTCAACACTTCCTTTAACTAATAATTGTTTCACTAGTTTTAGCTGATTCAGTTATAATTAAGTGCAGTTTAGCACCTTAGGGTGGTTTGAAAGTCCTTTTTCTTTTAAATGCTCGAATTTACCTGAGATAAAAAATTCTGATTTACTTACTGTTGGATCGACTTATTAACATATCAGGATACGTTTCTTGACTCCAGTTGCGATCCTGGTCAGTGATCAATTCAGTCAAATATAAACACACTACCGATTTTACAATTGTTGTGATTTGGTAATCTATGTTATGATCATCAAACCACGCTGACTTATCCTTCGGCATTAAACTACTTTAAATCACGTCATTAGCTAATGATGGTTACAAGAATTACTAAAATATAAAACCATATCAATGAGGTATTTCGATAAGGTTAAATGTCGTTAAAGAAACATTTAATCAAAGATATTTCTAAAACTCACGAGAAATCCAATTTGTTTTTGGAGTACAATATCTTATTACCAATAGCTTCGAAGCAGCTAGGGGCTTAAACGTCCCCAAAGCAAACAAGGATCTTTACCATTCTTGATATTTAATCCTATTATCCGTTTTCTGAAATAACCCAATAATACACCGTCTGTTTTGTTTCCTAAATATTAGATTTGAAGCAAATTTGCATTTTATTTATATTTGGTCCACGTTTATATCTTTACGCTTCCCATCAGTACAATCATTTAGCGTAATTTTCTCTAGCTTTGCTTCCAAATAGAAAACTGAACAATTATATAAATTAAATAGAACAAAATGGATGGTTTTTATTTAAGGACCTATGTATTCTATGAATCTTTTTTAGAGGACAGTATCTGTACAACACATCTTGCTATATATTTGAAAAAGATAAATTAAGATAAAGTAATACTGTACTATAAACATATGTGAATTCTTTTTTATTATTAAATATGCTGCAAGTATAAACACAAATTGACAGTTAGTAAATTCACCTGTTTAAAGTTCAGCGAACTTTGCTTACAGGCATGGATTGAGAAAATGGATGTGAAGTATTTCTAATGAATGAAAACTTTCAAAAGTATCTTTATTTATTGTTGTAAGTATTACGACGTATTGAGTCTTAAACCTAATATGTTATATTTATGGTTGAAAAACATTGATCTTGTATAAATACATGATTTGGCCCAGAAATCCCTATAGAATTACCTGTAACATCCAAAATGATAAAGCCACGTTAAATTTGGTATTTTCAGAGAGGTTTCCGTACAAACAATGACTTCGTAGCATAACCAGTAATATTATATATTTCGTAATTTTAAATAAATAATAAATGAGAATAACAGTATTTAGTTTATTTAACTTTAAAAAGTGAGTATCGGCTAGTACAGGTGGACGCGGAGGTCAAGGTCGTGGTGGGGCGGGCCCAGTGGACGGAACTCGATGATCCCCGCCACAAAGCTCCTCGGGCTCCTCGCCAACATTCTTGATTGTTACATATCCTTGCTTTTATCTCACCCTAAACCTATAGTTCATAACCCCTCGGGGAGTGGTTCTGTACTAAAAATCCGTTTCCTTACGTTTATGAGGATAAGTAACTTGTTACTAGCTGTTTCAGTTGCGACTTGCGGTTCAGTAGCTCAGTGGAAGTTCTGGATTTTTTCACTCAGCCGGTCTGGTCAGTTCCGATTCCAGCCCGTTCTATCTATGATCTAAAGGTCCAACGATATCTCGTGTGTGGGACCATGACGTGTTAAACCACTGCCACGTTCATCTGCTGAGAAAACCAAAAGACGCCAAGAGACCCAAACCAACGCCAAAATAAGAGTGAAACTAAATTAAGATGAAATTGGATAACCTCTCCCTACTAAAATCCATACTACATTAATAAGCATTAGCTGTTACCATAACACTTACTTGTAAAATAATTATCTTTACTATTACCCAATTTGTATTGATAGTTGTAAAATTATTTTAGTCTGATAGTAAATCTTATTTTATAGTGTTTCTGCATATATTAGATAAGATAGATGCATCTATTATCCGACATGCCCAGGTCAACAGAGGTCAACAGAACGCAGGTCTAGTTACCACTCGAAACGGCACAATTAATCGAACGTCACTTTTCAACCTGTCTTGGCCAACTTTCACTGATTCTATCGGAATCCTCACAACCGTATTGCTGTTTCTTAAAATAAAATAATAAATAAAACCTCCTCGTTCGTTAAAAATGTATTTTTTTTTATAAACTGATTATGACAGAATAAACATGATAGGAAAATAATGTAAAATAACTCAAACCTACTTCAAACGTAAAAGGATAAAGTGTAAAACTTTTTTCTTGATTTTCTTAACCTCAACTTTTTAGAAATCGCCAATTTTCCAAATGGTAAGAGGGAAATTTAAACTTAACTTGAACTTTAAAACAGTTTGGACTGTTTTCTAAGCTAATTTAAGATAATTTAAGATCCCCCTTATTATGAATTGATTTTTAATTTTATTACAGAGTAAACAGCTAAAAAAACCTTCCAAGTAGTGATAAATAGTGTAAATATTTTAATGCTAATGTATAGATAATAAAATTGCTCAAGTCAAGGTGCTCAAAAGTTTAAATGAATATCCCCGACTTTTGTTTTTGAGGACTAAATATTTTTGACAGTTGAAATTTAATAAAAAGATTACAGTCAGTATGCTGAGGTGTTGAGGTCACACCAAATAAGAAATATGAATAAATGAGTGATAACTTCTTTATCCTCCTGAAGTATTACTATCAGGATGGATGGGAATCGCAACACCCCTTTGTGTTTCTTTTTTTAAGTAATAATTACTTAAAATAATCAATTATTGATAAAGATAGTTAAACATTTTATTTTCTTTTAATTCGCAAAGGGGTTTGTAGGATTTTCTTTATCACTGCAAAATAAATTAGTGACATTCGTCATCTATTTGGTATAAAACGTAAGGAATTAACAATAATGTAACTAGCATTTCAATTTGTGGCTGATAGGCACAGACTCGCCCTGGAATGTCTCCGTTTAGCCGAGCGTCCCTGCATCAATTTAAACTTTGATGTGCTATTAACTTACATTGCTTTTTCTTGTATTTAAAAACTGGATGAAAATATAAATAAACTGAAAATTGTTGTTTCAGAAAGAACTTTAAGACACTCGGTATAATGGTTTATTGCTGGTGTATGTTTATCAGAAGTTAAATTTTGATACACTTGAAACGTAAAGAGTGGTATTCACTTTTAATAAACACTGACTTGTTGTTTCTTCATCATTTGTAAGATCTAAAAATTATAATTTAAGTAGGAACAAATGGTAAATGCTTCGAGGTGTCGTAGTCTGTACTGTATTCAATACAAAATCCATTACTTCTTTAATGGTAACAAAATGGGTTCACGTTTATGCATTAGGTCTTAAGAGAATTGATGTACTTTTAAAAACCCAAGTGTGTACTTTTGTCCTAACTGGTTAAATTATTGATCTGTTAGACTTACCGTCTTAGTCGCAAATCAATATGAACAATTGCCTGTACAAAATAAGGTGTATTACATTTAACCTACATTCCTTAAAGAAACAATAAAATATTGAATTCATACACTTTAGACTTTATTAAGGTGATGTATTGTTGTGACATTTGTTGAAATCAGACGTCGTGGCGAGGGATTAGCTAATGTTGAAACTTCGTAACGAGTTCAAGTAATTTCTTGGGTCAGCGCCGAACGAGTTTTCTTCATGCGGTAAATTGCAAACTCTGTTTTCCCTATCTGTTTTTTCTTACTCTATTTTCACTAAACAATCAAATTAACTAAAATGTATAATGATATGTCATTAGGAACTAATAATCGGAAATCGAATTTTCATTAAGTGATTTATTCGGTAATTGTATAAAGCTTTAACAGATAAATTACAAGTTTGGTGACTGTTTGATGAATTAATCGACAATCAAAAGTAATTTTTCCAGCAATTGGTAAAGACAAATAAAAAGCGGAAAATGTTCTGCGACTCTTAGTTTCCTCTAATCAACGGCATACCCATAAAAATTCGATCAGTATGAGTTCGATCAGTATGGTTCGTTCATGTAAACTGAGTTAAAAGTATATTGTTTAAACGATTGTTTAATAACGTTTTGTGTATAACACTATGATTTTTTTATTTGTAGATAAACAGTAGGTTTTATTAATTAAAACGTATATATTTTCATAGGTATTTATTTAATACAGTAATAGGTATGGGGGAACTAAATTGTTTTTAACAATACTTTCATGCTTAATATGATTTACCGCTAGAGAAAAATCTTAGTTGAATAAAAATATTTAATAGTCGTAACAGACAGGCCACTCTCCAGCATACATGAGTTTCCTTTTAACTGAGGTCGTGATGTTATAGCCTAATTATTCATGTAAGCATTATGGTTTTATTACTTTACAGACTCAATATGTTTCCTAATACCTGTATTTCGTTGCAAAGTTTGAAAAAGATATTGCAAGATATTTCCGCATTGTGTTGGTTTTTTTTTTATTTAAGCATGGTATGTTTTGTTAGAGATCGTAAACGTTAAATTGTATATTACATAAACTTTCTTGAACTTTTTTTGTTGAGCATTAGCATGAAAATGTATGTAATGTTTTCTGTCGTTTGTATTTTTCGCATAGAGTAACGTGCTTTCTTTTTTCAGCGCTGCTTGTACGTTGCTATTCATGAAGCCTTCTGCATTTTTGTATTTTACGGCTAAATAGTCTTATGGACAACGATAGGAAATAACTTATTAAAAACTTGTGCATTAAGTTTCACAATTTCGTATGTGTTTTTTCTTTAAACATATGAAAATCAAACAAACACATTTTCTTTGTTTATAGAACCTCGGAGAGTTTAAGCAGCATGAACTTTTTAGAATCTTAAAAAAGAGTGATTTGAGCTCATAAGTATAAAATTAAGCTTATAATAATAGAAAATTAAAGTAAGATTTTCAAAAAACATACGTCACATCCTTATTATAATAAGAAAGTTTAGATGTAAAAATCGTTAAATTTATTCATTTAAACCCATTTATTTATAAATGTTGCTGTAGTTAATTCCAGGAATTAGGTTAGAATTTCACAAAGATCACTGCGGATGGCACATAAATACTCAGATTTGAGCAATGGAGAGGATTTCTGGCAAAATTCCCAGTGTAGAGCTTTGTAATCTTTTGAAAAATTATATCTCTAAAACCATTAGTTTCAGAAGTTTTCAAGTATTGCAGTGTCAGTGGCTAATGCACTCTCCATAATTAGCTCCTAGTCCAATCATTAAACGCTTCTAAACAGAAAAAAAGATAGCCGGTGGACATTTGGAAATTTAACGATGGAATTTGATTTCTATATAACAAAATATAAAACTGTTACAGTCACTAAAATTTAGAAAAATGGAATACAGTAAAACATATAGAAGATTATTTGACACATAGTACAATATATTATTAGTTAGTATTATTTTTTTATTTCCGGTACATTTCAAACATTGAACGTGGGCACTCGTCGATCCTAATTAACGGAGCTTAAAAAAATCATTAACTGTGAATTTAGCCATGCATTACCTATACAGGGTTGGGCAAAATCTGGAATATATCAAATAACTTTTATATTATTCTGTAGAAAGTGATGAAACCTTACAGTTGGTATATAGTAGAAATGGGAATACTTTGGCTTATTTTCTCAGTTTTTCGCACGATGAAGGGTCGGCCCACGCTGGAAGTCTTGAAATTCTTAAATGTAAGCATACCTCGAGTTATACCTAATTTTAAGGTTTTTAATTAGTAGATCACAACAGCGCAAACCGCACATTAAAAGGTTGATCCAATCGGAAGTTACAGCTCCTCAAAGATTTTAATGTTGGCTAATAAACTCAAGGCTAAAATCAGGGGAAAAACTCTAATTACTAATAAAGCATTTGGAACGATGTAATTTAGTTTTAGATACATGCATTTCTGATTGATAAGGACATTTTGACGAATTAAAAAAATTTACTCATGACCAGGGGACGACCCGTGATGGAAGTCCAAAAATTCTTAAGGGTAAGCATACCTCGAGTTATACCTAATTTTATAGGTCTTAATTAGTAGATCATAACAGCGCAAACCGCGCCTCAAAAGGTTGGTCAAATCAGAAGTTACAGTTTGATAAAGATATTAGTCTTGATTTTAGCCTTGAGTTTAATGGCCAACATTACTTGAGGTATGCTTACACCTAAGAATTTCAAGACTTCCAGCTTGGGCCGTCCCCTCATCGTGCGAAAAACTGAGAAAATACGCCAAAATATTCATATTTGTACTAGGTACACAACTGTAAGGTTTCATCGCTTTCTGCAAAATAATACAAATATATTCCAGACTTTTGCCCAACCCTATATTTAGATAATATCCCTATCTAAAATTATGGTTTCAACTGTCGACTAATAAAGAAAGACAAAAAATATAAAAACATAAATCTACTACTTTTAGCGAAATTCCCCTATAGGGAAGAAGCTATTACCGTAGGTCTCATGGTAAGACCGAAGCCCAAGACCATAATAACTTTTCGTTTTGGGGCCCCCAGAAGCAAAAAACACCATTCGTTCAAATTTATATATATATATATATATATATAGAATATATATATATAGAATATATATATATATATGTGTGTGTGTGTGTGTGTGTGTGTGTGTCTGTAAGCACGATAGCGCTCGCAAAAATGGTCCGATCGGAATGAAATTTGGCACAGGCGTGTAAAGTAGTAATTATTCGGACGAGTTCGTGAACCAGCCCGATCGGACCACCGGAAGGGGAGGTAAAGCGGGGTAAACCCCCCAAAAATGGGTTTTTTTCGAGTTTTTTATATAGAAAAATATTTTTTTTGAATTTTGGTTAGCACCATTGAATTCAGCTCGAAAAAAACAAACAATTTAGTATTTTGAATAATTTTGGTTCATTGGTTTCTGAGGTACTGAAAGTGGTAAGCACAGTACTTTGTACCAATGTTAACCTTATGGGGAATAAGTAAAATTTTATATCTCGCTTATTTCTCAACATATCTTAATGAAACTTGGTTTGTTGCTTCACATAGATGACATCTAATGTATTTTACTATAAAATCCCGGATATTACCGTTTTTATGGCAGCAAACCTGCATACTCATTTCCCATGTTATCCTTATGGGAAATAAAAAAATGCAATATCTTCCTTATTTCTTAACATATCTTGATAAAACTTGGTGTATGGCTTCTTCTAGTTTAGATCTACTAAACAATGAATTAAAACCACCCAGTTTTAAAATACCTGTTGGAACAAACCTGCATACTCATTCCCCATGTTATTCTTATGGAGCTTAAAAAACGTGTCAAATCTCGCTATATTGGATTGAAACGTGTACTTTGCACTTGAAATTCGCTGAGTATGCAGGTCTGCTGCAACGGGGGTATTTAATTTATATTATACAACTAGGTAACATATAATAACTTCAGATAATTGTAAGGAAATAGATTACGGATAACATAAACCACAGCAGCTACTAAAAGATGGCCAATAAGTGTCAAAATAAAACTGTGTACAACAGCATATTCAAAAGGTTAGCCAAATCGTATTAAACGTTATAGATTGCTGTTGGAGGGAAATTTTTTTTCCTAAATGACGACAGAAGATTGAATAGCTGAAAGGGCGATTGTCAACATCACTAAAACAATGCCAAGTCTACTGATTCAATTTTTTCTACCGAGGCCATCCGTCTTGAACCGTTCCGCCTCTCTGTGAAGCGACCGAATTCTGTTATTTAAACTGTTGTATCTGCACAGCTGTGCAGTAGTTTTCACAGGAATGCGTTTGTTCAACACTCTTGCATGATAACTTTACGTGAATCGAAAAATTTAAACTGTTTTTGTTTTGATTAGATGTTTCCTTTTTATGTTTCTCAGTTATAAAAATTTAAAGTTCCATATTTTTATAACATTAAAAATATTTCAACATCAATCACACTTAAAATTTTAATTGTCTCCCTATGTCTTGGATGCTGTAAACACACTTTAAGCATTTTGATCAATGCAAATACTTATTGCTCTAGTACCCCTGTTAAGTTGTCCACTCGTAATAAATTGCTTGAAAAGTTCCAATTTACATCGACTCCGAACATTTAATTTAACTTAAACGTAATTAGGTAAAAAGAGTACAGATTAACTGAAGGAACCACAACGGCTTTACAACTCCTTCACAAATCCTTTCCACAACAATTTTTTATATGATAGGTAAATTTATAAACTTCTGTTACATTTGGATCGAATCATTTATTGACTTAAAAAAGTGAATAAAACTACAAGGGGGAAAATGAAATCCATTTAATACTGAGTGTATTCAAGTCAGTGGGTTAGATAAAATATAGATGAGGCAATTTATTAGGCTCTTTACTGTCATTTCATCTCTTCTTTATCGTATAAAGTTAATCGTCAAATACTGTAACATACGGTAAATGATAATGATTTACCTACAGCAGAATTTTCAAAATAATTTAACAAAAAAAGAACACGTTTTGAAAGGACTTACCATATAAGATGAATTGGCTTTGTTGGGAATATTGAATCACACCTCTGACATTGTTTATGCAGTATTTCACTTTGATCCTGCCTTGTTTCAGACAAAGAAATATTACAAACCAAATATTTGTGAACATAAAGTATTACAATAGGGCGATGATTGAGTTAAAATTTAAAACCGCAAAGAAAAAAATGCTCTTACCTTAAATTTTGTATTCATAATTGTATTCCATTATTCAACATTTTTTCGATTTTATAAATTATAAAATTCTACGTTTCACTGAGAAAATTTTAAAATATTTACTGCAAGACACGTTTCAAAACAAAAATGTTTGTATGATCCAATTTGTTTATATCTTGGATCACTGATTGGTAAAATACAAAGTAGTACAACATTAGTGTTTATTTTGGTTGCTTTTAACATCAATAGAGTTGATTAGCGCTCTGAGAGCAACAATTCGAATTCCTGGTATTCGACGTTGATATATTGTAGAAATCGTAATTAATTATGCAAAATGATAAATGACAACTGCAATCACTATCAGCCTTCCAGAAACGACGTCGTTGTGTAGGATGAATAGGATTAAATTACTAAGTAAACTGTACGCAAATATGATTTACATTGTGAAATAGTGTTTGAGAAACTCAAAAAAAAATGTGCGCACAAAAGCCCACTACGTGAAAAACTGACGGATTTTTTTTTTTAATATGGGATCTTTTATAATACGACCCAGCATTATATATTTTTTCTAGAACCACCAAGTATTAGTACAATTACAAAGTTAGATTTTAGAGGTAATATAATTTAGATTAAGTGGATTTTCGTTATTGGAAATGTTGAATGACAGAGTAGTATTTATTTTGTATGCTGTTAACGTCTATAGAATTGACACGCATTTTCAATTTGTATATATTAGTATAAGTATTTGTGGTCGGTTTAGCGATTCGTAACTTAACCTTGTTTAAAAATTTTTGCCACCATTTTTGTAATAAAGGTTACGTGAGGTTATGTTAACGTAAGGTTAGGAATAGTAAAACAGACAACAAAATGTGTCTACTGCTTCAATTAATAGCAGTCAGACTCACGTTTAGTCATAATGAATAAAAATTAACTCTTGTGGCTATGGATAAAAATTTAAAATGCGGGGTCTTTGCATATTTAGCACTCGGAAAATTATACAGAAAGTTTCTGTACTTTATGAAGAACATAGTTAATCAAGCAATAGTAACTTGGTTTATTGTGGAAATAATGTATGTAATTAATTTATTTTTTTGCGTTAAAAGTACAATTTTAACTGGCGCACTTAAAAAAATAAATATACAATTTAAAAAAATATATTAAATAACTACGTAAATAAAAAATACTACACCGTAATAAAGTAAAAGAAATATTACGAAGTACTTTGTTAAAAAAATAATAAAATGCACATATACTAAAAAAGGTTTAAAGGAGTTAAAGGGGGCTGTTTTTCTTTAAATTACTATAGTAATAATGACATCACTAAAACCCATACGAATACCCTATACATTAAATAACATCAGAGTCAAGTAAGTTTAAGCACTAATATTTGTTTCACAAATCCTACAAATCGGAAATAAGAACAAAATTTTATAACGACTATTTTGGTCGTGTAATGGCTGGATAAGGCAAAGCCGGCAACCATATTTAAAGAAAGAGATTCATTACATCCTTAGATCTAAACAATTAATCGTGTTGGACTGAGCCTGGTTCGGAGTAATGAGCTAATTAGTTGTTGGAAAGTTAGTGAATCTCGCAAGATCAATGGAGGCATTTTTGTTGAGTTGCTTCTGCCATCTTCCTAAATGCGATAACCTTTTAGTGGTAAAATATTTTTATCAGTTCGATAATTGAAGTGTAAGGTCGTGATTATCATATAGTTTTTGTACGATCTTTTAAATTGTCTGAATATTTTTCTTTATGTTAGGTTAGGAAACGTAAAACCGACCACAAACATGGACGCAAATAAATAAAATACTAAAATGTGTGTGCTTTTTTAATTTAATAAATCTGTTCAAGTTTTTGATGACGTTATTACTTTTTTTAAGGGTTTGCTTGCTTTCAATTTACCTCATTGCATCACAGGAATAAATATATAAAACTTGGATTTGATGAAACCAAATAATTAATTCTTTATCTATTAATGTGATTTAACCGTTTCGTTTTATTCCAGTTTGTCAGAGTAAAAGAGAATCAGTTACAAGGTACGATTTATATGACGATTCAATTGATTGAAAACGTCTTAAAACACTTATAATATACTTAAACTTGAACTTTTAGTCCTACCCACATACAAGACGGTAAATATAAAAATGTGAGGAAAATTGCGATAGATTTCAATTGGTCACACCAATCATCATCAGGCCAATCAGAAACTGCTATTGAGTACGAGTTAGCAGTTAAGTCTATAATGCTGAGCACAGTCCATAATGGAAGTGTCTCACTGGGCCTAATGATTGGTGTGACCACTCAGTCGCCATTTTTCCCTGTTATGTTTATGTACCATATTTTAGGTACTGCAGTGCAAGTGTTAATATAATACTTTAAGTATTGCCACACGTTTTGTATTTGTAACCATTAGGCCTTTATAAAACAAACAATATTAGCTTGATATACTGGTAAAAAATAAGTTATATAATGAATTAATCTTCATTTTAATAATTGATTAATCAAGAGGTAAAAGACCGAGAAATACGTCAGTAAAAATTTATTGGCTGTTTAGCATATTATAACGAATACAAGTTAGTGAGGCAAATCCGTCGTAGGACGACGGGTAAACCATGTTTTGCAAGGCAACGTGTTCGCAATGAAAACCCGAAGTACATTTCTGATAAAAATAGTTTTTATAGTCCTTGTACGATAAAAAAGTTTTTATAGTCCTTGCATAATATAAGCTAATACTGAAATTCCGTTACAGAAGAGTAAATCGAGGTGAATACCCGAGGTTGAAAACTAAACTTTAAGATTTTTTTCTGTTTAAGGTGGTAAGAGATTTTTTCCTTTACTTGATATCTCTATGTTCATGAGCATCTTCATGATTTTGTATTAAGTAAAAATGTATTTACGATCCTCAATTTTTACCCTTTTATAGAGGAGAAGGAGGAGGAGGAGGAGGGTGGGTGGAGGATTGAAGGGGAGGAGAAGGGGGGAGGAGGAAAGAAGGGGGAGGAGGTGGAGGACGACGCATTTTTTTTATTCATTAGTGCAGCATATGGTAAATACATATAGGCAATCAAAAAGGGCATAACCAAAATATTAGACCAAATACAAACAAAACAAACATATTAGAATTAAAACTTAAGAAATAAAAAAAAATTGGTAGGTCAAATCGAGGTGATGATTTAATGTATCGTCTTCGGTTTAAACGATAATTTAAGTTATACTATGGAATCACGAGGAACAACACTAGTTAGTTAGGGGTACGAACAGTTACGAACAAAACTTAATAAAGTCACGAGGAACAACACTAGTTAGTTAGGGGTACGAACAGTTACGAACAAAACTTAATTAAAGTTATGAGAACAACACTGGTTAGTTAGGGGTACGAACAGTTACAAACAAAACTTAATTAAAGTAACTGTTTAATGACATACGCAATACGCGTATGTTATCAGTGCCGCTCCAACATTAACAAAATTGCCCTTGCTTAAAGGAGTCTAAAGGATGTAATATTGGATAATTGTGTTAGTCGAAAAACGAAAAACCGAGAAATTAATGTTTTCTGTGGTTAATTCAGTGAATTTGAATATCTTTAGTATTGAAAAAAATTTAAATTTCTCAGTTGTTTATAACCCTATTTTATAACCCTGATACCCTCATACAATTATAACCTACTGGAATAGTACATTAAGTATATATTTTGTAAGTACTACTTTGCTGGGGGAGCATGGTATTCCGGTAATTTCGCGGAAATACGGTATTTTACCAGAAGAGTTGCGTACAATACTTCAGACCACAAAAAAATTATCAAATGTTGTAATAATAATTCCTTTTTAATAAACCACTAAGTTTCTCGATAGTCCAAAACATACCTGTAAGTATGTCAAAATACAATCAGATAGTGGCTAAACGGAGCGAAATTTCATAAACAATTTCTTCTACATTCATAATTTATTTTGGAGATAGAATCCGGTATTGCATAGCCTAAAATAATGCAGTATTTTTTCGCACGAATCTTCGTAGAGGCCTACCCCTAAGGTCAACTTACCCAACATTGACTGTAATTTGTTAATCAGCATATCCTATTCTCGTATATGAGCAATTTTTGCACAATTCTCTCAAAAACGGCTCAGAGGATTTCCTTCGAAGTCTAGAAATAACTAATTTCTGACTCATAAACTTATTCCATGCAGGTTACTTGGCCAGAGGAAATCTAATAACGTAAAGAATTGACTTTTCTAGTCGAAAAAATTCAAAATTGGGTCTCATCAGCTGTCAATCAAGCAACGAAATAAACAACGAAATGTAATAGAAATTGCATTACTAGTCCGGTAAGTACTGTTTCTACCGGATGAGTTCCCGCGCGAGCTGGAGAGGAGTTTGGGACTTTCATGCGAGTACGGTAAAACTTACCGGACATGTACGTACGATACTTAACATCATACTACGGTACTCAGAAAAAAACGTATTTTTTAATCATAACTTATTTCTTGCACAAACCATTACGTTTCTCTAACCTTCAAACCTAACCTATTATAAACAAACATTTGCTAATTAACTTCTACCAGTGCTGCCACTAAATTCCTCTGAAATAATATATGACATGCATTAAACGACGTTTTGCTGCAATCAGCTGATTGTTTTGATTGTTTACTTTCGTCATTTACATTTCCTAGTGCACGGTAAGCTTAATGGCAAAGAGTAACTTTCCAGCCAACAGGAAGGCATAGAAAACGGTTGTTTCTGAATTGTATGCTGTGAACAAATAAAGTAATCATAAAATTTGTTTGCAAACTACAGCCATCAAGGAAAAATACAGCTATGGGTTAATGCAAGGCCACATTGAAAATACAGTACATGCTGCAGAATTCATGACGTCAAACAAGTAGGCAGGCTGAGAGTCTGGATCAGGACTCACAGCTGTGCTGCTCATTAAACAATTTCAAAACAAAACATGAAAACGTAAACGACCAAGTGATATTTGATATTTCGTGATAAAATGTAAACATTAAAAACGTAAATAAACGAGGAATATTTGACGTAATATAAACATAGGGTTAGTTCCCTTCCTACTTGTGTGACGTGCTGTAGCGCTGGGATCGCTGACCTGTTTTTCCAGTGCGGCCTTGGTTAAAGGTGACATGGAGTAATAAAAAAAGTTTATTTATTAATCTTATGGCACTGATATATTTAATTGTAATTGGATGAACCTGAAAACAAGAAATAATACCGAAAGAAGCTCGGTCCACCAGGGACTGAATAAAGTATGGGTGAGGCTGGATGGCATGATTTATCAGCTTCGTCACTGACCGAGACCAGCCAAATCATTTGTCAGCACTATTAATACGAGTAGAACGGCCATTATTATTGAAATCTGGGTCCAAGAGTGTACCTTCAAAAACTTATATTTGCAAAAAAAATGTTTTAAATCTTATTTTAAGAATCTTTTTTAGAAGTTAAGCATTTTTACAGTACATTTTGACTCCCGGTTTCGTAGATTAGCCCAAACGTCAAACAAGTTTTGCTTTTGCTTTCTATTGCAATAACTATAGTGAAAGGAAATTACCCACCAAGATATTTAAAACTCACATTACATTGTAACACTAATTTTCTCAAATAGTCTGTAAGTAATATGACAGAGATAACAAGGAATATTCCACGTTCAGATATCCTTACATTTTAAATGCCAGTTTTGCTAAAAATATTATAAAAATGTACCTTAAAAGTAGTTATATCAAGGACAATATTATTTCAGCTATATTTTTAGGACTTCTGCTCATTGTTTCCTGATGTAGAAAGTGATGGCAACATTCCGTTGAATTTGTTAAATGTTGACAGGCGTATTGTCTATAGCTATGGTTGACCTCAGACCGGAATAGTTTGTCGAGTTAAACTGTGCTAAGTATCATCTCAGTCAATGCTACAATGCAATAGTTGTAGATCGCCAGATTCCAACAATAGAGCCACTTTAACCGACTTGAGGGGGTGAATCTCTTCTTGCGCCAACTGGGCCAATGCCACTTCAAAATGACCTCCATGAACCAAAAGTCCCTTTATGTTGCATTCATTATGGTTTTCGAATATGGTAGGAAGTGTACATGATACTGGGAAAAATCTACAAACTAACTATATGTTAGATTTTTGGAAAAAAAACGCACTAAATGAATAATATTAGTGGTGAATAATAATTTTTTTGACTCCGTCCACACATATCCGTCACCAGATAAGTAAATTTGAATGCTTCACAAAATGGGTTGGATCGTACTATCATAGCATAATTAAGTTATTGAGATTTTCAGATTCAATAATCGTAATTTTCTTCTTATTCGTTCTTAAAAATAGGTTGCTTTTCAAAAAACACCCTGTAAGGAATAAAATATTGAAAGTCTACTTTCCCAAGTAATTAAGACATTTAAATATTTACGAACGAAGTAGATATGACAAAAGATATAAACATTCTCCTGTCTACTTTCACAAAAATTCTCAAAAAACCCACGGAATTATTATTAAAACGTTCAATGCGATTTGAACGGTTGAAAAAAATTAGATACTTAGCAAAATCCATCGCAACAAGGAGCTACTGTACATGATTATGTACAGATCCATACCCAAGTATTAAATCTCCAAAGTTTGGTTATTTGATCAAAATCAGCAAAAGAAGTTCATGAAGTCATAGGTTGTGTCTCGCCTGTCAGTCTATTACTGGTTTTCACATAACAAGGAACGATATTGTTTAAAATGGCTTTGACTAATTGTATTAATTTCATTTTTTTCATACTAATTAATAATTTTCACCCCCTCAGGATCAGATATTACTATATTTTTTTTGCATATTTACCAATTCCTACAACAAAAAAATTGTTGGTAGAATGTAAACGATTCTCCTTTGACACCTTAAATATGAAATTTATCATTTTAAGAGACATTTAATGTTTTCAAGTACTAAAGACAAGCAATTACTGTAACTAAACACTCTACTTAATTCAACTAACAACTGTGAATAAACCGTCACAAGGTTAAGGATTTTAACACGAAAAATAGGTATTGTAATTCGCTTTCCAGATTTACTGAGTTGATATTGAATGGTGGTGTCGTGGCAAATGTGTTTTGGAGATAATATGCGTTAGAGACATCAGTGCTCACTTTAATCTGCAAACACAATAGCCCATAATTATCACACTCGGTTAACGTTAAATTACTCTTCAACGCGACATTTTCAATGGAATAGACCTTTTCACACTTGGTTTTACAGATTTTATAGGGTGTTATTAAAATATATTATTACTCGGATTTTTTATTAAATAGATAGGTAAAAACTGTGAACAAAATAAATTTATAAGTAAATGAGGTCCATAGATCGATGATCATGCACGTACAGATTATACAGATATATTCATCTATTGAAAAGCCTGAGAACTTTCGACGAGTGCCTTGGCCAGAGGGAAACTCAAACTTCTTTTAGAAGGTTGTATTTTAAGTTAACTCAAGATATTTATTTCAATATATCATCTATTTAAAAAATACAATCCTCTTTTAAATCAACCTTATGCTACACAAAAAGTTATTAAGTTTCAAATGTTGATAGTCCTTTGAGACAACTACTCACTGACTACTTACTATTGTGTTTGCAGATAGAATAATATATTCGTTTGTGAAAAAATGTACTTTGGCTACGTTTAAATATGAAGAAAAATGTATAAACCATTAATTCTTCTGAAACCAAATTTAGTATCTAGGATATAAACGTTTTGATGATTTTATTCATCTGAAACTGTTCGTATTTTTTATTTCACACCTACTATATGTAACCTAGTGTTTGTAACTTAGAAAGTTTTATCTTAGGGACTTAATCATTTTAAAGCAAACAACCGCCTAGTTAAAATAACAGTTGTTCCATCAAAAGCCCAAAATTATATTTATCCAAACAAGTGACACGTGAATACACAACTTTAAGCAGTAGAGAGTGTTTCTGGCCGGATCCCAAATGTAAAGCTTTGTTGCGGAAAATATAGCCTTTACTGCCAATAAATTTGCGAGTATTCAAGCGCTGCGCTTTTAACTCAGAGTCATAATCTCTGTACCGTAGAAAGACTTATGCGGTCATTTAATACAACCGACATGAACTTATGTGACAGAGAGGAAATTTACTTCGTCATTTAGTGCATTGCAAAATAAATTTACGCCAAAAATGTTTAATTCAACGACACTCCCTGGCAACGCAGACTTAGCACATAAATACATTGTTTAAAACCCAATGAATGAACTTTATTTCGAAGAACTGCAAGATCTTTATCATTTGGTATAAAGATAAAGGATACTCTTATTTTTTGTTTCTAGCAAATAGATGTATATGTGTGCGACAAGCATAGTAAATTATTGATAAGCATTATTATCATTTTGTCGCTTTTCCTTTGCTGTGTATTGAAACGTTAAAACATTCAATAAGGACTCACTTCTAAGTCATGACTGTTGAAAAACATTTAAATAAACACTTTCTGAATTATTTGCATCTCCAACGTCCAAATAAAGCAAAGAATATTGGGAAAAATTATGTTAAAGAGTGTATTCTATAACGTATTTGGAAGCATTATTTACAATTAAATGTTTTAATCATCAATGTACGAGGAGAAATTAAATAATTGAGATATAAGCGATTAAAATATAATGATTCTTTTATAAACGTCCTACATATTGTAGTTATAATACAGGGTGTTTTTTTAATAACGCAACCCATTTTTAAGATTAAATAGTGCACATACAAATGTGAAATTAGTATTGTTTTGTTAATCTTTAAATTATATACAACATATTATTTAAGATTGACCACATTTAGCTTACTTTATGTGTCAAACAACCTGCCATTGACATTTGTAGAAGGTTGTGCTCTCTCATTCAAATTCCTGAACACGTTTTGCAAAGTACCCCATTGAATTGATTGTATTAAATTTGTTATGTTTGTTTTGAGGTGCAGAATATCCTGTGAATTGTCTCCGTAGGCCTTACTTTTTATGTTAAGGCAAAACAAATATATAATGGGGTAAAATCCGGCATTTTTTAGGGGTATCCTTCAGTGATAAAATGACGTGTTGGGTCGCGTTTTAAAAAAGCACCCTGTAATTGCTTGAAAATTACATTACAGACAAAACATGTTTTAACGTGAAATAAAACCATGCAAAAAGGGTATTTAATTCAACTTTTTGTAATAAAAATAAAAAATAGCGTCAAAAACTTTAATTTTCTAAATGTTGGCTTGACGAATATCATATCTAAGCCGGGTTTATGATTACCGAGATACAGGGCCTTCCATAAATACCAATATTTTTTACAAAAATGGCCGCCATTTTTAAATGAATCAAGATAAGTGAATTCTGTTTTCACCAAATCGGTTATCTTGTTAAGAGTTTTAAAATATGCATAACATGACACATGTTTACATTTAAAAATTCTGGGATTCGAACCCATGACCTCCGGCGGCTTTTGGAATCCCCTGTATTTTAGATATATTTTACGTTATTACTTGGGTACGAATTAGTGGGGAAGGTTATGTTTTGTCTTTTTATGTCAATCCGTTCGTCTACAATCTGTTGTGGACGGCTTAGAAGATTCACCCTGTATACTGCATTACTGATGGTCAAAAAATGACATTGAAATGCATCAATTCATCCCTCTGACAGTGAATCAGAATATGTTGTTTGCAAAACTATTTAATAAAAAAATAATTAATACAAAAAAATATGATAAAAAATCTATTTCACTAATACAATTTGTTGAAACTCTCTGCTTATTTCTTAGAGTCCAAAGAGATGAACCGAACCAAAAACTGTGTAAACATATCTCTTTTAGATTTTGAGATATCTGTTTCTAAATATCAGTTAACTGGCATTGTGTAAACAGGCCGTCCGAATCACCATTGTCAGGTCGTAATATTCATTAACCTACGACACTAAGATTGTTAATTCATTGAAGGACAACATTATTACAACGATAAAACGCAAATAACATTTGCTGTTAACTCGGTGTAATCTTGCACGGGTTTTGCCCAGCTCCTGGAGCGGTCCCAAGAAACTCAGGACCATTACAAAGTTGGTACATAAATAGTTAACTGTCCAGGAGCCGCGGTCATCTATCACAGACTGTGCAGTTAGCGCGTCGCCGGGCAAAACACGGCCAGGAACGAGGCTGTGCGGCGCACTGTTGCATGCGGCGTTTCAACTGGTATCTAAGGATTACTAGGTTTTACCGAATAATAATTTAACGATTAAATCAAACCCTTCAGATGGGATTAACTAATGGTTTGAAATCGAAAAATAAGTTCCGGTTAATCTAGAATTTATTTTATTAATCCAGCAGATTTCCGTGACAGGTTTTACAACTAGACGGCAATTTTAACTTAACAGACGAGATATGATTCTTCTGAAAACTAAAAGGTTCCAACTCTGTTACCTAAAAAGTTAATGATTACAATATCATACAACACTAGTTTGAATTGATTTAATCATTATGATACAATCTACTGTCCTAGTACAATAATAGAAAACTTCAGGAAATGTCTGTATAAAGGCCCTCCCACACCGGAGCGGTAACGGCGCAACAGCGGCGCGGGAGCGGTACGGGGGTGAGTGACCGGCGGGAACCAGCGGCAGCGGTACGTGGCGGGACAGGGGTAGCCCACACCGAAGCGACAGGCAGCGGGAAGCGGGACGATTCCTCAGTTCAGTTTTTCATAGTCCAGGAGCTGAGGGGGGTTGAGCATGCATGAAAGGGCGACGATGTTTTTGTTGATTATCGTAATATGGACCGAGGTGATGAAAATTTCAAAGATAGCCTATTTCCAACGTCGATAACGTGCGGGGGAAGGGAGGCAAACATGGCGGGGAACGCTATGCGTTAAACCACAGTTATCTCGAAAACGGTAAAAGATAGAACATCGGTCAAAACATCTTTTTAATCACAAAAATATTGCAAATGGTTATTAGGTCCGAGGTCGTATCTAAAATAATTGATGAGTTATAAAATAAAATATAAAAAATGAGGTTTTTAGGTACGGTTTTAACGAAAGTAGGATTAATCTGTGAATATCACGAAAGAGTGTAATGCAATATTTTTATTGATTGTAATATGGACTAAGTTGATCTAAATTACGAATGTCACTTATTTCCCAGGTGGTCGACAACGTGGATGGAGGGGGGAAACATGGCGGAAAGGCTATGCGTCTAAACGGCTGTATCCATAGCCATCTAGACGGCTATGCTGTACAATCTCGTTAACGGTATGAAATAAAAATCTGTAACAACGTCATTTTGAAGATAAAAATATCGCTACCAATGATGATTATTACTAATTAAGTCCGAGATCGTATCTTGAAAAATAAAAAAAGTTATTAAATAATAAGATTTTTGGAAACTTAAGCTAAACACGTAATAAATTAAAAGTTTTAGCATTGTTACAGTGTCTTGTCTTGTCTTCTTTATAATGCAGATAATATTATACAACCTAAAATATTATAATTAAATTTCATTGGACTCTGTATTTTGTACACGGTAAAAAACACAGAAAAGTATTTCTGTAAACGTATTTTCTGTAACATAATTTCTGTAAAAGTATTTTGGAAATACAGAAAAGTATTTGGATATTGTATATCACGTGTTAAAAATTTTTTTCTGAATAATTATTTTTTATCATTAAGATGTCCTAAACAACAAAACTTAAGAGAAAATGTAGATTTAAAGTAATATGAATTCGTATTAATCAATTATTACACTGCGTCCCGCGGCGGTGCGAGCGGGAAAATCCAACATGTTGGAAACCGGCGGGACGATCGGGTAACGCCGCGGGACGACGGCAGCGGTACCGCTCTAGTGTGGGCGCCCACATTTATCACTATGTGTTTTAAAATCCCGGGCGGGATATTGTCCCGCCGCCGCACCGCTCCCGCCGCTGTCCCGCTTCGGTGTGGGTGGGCCATAATAATTTTATAAATCATACACAACAATTTTCCCTCTTTTTTTTATCGCGAATTTGAAAATACCGATTTCGAAGCTTAGTAGAATCATAGACTGATAAAGGTGTGTGTAATATATAAATCCTAATAACTACTAAATATTTAGTTTTTGCCCTTGTGTAAATGTAGAATCGGTGCAGGGTGCAATATTGACGCGCCGCGAGTGACGGAGGTGCACGATGTACAATGCTGAGCTAACTTGATTCCTTCCTTGTACTGAAGCACTGGAGTTGAAAACATTCACTAAAAGCTTGAGCGGCTTCATCTCTGAGAATGACTGCGGAACTTTTCTCCATCTTTTGTATAGATTTTAAAGATATTGTGGTTTTCAAACTGAATTTAAAAGAACGTATCTTTTCAAATATATTTATTCAGTGATTTTCAAAAACAAATCTTAGCTTTTCATTTTAAAAACTTTCTACTTTACATTAGAAATACTTATAATTACATACAATGTTTACTTTTAGTGAAATTGGACAAAATCGTGAATGTACTGTCAGTTTTACAGTCAGCGTGCTACTTACTGCTCCCGTACCTGTGGCACTTGTGTAATATCATTCAGGGGTCTTAAAATAAGAAGTGGACGCTTTTAAATGGGCAGACTAAATGGGTAAAATCGACTGAAAAATGTAATAGTTCCTTTTACGAAAGAAAGGACATCTCAATTATACATTATACATTGCCTGAAATGGCGACCTACCCAAGAAGTTATTTTAAGCCAAGTATGAATGAAAAATGAGTGAAGGATGATTGTGGCGCGATCTTGAGTCTTGTTACTGAATAAGGCCGACATGTTTCTTAGACAGGGCTGTTAATTAATGGCCCGATAGCCAAAGGCAACTAAGGGACCTACATTTTAACGCAGGATATGAACCACGATTTTGTCTGGTTTACTATTTACGAACCGGTCTAATTATGAGGACGGGCTTATGAACGTAGTATTCAATAGTGCGGACGTTAATCCCTACTAGGGAATACTGCGTCCACAAGCCATCGTTCACAGCTATCCACAATTCGTGACCTCCAAGTAGCTGGATTACAGACGCCACCGTCCCAGTCTTTTATTGTCAATGTTTCTTCAGCAATTTTTTTAATGTTCCCAGTGAGCCTACGGGTTCACGGAAGATAATCTGATAGTTGCGTTTCGATCAGACTGTGTTAAAGATTATGAGTATTACTATAAAAACGTCAGTAACATGACGTCTATGTATTAATTTTGATGCCCTTTCGTAATTGATAAAATTTATGTCGTTATGAAGCTACTTATTTTAGAATACGTACAAATTTTAAATGTAGAACTAAACGGTTAAGTAAAAATACAGCTGTAAAGAACAATACGGAAACGAACAGTGATTTGGGACCAGACAATGTCTTTAGAAATGAGCGTGGGGATTGAATGACTGCCAACATCACTAAACAATGCCAAAACCATTGTTTCCAATTCACCCAAATTTAGTCGATCGCTTTTTTTGTTATCAAACCCACATACATTAAACTAAATCAATAAAACCATTACTAAACAGTTTAACCGTAAACCATATAGCTCGTAATTTTGTAATTTTACGTCAGTTTCTTGATATTCCACCGCCAACGCCTTCGGACATAAAGGAATTAAAAAAATCTTGAGTCCAAAAATATAAATATTACTAAAGCATTTTTGTACTTTTATTTTTGACTCGCTTATTATAAAAAAATAAATTAAAACAGTTGGATGTGAATTGATTATTTATAGCCTCAGGAAAATTACTGCATGGGTATGAAACTGTGCGCAGATCTGAGTCGCTATTATGGCTGACTACAGCGATTAAATGTCATTCAAATCTAAAAAAGCGTACTAGCTATTGATATGGGAAAAACTACTGATTTGAGGAAATTAACTTCGGCGGAAAATATGTATTTTAAACAGTCATCAAATAGTGATGACATATATACAACATCGCTCGGCGCTTATCCAGTTTGCTAATTTATTTGGACTTCTTAAATAATAATGATCTGCGTTTTATCCTCCAACTAAAGATACACAATCATTAATCTGTGAATTCTTTATGTCTTAAAGGTAATTTTTGTTACACGCTGTTCAATTCACTCGTTACATTTTTTTAAGAGGATGGCGGCCTCTTTCTGATCTTGCATCTGCCCTAGACAATTATTTTGTGAGTGTTGCGTTATCAATCAACACAAAGGGATAGCCGATTGGGTGCAAGAAAGAAAATTGCGCTAAAACTTTTCATTATCGTTTGCATTTGAATTTACCAATTTACGAACCTTTGCTCTGAAGATTGGCGCGCTTCCGAATGTGCCACCGACTCACCTGAATTATATAAAGTGTTATTGTCGTTGTCGTATTAACACAATAACTGCAATGTTCAAAAACGTAGAAAAACTTAACAGTGTATCAAGAGGCTACTTATGCATATAAAAAGCGGAAAATATAAGACAAAATAATAGAAAATAAAGATCTGTTACACCTATAAAAAGCTGAAAATATAAAATATCAGAACAAATGGACCTAAATTTAATATCAAGAAGATTCAATTTGAAATACCATGGCTAACAAGAACAATATGAGAATTCGTGGCATTGCATACACTTGACATACGAGACAAGACAGTGCGTTCGGTATATCATGGAATTCCTGGATTTATACATGAGTAGAATGCCATTTTTGATGCAATATTTTGTTTATAAAATCAAATAATGTATTTTTTCAAAGTTAAAATCATACAAATGTTCGAATAGGAATGATTAGAAGGAGAGATTAGAAGAAGCA
Organism: Flexamia atlantica; assembly: GCA_035578135.1. Lineage (NCBI taxonomy): Eukaryota > Metazoa > Arthropoda > Insecta > Hemiptera > Cicadellidae > Flexamia > Flexamia atlantica. The sequence goes on from JAQJVK010000006.1 coordinate 56,293,533, forward strand.
CAATTATGAAAAGTTATAGACCTAAAATAAATCGTAATGTAATCAAAGGTGTACACATAAGATGAGCAAGTAAATGCAAATAACAAGCTAAACAATATTTTTACTAAGTTAGCAAATTTATTTTCGTTGAAAAGTTGAGAAAGTTTTAAATTATAAGCAACGGTTATAACATTCAGGGGATCACAAAACCATTTATCTAACATAATATTTTACCTTTTTATTTATTCTTTTATAACATGGCTCTTAGGTTAGGAAAGCGACCTGTAATTCTAGAACCCTGCTGTGAACCAAGCAAATACAGTTAGCTTATAACCTTAAAAATATTTTAAATTATTTAAGTCACATTGAAAAAATGATATAGAATGTGTTTTGCAGGTACAAAGAAACAGTACAATACTTAGTTCTAAAACATTCTGAAGGAAGAGCTGTCTAGAACGTGGCACTTCACCCTTGCAATGAATCCGCTGAACCTTAATTAAACATTTTCCGCTCGAGCTCTCATGTATGGAGGAACAACCAGTCAGCTATTTCGCCTTCTGATCCGAGCAACGCAGTATTTTGTTCTAGTTTCAAAATAACAGTGTCAGCCAGGGTTCATCCTAATCCAGTTTAGTCTAAAATCTAAGTTGAAGAATTGAAATCGTGTCTTCCTTCTTGTTGATTTGTAACACAACATACACGAACAGTAACAAAAACAAGTTATTTTGATATAGTATAAATCTATCTGAAGTCATAGCCATATGTTTTGTCTCTCATATACTTATTGCTAACGATTTAATAATTAAGCTTTGTTCTAAATCAAACGGATCTGGCAGTGTGGAAAAGTGGAAAAAGCGTATATCCTTTATCTTATTAAGAATAGCGGGTTGTATCGTATTGATCTACAACAGGTTTGAACAACCGATTTACATGTATGTGATGATCTAATTAGTTTATGTTTTCATTAAATCACTGCTTAGGTCTAGAAAAGTGTACAGTATTTTATGCTCTAAGATACAATTAAAGACCAGAGAAAAAATATTTCATCAGTTTGGCACAACAAAATTGTGTCATACGCATAGTTGTATTTACTAATTACCTAAGGATCCGAAGCCGAAGCAAAAGTTATCGTATACGTTAACAACTTGATTAATCATTCTAATGAGCGATTGACGTCAAAACAAGCAGATAGTTGGGACCTTGGTCTCGGACAACACAGGTACAAACTTGGCAAGGACGTAAGGTGCACGGCAGCGTAGAATAGCGTCCAAACAATGTGGACAATGGCAATGATGCCAAATATGCATTATAAATATTAATTTCAAACCAAATTAAATCAAACTGCTTTACGAAAAAGAAATAGTTGAAATTAGCAAAAAAATTCAAAGGTAATTATTTTTAATTAACTTAAATTTTCACAAAATGTTTTACAAAATAAAAACGCCGTTAAACTTGTTTTGCAATTTCTTTTATGAAATAGAACATTTTCACCGATAGAAATTATTGTGAAGCATATTTGCTTCAAAGTAATGCTGATTTCTAATTAACTTTAATTATATTCTGTGATATTCATTTGCTCATATTACGATTACAAATTAACGACTTTAAAAAAATACTCCAAAACGGAGTTTACAAAAATTAACATCTTCAGACTTTATCTTTACTTTCATTTTGAGAAGTGTAGCCTCCAATATAATACAAACAACAGTACTCACCATGTAAGAAAAACAAACAACAAAAGACGTCCCCGAACTAAAAAGTCTAGAAAAGTTAACTTGCCACTTATCTTGCACGTCTATCCCCTCTTAATTTTTTAAAAGAATAACCTAATTTGAAAATAAAGTGTGACATATTCTCTTAACAAATAGGTTAATTTATTAAAATAATACTCAGTATCAAATTCAATAGCCTCTATAATAAAGTATTCATGCTGAAATATCTACTTCCGAGGGCCGCTTCGCAAACTAAATTCAAGATGTTTATAGAAGAATGCCGGGTTTTTGAATGAACGCTACCCAAAGTATTCAAACGATTTGAATGTAAAATTTAAGAGAAAGAAAATTGTTTTTCATACCTTAATAATTTGTTATAGGAGCTCGATTTTATGCTTTGGAGACAACAAAGCGTATTAGATTTGTATAAGCTTCCAGTAACCCAGCATTCATTTTTAAACACCCTGTATTTATAACTTGGATCTGATAAAAGAAAACGGAATAATATTTTATTTTTTAATTTCATCAATCCAATTTAAATACTTCCTCGATTATTTGATTTGACTAAAGTAGCTACATTCAAATTGTAACATCAATTATTAAATTCAAAATAGAATGCCATTAACAGAAAGCCGCAAACATAATTTTTTTACTGTTTATCAAAATTTTACCTAAACCTATTAATAAGGAGCAAAAGTGGTACTCTTTGGTGCGCAGTGTTGTTTTACGTTTTACGAATAATGTTTTTTATCATACAGAGGAAATAATTTTTAATCGTTGAAATTCTTACCATAAAATGGCAACAGATGTTACTGAGATAATGCGTTATTCAATTTCTGGTTCAACAATATTTACAATATTCACATCTATGTTGTTTACGATCAACCTTTAAATATCGCGAACCACGCTTTCAGCACAATATATTAAATGAATTAAACGGTAACAACGTTTGAGGGTAGAACACTGAAAAAAATCACGGCTGACTAGTTAGTATTAGTTTTTTCGGACGATTTAGAGAACAAAAAGTTTGATGTTTTTAGTACATTATGATAAAAAATACTTTCTTTTATCGCTAGATGTTATTTTTTTTATCAAGACAACACCGACAGTTTTGATAATTCAGGTCTCGTTGTGAAGATAATTAATTTCAGTGTGATATTTTTAAATGCTCGGTGTGAAGTTTTCCACGAAATGAAATTATGACGGTCAGACTAAAGGAAGAAGCTCTAGACACTTTAAAAAGACATTTCAAGGAATATCTGATTATAATAAACATTGTTTTATCTGCATTCTATAAACAAAAAATTTAATGTCCTCAAGTTTTGTGAATATTATATATCAATTTCCTTATAAAATTACGAAATTCAGTCTCCTCTTCTTTCATAAGTCTTCTATTATATGAAAAACAATGCTGCTCAAGAAAAAAAAATCAACTATACGATATTGATGCGTATTTTCTCAGTAGAATTAATTTTTAATTAATGTTTGGGATAATAAAGAAAATCTGGGTTGATCATGTAAATTTAATCACAGTTTTCCTCCACCTCCTTCACGGTACTATTACCAAACGGGTTTATTGCTTATAAATCCTTGTTTTGATCTCCGTAAGGTGCCGCGATTGAAATTTGATGAAATATTCCTTACTGAAGCGCTCTGGCTTATGTTCAAGAACTAATCCAATATTGTAATGTTTTTATAAGATTCCTACTATTTAAACAATCATAATGTTTAAGAAGCCTTGGAACTACCGTGATTAAAATTATTAATCATAATCTTACTAGCTTTATTACAGCAACCTTTGAGTATATTAGATGTATTACAAACGTTCATCTTCATCCTAATTGCAATGTATTGAAAACGTATCTCAGTCTATGAGGAAATAAAACTGAGTAATTCTTATCAACAGAACAAGCACTAGTTTTTAATTACTTTTATAATTTATTTATCTTTATTTACGTGTTGCCTTGGAGCCATAAGAGCAATGTAATACAAAAGTCATTGTTTCTGATTATGAATGAAACAATTATTTTGTTAAGGGGATTCTCTTTTTAATATAAAAGCAATAAGTATCCTTTGCGGTCCTTTTATTCCTGAACGTAGTTCCATCGACTCATATAAAATATAAACCTCGGTCCCTCTCTCATTGTTAAAGGTGATGTACCATGAAATTTACATCATTTCAGGTTATATCAGCTCATGTTCTGAATATATGCAATATCATACAGCATGATAAGTTCATGTATCATGCTAATCAAGATATTATTCATGATAAGTTGTGATTTCTTCATGAGGTACGAGTGTTTAGGGTAATAACGTTTTATCCTTTATAAGAGACTACAAGAATCTCTTTCTACCCAAGTCCTGTAGTTTAGTAGAAGCAAGTATTAACGTCCACTTTGACTTTGTAGCAAAACGAGTGAGTGAAAGACAAAGAAAAAAATCTAATGAACACAGATTATATCTCGGTGTAATCTTGCACGGGTTTTGCCCAGCTCCTGGAGCGGTCCCAAGAAACTCAGGACCATTACAAAGTTGGTACATAAATAGTTAACTGTCCAGGAGCCGCGGTCATCTATCACAGACTGTGCAGTTAGCGCGTCGCCGGGCAAAACACGGCCAGGAACGAGGCGGCCGCACTGTTGCATGCGGTGCTACGTTTCCCTTGTGTGAGAAATTGAAAATTGAGCACGGGTTATTTGATAAATAAGATAAAATTAAGCTGAAATATATTAGTCTGCTTAGTCTGATTTTAGTCTTATCAGTCTATTAGTTCTGATATTAGGGGTTTACTTTGCCTTTAACGGTCTATTTCTTACAGCTAATGCAGTAGTAGTTTATTCAACTATTTTACTATGAAAATAAGTTGAAGGAATGTAAGTTGGATATATAAATATTTCAGGAGTTCTTAAAGGCTGAACAACATGCAACCAAAATTTCCTCCGGAGTTAAACAAAACTCACCACTTTCACTCATGATGGAATAGGTCAAATCGTACTTGAGGTTAGCCACAAAACGACTAAATGAAGAATGGTAGTGGAACAATCAGCTTTAGACTAGGGACACAAATAAACTAAAACATGACCTTAAGTCGAAAAATCAGCTTATGTGCGAATTTTGTGATTTCTAACACGACACGACTTCGTCAATTTACGAGCTCTCTATGGCCTTTATGATAAAAGTCATAAAATTACTCCTGTACCATAAAGCAGGATTACTAGCTGCGAAATTACTCCTGTCACTTTATGCAACCGTTTATTTTTTATTTACTTTAATGTTGTACATATAATTGACGTTACATGATTAGTAGTGCTTACTGCAACGATAGTAGATGAAAGCATAAACAATTCTCGTTGTAAAGTGCGCAGAATTTTATGCACGGTTTCGTATTTTTGCTTATTTTCTCATCCACCTTTGAAACTTTACGCTGCATATTCTCCTTTTAATATTCAGAACTAACGTTCTAAAAAATAGAAAGGTGTCTTTTGTGGTTGCAAACCTTCTCAATAAAATAACATTTTTTAACTCCATAGGGATGTTTTAGAGAAATAATTTTTTATAGTACATTTAAATGCTGGATATTAATCAAATACGTCTTGTAACACTTCAAATATACTTACACGTATACTGCACTCACAAACAAGACGGTAAAATTTAAAAGCTCTAGAAATTTGATAACCTTTTTGATAATTAATTTTAGTAATCAATGATAGTTATTTATATTCTTGATAATGAATTATAAATTACTCTCACTTACTACTTACCCACAGTAAACAATATGTATAATCTTAACAAACCTTCTATCGATAATTCTCCTTCTATTGAACTCTATAAACTGAGAATGCATTTCCAATATTTTACTTCAAACATTCACAGTTAACCCTTACCAATACCTTCCTATTTTTAAATAAATACCTTCCTTTTTCCTAAAATATTATGATCATTTCGTCTACCTCGTGTTTTGAATGCAACATGCGACCAAGTCCATTAAAACATCATGAAAAGATGCAATACACAAAACTTGAGTTTTCCCCTGGATTGCAGCACGGTGGTGAAAACATTCAGTGAAAACGAGAAAGGCTTCATCTTTAGATGTAACTGTGAACAAGATTTCCTTCACATTTATGTTTTCCATTCCATTTTACACAATAAATAACGTACCTTATTTGTTCAGGTTTCTTTTTTACACAATACTGTAGCCTCTCACATTAAACCACGTGATAACTGTAATTAAATAGTCAATTACAAACTACGAAAAGTACCGAGTACGATATACTACAAGTACGGTACCATAATTACCATAAATAGAATTTTACAAATTTGTTTAAAGAAGTATAATCTTTTTTGTTTTAATACATAATATAATGTTTCAAACAATCAGCTAGTATCTCTTGTTCACTATTTGTTTTATTCTTTCGCTCTGGAAATAAGAGAAGAATATCTTATAATCTCCTATGCTGTGGAGTAATTTTATGAAGCGAGATTGTAACATTGGAAATCATAATTTGTTCACTTAGTATGTAGTTTTTTCTAAAATCGATCTCTTTAAAACAGGCTACCAATGTACTTAGTTTTGCAATATTTAATTTGAAAACTGCTCAAATCGCACAACTTATTATCCAAACAGATTACAGAAACTGTAATTAATTAACACTATATGTACGGTATGTTAAAACTACCACAAGTTATTAAGCATAATTTGTCGTATGGAGGCCGAAAGGAGCTTTTAAACTGAACACGACGAGCCTAAGATGTGCACAGAAACAGCCAGAGGTTTACATAGGTTTCCGTCAACAGCGAAGCTCAATGAAGTGTTAGCAATGAAAAGGTGGAGTAACTTGTTGAGGAATCCAAAGAATAAAGTTAAATCATATAATGTTTTGTCGTAGGATGAGCAACAGCAGGGGCGACGCGACAGCACCTGCCGCGGGGAGGTGGCACTGGTCAGCTACTGTGGCGACGCGACAGCACCTGCCGCGGGGAGGTGGCACTGGTCAGCTACTGTGGCGACGCGACAGCACCTGCCGCGGGGAGGTGGCACTGGTCAGCTACTGTGGCGACGCGACAGCACCTGCCGCGGGGAGGTGGCACTGGTCAGCTACAGGGGCGACGCGACAGCACCTGCCGCGGGGAGGTGGCACTGGTCAGCTACTGTGGCGACGCGACAGCACCTGCCGCGGGGAGGTGGCACTGGTCAGCTACTGTGGCGACGCGACAGCACCTGCCGCGGGGAGGTGGCACTGGTCAGCTACTGTGGCGACGCGACAGCACCTGCCGCGGGGAGGTGGCACTGGTCAGCTACAGGGGCGACGCGACAGCACCTGCCGCGGGGAGGTGGCACTGGTCAGCTACTGTGGCGACGCGACAGCACCTGCCGCGGGGAGGTGGCACTGGTCAGCTACTGTGGCGACGCGACAGCACCTGCCGCGGGGAGGTGGCACTGGTCAGCTACTGTGGCGACGCGACAGCACCTGCCGCGGGGAGGTGGCACTGGTCAGCTACTGTGGCGACGCGACAGCACCTGCCGCGGGGAGGTGGCACTGGTCAGCTACAGGGGCGACGCGACAGCACCTGCCGCGGGGAGGTGGCACTGGTCAGCTACTGTGGCGACGCGACAGCACCTGCCGCGGGGAGGTGGCACTGGTCAGCTACAGGGGCGACGCGACAGCACCTGCCGCGGGGAGGTGGCACTGGTCAGCTACTGTGGCGACGCGACAGCACCTGCCGCGGGGAGGTGGCACTGGTCAGCTACTGTGGCGACGCGACAGCACCTGCCGCGGGGAGGTGGCACTGGTCAACTACTGTGGCGACGCGACAGCACCTGCCGCGGGGAGGTGGCACTGGTCAGCTACTGTGGCGACGCGACAGCACCTGCCGCGGGGAGGTGGCACTGGTCAGCTACAGGGGCGACGCGACAGCACCTGCCGCGGGGAGGTGGCACTGGTCAGCTACTGTGGCGACGCGACAGCACCTGCCGCGGGGAGGTGGCACTGGTCAGCTACTGTGGCGACGCGACAGCACCTGCCGCGGGGAGGTGGCACTGGTCAGCTACTGTGGCGACGCGACAGCACCTGCCGCGGGGAGGTGGCACTGGTCAGCTACTGTGGCGACGCGACAGCACCTGCCGCGGGGAGGTGGCACTGGTCAGCTACTGTGGCGACGCGACAGCACCTGCCGCGGGGAGGTGGCACTGGTCAGCTACTGTGGCGACGCGACAGCACCTGCCGCGGGGAGGTGGCACTGGTCAGCTACTGTGGCGACGCGACAGCACCTGCCGCGGGGAGGTGGCACTGGTCAGCTACTGTGGCGACGCGACAGCACCTGCCGCGGGGAGGTGGCACTGGTCAGCTACTGTGGCGACGCGACAGCACCTGCCGCGGGGAGGTGGCACTGGTCAGCTACTGTGGCGAGAACCCAATTAAAACAAATCAATTACATGGTGGCCAAACGGTTTGTTTTAAATAATCCTGTTTCAATAAAAGTATTTTGTAAAATGTCCGTAAGCATTTTAATCTTTTATCCTACTCGTAGATGCTAAGGTTTTCCGATACAAAAAAAGTAAGAGTATTAATTAAAGTCTTCTTTTTGAAAACAGTATCAATCTTACCCCTAACATTTTTAAATTTTGATATCGCAAATTTATATTTAGTCTTTAAATTTATGTTGATTTTTTTTTATGACAGAAACAGAATTCTAAGTGTACAGTATTAGTCATAGGATAAAATATTTCGACTCCGCAGATTACCAACAATCAACCATTCTTTTTCAGCTTAATTTTGACAATGTTTACGTTAATCTGACGGTTCATTTCACATCAAATCCTTTTACAAGTACGTTATTAATTAATACCACAAATAGTTTATATGTAACAACCTTTTCGTACAGTAGCACTGTAAAAAATCATTGCATTGTAAAAATTTTAAGTTGCAACTTTGCACATTATGGAAATAAAGAATTTATTTATTTATTTTATTCATATTTATTGAGATTTAAATTTAGTTATATACTACTATTTCCATAATATAGTAAATTTATATTTTTACAGTAGACGTATCATAGTTTTTTGCACTGAAGGGTGTCTCGCAAACTTATATTTAGTCTTTGAATTTATGTTAATTTCTTATATCACTAACTGAAAACTAAAAGTACAGTGATAGTAATAGAATAAAATAATTCAGCTCCATTCCGTACACATAACATAAATGTTTACTGTACTGTGATTGGATTCCTAAAATGATTATTTTACGTTTATCACCACAGTCTCTCAGTAGACCCATCCCAAGTACCTCTTGAAATAAATACGTTCGTAAAGCAATCGCATAACCGATTTTATTGGCTGTAAGACCGCTTGGAACATAAAACGCTTGCCTCCAAAAAGGAAAATAAAAAAAACGTACATTTACATGACACACTAACGAAAGCACTCGTTTTTCCCGAAGTGTAAGCTCATGGATATATGTATGGAGAAAATCTTAAATAGACCTGTAACAAACTATGCAAGGAAATAAATAAATACATAATTTATAAAAGTTTTTATTAAGTAATTGATCACCAAATTCCAAAGCTCCGATTGTCGTGACAACTCTTGTCAAGCGAAATATAAATAATAAATGAATTTTCATTAATCAAAATATACAGGGTGTTTCAGAACTCCCTACCAATTTGTAGGGCATTGTTCCTGGACAAGAAACATATCTAAATATCATATTTAAACTGTCCGGAAGTCTTTAGTTACTCGCACAGCCGCCATTTTGTTTTTTTCACTTATTAATTTATTTCTGAAAAATGGTTAAACATACGAGCTTGAAACCTTGCACAATCATTTATGACAACTAGACAAAGCTACAAAAAAATTATGACAATTTTTCAAATTCATAAAACAAAATGGCGGCCATTTAAAATTTTGTTTCTTAAATAACTAAAAAAATGTTGATTTTACAAAAGTTTACAAGAATAACTTTTTTTAGTTAATTTAATTACAAATCGATTTACACCTTATTTTTTTCAAGATTGGACGAATATTAACTGAGATATGGCAGCTTTAGTGATACGTGACCGCTGGAGGTTAGTTGCAGTGCATGCCGAGGCATGCAGCTTAAGTCTGCCACATCAATGCAACAGTCTCCGTCCGCTTTGCATGTTATTTATAAGCGATAGTAGATTATTTAAAACAATAATAAAATACTACACAACCTCAAAATTAGCCTTTTTATCAATTATCTATCATTAGGATGGCTTTAAAATGTCTCTCCTTTTTACTGTCTTTAAAATTCACACAAAAAACCCAAACTTTTTATATCATCTGTGATGAAAGTTAACGTAATTGTTTACAAACTATTCAGCTGATTTTATTGTTGCCTGAAAATGTTATCCTTTATTCAGTGTAGTTTTTCAATGTTATTCAATTAATGTAGATATTCAATTTGCCTTGCTTTCTGATACAGGAGAAAAGGCGAAAGGAGAATTTATCCGTGTACATTTATTACTGCTATAGAATCTCAGTTTTTCTGTGAACACTGTCTTGCCCACCCAGGGTCGAAAAGTAACCATTTAAATCATCTGGGCCAAGAAAATCGTCTTTGACCTCCCATGACGAGCTTCCCGGAGGAAAAGCAGGAAAAGGCGCACAGATAATGCCGTGATAATAATGCCGGGTGATAACGTGATTGTTTTATTTATGTTCATCGTCTTTGAAATCATCTGAACCCATGACGCCAACATTTCTTTTTCAGAAATAAAACCACGATTTATCAACGCTAATTATTTACAATGCAGCCCAAATAACCAAACTAAATAAGAGATAAATGTTATTTATGTTTATAAATGGAAAGATTTCATCTTGGGTTAAAACCAGTTCAAGACTAATGTGAGCCTCAGCTGCACACAGCCTCACGTGACGTTTAAGCTACTTAATGTTTCACCCTGAGGTTCCTCGGTACAAACGGCAGGAACAAATGTTTCACTTTGTGATTTTAGCAATCGTAACTTTTCAATTGAAGTTGCCGTTTATTTTCCAACCACAAATGAAATCCAACTAAAATATTTTAAACCACTCTAATGAATATATTGTCACGATTTAAGTTGTTTCCTGAGCCCGCTCCCAACCTGTCAACACTTCATAGTACTATTTATTTTTCGTTCGCCGGTTAATTAACAATTTGGGATTAAAGGGTAATGACAAAATATTTAACCGTCACGCTTTTGGAATAATAAGCATTATCCTTTTGGTAAAGTACTAGATCCATTGGTTACCACTGCAATTCACAAACAGACTGGCTATAAGAAAATTTTCTGGCGTATTTCGTTACTTGGAAGTTCCAGTGAATGTAAAAATTTTTAAATGTCCTTACTAGAGATATTTCATCATGGGTTACATTAGACAAATTACTTTGAAATGGGGACCTACCAACCCAGGTAGGTATTTTAAGCCAAGTATGAATGACAGATGAGTGAAGGATGATTGTGGCGCGATCTTGTAGTCTTGTTACTGACTAAGGCCGACATGTTCCTTAGACAGGGCTGTTAATTAATAGCCCAACAGCCAAATACAAAGGGTTTTATAAAACTACAAGAACATTTTTTTGAGGGAAGCTAAAATTATGATACTTTATGAAAAGGTATAGAAGTATGTCTAGTACCTGATATAAAAATATCTTTGATCTCGGCCGAATAGTTTTTTGTATATGGATTTTTAAAGTCATATCTTCATTAGAAAGCGCTCGGAAAACGTGTTTTTTTGTGTTCCGACCGCAATAAAAAAAATGAAATAGGTTGTTGAAAAAATCAACTTATATGACGTAACGTAGAATTAAATAAGCTAAATTATGGTATATAATTTATAACAATTGGCCAGATAGTTTATCCATGAGAAGCGTTCAAACTCGAGTATATTGCTTTTTTAAACGGACAAGAGGTTGTAGAAATTAATAATAGAGTATATGCAAAGAAGATTATTTGGAACAAGTTACAAGTTTCTAACAAGAATTATGGTACAAACATCTTTTACTACCTCTATCCAACATTTGATTCGCAAAAAAAACACTGAGGGCTGTTTTTTAGGGGTAACCTCTAGTAAGCTGCTACGTAGGTTTTACTCGTGCGGAAACAATAAAACGCTGATTTATGTTAGTTTTCCTCACACGAATGTTTTGTGTCGGAACTTTATGGCTTTATCTTTCTCGCAAACCGGCTGCTACATTGTGCATGAGCTCAGGAACATGCTATGTTACTTGGCATTTCAAGGCTTAAAATGTAACTTTATGCATAAGCGCTATGGGAACATATACTGTGATGTTCTCCTACTTAAATTCCCATAAAAATGGGATTATTGTAATTGAAGTAAATGAAGTAATTATGTAAAAAATAGTAAAATTATAAAAAAAAACAAAAAAAATATAGATTAATGTATTAGCAGTGAACATTTATTTTCAATGAACACAGATGTTACGGAAGTCTTATGAGCTAATGTAAAAAACCAAACAAAAAGGGTTTTCCCGTAGGTTACCTCAGCGTTTTTTCCAAATAAAGAGCCTTAGTTTACTTAATTGAGGCCCAAACTCAAACTCATCAAGCTCAAACCAACTTAAAAACCTTCCCCGTTTGAAGCTAATGACTAAATCCTTTTTTAAAGCTAGTAATTAAAATAAAAAATAAATAAAAGTCAATTAAATCGTACCCACGCCTATATCCCCCGGCGATTAATTCCCGATGAAAACAAAACTCGTTCATGATCGGAATTGTTTATATCAGCAATATTTGTTTTAATTAAATCATCTGAAACAAAAATGTCAGCTTTGCATATGGGTTTTTTAGTTCCAAATTTCGCCACTGCTTACAATTAATTTACCAACAGATCCAATGTCCGACTTGAATATGCTTGAAGAAGGCCATCTCTAGGAATATACGAGGCGTGTCAATTAAGTTATTACTTCGTTAAATAAAACAATTATTATAATAGTTGGCTAAAACCGTTTTAGTTCATTATGGTAAAGCAAGGAGTTTTTTAATTACAGTCAAATTTCATATTTTACCCCTTTTTTAATTGACAGTTGTAAGACTAACCATACATGCACAACACAAAGATAAGCTTCACTATAGTAGTTATTTATTACCATTTTACACATAGTTGTGAAAAATTAAATAACAACTTTCAGAAATTTTTATTTCTTTCTCTATTTTCTATTGTGTTTCGTTTTACGTTACCTTAAGCGAGTACTAAGATATTGGCTTTATTCACATTTTTATCCACGCCCTTGCATTGTTTTTTTTTCTCATTTTATACATGTATTAATAATATTTTTATAAGGCATTAATTTAATTTTTAATGTGGGTTAGTTTAACATATTAACACATTCAACTTCTTATATCCAAGCTCTGCGGCGCCGACAGAAGACATCTTTGCCATAAACGGAGGAGGAGGGTTCGTACACGTGACAGACCTTCTTGAGAAGTCCATAAATCTTGAGACATAAACTTGATTTTTAAGATCTTTGTGTTTACGAGTTGAACAAATTTAAGCACGTCATTTGACTAAAGACAAACATAACCTAGTTTGAATCGTTTCTTCTGCTATTCATAAACGTGTAAATTGTTCGTTTCCTATTGTATTGATTAATAGTTTAATAAATATTAACTTATGAGATTTAATCAAAGTATTTTAAATTTAATAACATAGCAATGCCTGCAACTCGGGTTTGGGTGTTAAATAATGGCAAAAATACACGATAAAAGTTTTTATTCTTCATTACAAATCATGAGTTTGAAATATGAATGTAACGCAAACCGATCGAATTAATTTAAATTTAATTAATAAACAATTTCGGATCGCCAACCTAAGCGGAGTCCCAAGAGTTGAGTCGGTTTAATTGAGTTCTACAGCAGTCGACCGCTGGACAAAGGACCACAGGTCTCCAATTGCAGCATCAAGCACTTTTGTAGACTAATGAACACCATTTTTAATTGTAAAGGTGTCAATTTAGCAGTATAAGGTTAAGTTAAGGCAACATTGTAAAAGAAAATGATTCAGTATTTGTAGTTATTAATGAATGTTTTATAAAAACATACAAAAATGAATAGAAATCTAACATATTATAATAAGTTAAATGTAGGCTTACTCGTTCCAAAGACATAAACGTAAAATAAATTGATGCGTGTGAAGACAAAATTTAAACTTATGTTCGTGGCGCTTGGTTAGTAATCCGCAAATTCCCAACTCGATACCAATCAAAATCATGAGAAAGTTTCAAAAAGTTCTCAACTGGACGCAGTCGCTGGGCGGCCGACTGACACTGCGGTCTAACAAAACATCGACGTGAAAATTAAAGAGTGTATTTATTCAATTCCTTATCTTATATATTAAAAAATTTTTGTAAAACTAATGACAGCGACCCTGGCCGTTCTACTGGACCGATTTACATGCGGGTTGTACCAAAACGAAGGTTGTCGGCCCTATATTTGCAGGTTTTATTTGAATTTTGAAAATATTTATGTTAACTGGGTCAAAAATGGAAAATAAACTTTTCTTATGGAGATTTAACATGGGAGAAAAAATCAACTTTTATCAACTTTTCCAATCCTTTGGACAGTTCGTCTGAGACTTCCACTGGACCCATTTTTATGCAGTTTGAACCAAATAAAAGCTCAACTTTTCTATATTTGCAGGTTTTATTTACTTTTTTGTTATCTTGCTTTTTTAAACTAAAAAAATCCACATTTCCAAACCTTTGCAATGGTATAATTTGACAGTCATTCATTCAGCTGATTGTGAAGACACGAGGTACTTTGTCTAACGACAGAAAAAGAGCAAACGCTCAAGAAACATTTGGTTTATCATGGTAGGTATACATAAAAATGTATGCATTATGTATTATCCTTTAGATTAAAAAACAGTTTTATATAATTTAAATTATAGAGTTTTATAGGTGGAAATAAAAAATAAGATTTGACTGCTAAATTGTTTAATATTATAACTATTTAAATTATGTGAAACAGCTGATTTCAATAACGTTGATGGTCCAAATGTTTATTAAAATGGCATATTGTAAAAGATCGATTTCAATGATTCACACTCATATTGAATGTCATTTTGAGCCCTACGATGAATGCTACATTTCAACAAATTTATGTTAATTGGGTTCAAAGGAAAATTTACTTTTCTTATGGAGATTTAACATAGGGAAAAATTGAACTTATGACAGTGAGCCTGATATGGTTCTATTGGGCCGATTTACTCACGACTGTTAACAATTAAAAGATAATTGTATCTATATTGGCCCATTTTGCTTCGATTTCAGCTTTTACTCCACTATATTGTCCAAAAACGAAAAGTAAAGTCTCTTAAGACAGTAACACGGGTAAAATTTTAAGCCTATTCTGAGTGAGATCTGGAGTTCTATGGGTCCGATTTACATTTATTTAGGTTGTGTTAAATGAAAGGTAATTAACTCTATATATTCCCATTTGCCTGAAAAGATAAATATTCCTTCAATTTATATGTTAGAAATGGAATATAAAATATTTTCTATTCATTAGTATTGTTTTTACTGATCAACTGAATATAATAGAACAGATCAGCTGATTATTAAGCTTTGTTTTAAAACACATGTTTTACTTTCATAGAATGGTTTGTTTATGTTGTAATTTTACTTTATTTTAGGTTAGTGGTGATTGAATGAGTAAAATTTTGTTTCAAAGAACATGACAAATAACATATTTTAACCATTGTTTACCATCGGTATACCATTGTTTTAGGTACCGATTATCCAGCCTTAAGTTTTCCAAGCTAACTTTTTCATTTCATGTCTGACAATAAACTTATTATGAAGAAACCCCTTATTTTTTATGCTTACCCCTTTACATGGAGAAAGTATTTTTTGTCAAAATTTTTGAATTTGAGTTGTTAGTGGAAATATTTTTTTAGTGTTCCCCGAATCCAAAAATATTGATTTCGGAGAAAGGATTGTTTTTGCCAAAATGTTTAAATTTGAGTTGTTAGTGGATATATTTATTTTAGTGCTCCCCGAATCCAAAAAAAGTTGTTTTCAGATTGGTGTCTAACCATCCGTGTGTGTGTGTGTGTGTGTGTGTGTGTGTGTGTGTGTGTGTGTGTGTGTGTGTGTGTGTGTGTGCGCGTGCGTGCGCGCGCACGCGCGCGCGCGCGTTTGGGTATGAGTGTGTGGATGTGTGGATGTATGTGAACAGAGCTAGAGATGACACCAATGGTCCGATTTTCATGAAGTTTGGCATGTAGGTATAAAAACCATGATTCCTCCAGATGTTTTTCCACTTTTTTGAATTTTAGATTTTTATGGGTATTTACCCCATAAAACCCATAAAAACTACAAAATTCCAAATTTTTCAAAAACGGCTCTAACGATTTTGACAATACTTTCATGATTTGAAGTGCTTAAGATGCCAAACAAAACAACACCACCTGTGTCTCTGTAAAAATAAAGGTTCAGAAGTTATGGAAATAAGTGTTAACAAATTCAAAATTTTCTGTGTAGAATCAAAAAACATCATAAAATACAGGGTGTTACATTAGAAAAAATAAAGTGTTCCGCCATATTGGAAAATTAAAGGAAATTTCAAAAATTGAAATACGTACCTAAAAGCAGCAAAAAAATGGGTTTCCGCTTAAGAGGTTTAAGTCATACTTTAATTAAAATGGTAGCTATTGGAAAACTTAGGCTGGGGACCCGGTACAGTGAAAATTAGCCATATAACTAACATTTTTAAACAACATATTTGAGATTATCATTAAGTTAAATTTTTGTTTGGTTAGCATGTCTTGATTACAACTAAAAACGACTATGACAACTTATAAAAATTTCGACATTACTCCCATTATTGGAGATGGAAACTGTCTATTCAGAAGAGTTTCCTATTGTTTATATAGACACGAAAAAAATCATTATCACCGAGATTGACCAACGGTGATAAAAGAGATTTGATGGCCAAATCTCTAAGAAATAATCATAAAATCTACCGAAGAATACACAATTGAGAGATTTTCTGGCCTCAATTAAAAAAATTGTGTTTTCCGAATTCTTGCAAATTTTGCATGTTTAGGAGACTTCCTTGGTTCATGTTGTAGTAATTGATTTCAGTTAAGTATTTCAGTGATCATTAAATGTGTACAATTGCGTTTCTAATTAAAGAACAAATAGCATAAAATTTTTTTTAAATTTTTTAGAGGTTATATTATGCCAGTGTCTATGTAATGGAAAATAATAGTACAAGTATCATTTTTTGTGGCGCTTTGCGCTGCACGGGGTTAGTCTAGTCGAAGTGTAAAAATTAAGACATCGAAATACTGTGTAAAAACTTAAAAATATACTATTAATTAGAACAGAAAAAGTTGAAGTTTAGGTGTATCGTAAAATAAGACATACCCTGCACACAAAATTTGTAACGATTTTTTCTTACGATATTTGTATCGACTTAATGAGAAATAATTAAAAATAGGAGAAAACTATAGAAAATAAACCTATGTCAATTAATGTCTGTAGAAATACTTTAGAAACACCTTAAGAGAAAATAGTTATATATTAACAACTATTTACAGACTGCAATGCAGATAAACAACTTAAAACTTGAGCAATCCACGAACTCCCGCAACTTAATTAAGATTAGGACTCGTCTCTTGTTCTTTCTCATCTGAGAGATAGACATTCATTCTCGGTAAAAGGTTTCATCCTCCACCTGAGGTTAGATGTCGATGGTATTTTTTCGTTTAGAAGCTAATTTAAATAGTCGTAAAACAATTTAGCTTCTTGATGCGTTTACCAGTTTTTGCAAAAACAATTTTCAATAACATAGCGTTTTAAGGAAAAACATTCGCTATGGTATTGTTATTATTTCCTTATAAAATATGCATCATCAAGCATTATTTATAAAAATAATAAGATTCACTCTATTCTCAAAATATGTAATAAACATTAATTAATTCGATAGTTTGCAGCTTTCAATACTTTTATTGGGAATGAAAAGAGTCGTTGTTTCTTAAGAGGAAGTTCAGTGGCTAGGAATGAAACGTTATTACCGAACATTTCCGGTCCAAGTTCTGAGGAAGATATCGGCCAATGTCCGGACTGGTCTTCTCATCCCCTTGTGCGAGGTAGCTTTTACGATTTATTTAATAAAATTCCATTTCCAGAAATATTATAGTCGGATAAACCTTAGTAAAACCCGTCAACTGTAAATAGTATCAACTGCCTTTCTCGCTCTCAAACACCTAATAAGATTTGTAAACCAGTTAAACTCACTAATATGTATTATTAATTATTTATTTAACTTATTAAATGTTGCTTAACAAGTTTTAAGTTACAATGATGTTACATTCACATGTTTAAACCCGTATTCATTCTAATGTGCACATTTAAAAAGTCTTATTTATAAAACATTTGCATGTTAATATTCCCATTTTCAAGAAGAAATATACATTAATATATTTTATCTAAACTTTATTAAGTTTTATAACAACTAGATATCTTTAGCTATCGAAGACTAAAAGAACCAAACGTAGCAATGTTTAAAAAATAATTTTATTTTTCAATCGAATTTATAAACCTATCATTTGCTAACTATGTACGATATAAGATTTCAATATATATATATATATATATATATATATATATATATATATATATATATACCGGGTGTCTCACCTAAAGTGAACCAATAGCTAACTTTTTTATTATAAATCTGGCAAAGAACTTCTTATGGGGGACTTCCCTTAATTTTTAAAGCTGCTTTATGGAGTCACCTCGAAATTTAAAAATATGGCCGCCATTTTCCAATATGGCGAACAACTTTGATTTGTCTTAAGGAACACCCTATATTTTATGGCGTTTTTAGATTCTATGCTTAATTTTAGGAACTCTCATACTTCCTCATTTTTTCCTAAACTTAATGGTTCAGGAGGTATGAGCAGTTAAAGTTTGATTTTTCCCCATTTTAAATGCATTGTGTCCATTTAACTATGCCATCCCATGCATTTCTTATGGAGTAAAAGCATATTCAAAATAATACATTTCTATGAGTGAGTCTCAAGTAAAAATAATTTTATGATTAAATCTCAACTAAAGTCACATTTTAAGACACTTTTAATCTTTGGTATCTTTTATTAAACTCAACCGTTTTCGATATACAGACTACTAACAATTTCCCAATGCATTTTTTAAAGAAGGAAAAATCCAAATTTAACTGCTCATAACTCCTTTACCATTGGGTTTAGGAAAAATTAGAAAGAATAAAAAGTTCCTAAAATTAAGCGTAGAATCCAAAAACGCCATATAATATAGGGTGTTCAATAAGAAAAATCAAAGTTGTCCGCCATATTGGAAAATGGCGGCCATATTTTTAAATTTCAAAGTGACTCCAAAAAGCAGCGTTAAAAATAAAGGGAAGTCCCCATAAGAAGGTCTTTATCAGATTTATAATAAAAAAGTTAGTTATTGGTTCACTTTAGGTGAGACAGCCGGTATATACTGTGTGTCCCAGAAGTCCCGGACCAGTTTAATATCTTGTAAAGTAAGCCAGACATCAGAACGATTTTTTGCCTACCTTTTATCACAAAAAAAAAAACTACTTCTTGATGTACATGTCATTTCTGCCTCTGCGCCCAAAATTGGATTTTTGGGGGGTAGCCCAAAATGTTAAATGCAAACCCCCATCGTGCGACTGCTTATTTTAAAGGGCTTGTTAAAAGAAACTCAATGCCGCAAACCGGAGGTCGATATCATTCTCCAGTCTAAAATGGCGGCCATTCAAAAATTAAAAAATGACGTCCATAAATTAAAATTTAGTATTTTTTGTTTTCGGAAATTCAGATTTTAATTGAATAACAATCACCAGAACACATTTTAACTACTTAAAAGGTACAAAAATAATAATTTGTTGTTTTCATCACCAAGGCTCAACCCTCAAAAATTTTTTTTTTTGGGGGGGGTTTGTCCAACCAACTCCAGTATCAACTCACATCCTATGTCCATGCACTCATTTTAATATGCTGAATGAGTAAAAAAAATAAGCCAAAGCTTGTTTTAATGAAATTTCATAAAACTACCTTACCTATTATAAATAAATGAATTTTAATAGTGTAAAACTTTTTTAACTAACAGACTAACAGATACCCGCCTTGATGCGACCTTTGGCTCAGCGACCAGCGGAAGGTCGTATGTACGTTATATTTATGTATAGGAGAACCCCAATACATGAGGTACCAAATATTCGCCACAAAAATAACTATTTTTTTTAACTGCATCAAAACAAGTTTTGGTCTATTTTTTACTCTTTCAGCATATTAAAATCAGTGGTCATACTATGTAAGTTTACATTAGAGTTGGATGGACAAACCCCCCCCCCCAAAAAAAATAAATAAATAAAATGGAGGGTTAAGCCTTGATGATGACATCAAGAAATTATTATTTTTTACCTTTTAAGTAGTTAAAATGTGTTCTGGTGAGTCTTATTGGATTTAAATGTGACCAGCCGAACACAGAAAATACTCAATTTTAATTGATGGATGTCATTATTTTATTTTTGAATGGCAGCCATTTTGGACTGGAGCATGATAGGGGGGTTTACAATTAAAATTTTGGGGTTACCCCCCCAAAATCCAATTTTGCCAAACAAACTAAGCCTACGTATTTTTGATGAACACTTAAATAACCCGCCATTTTTTTACCAATAACCTTTTTAAAATGCGGTTTGCGGTATTGAATTGTAATTGATTAGACATTTAAAATGATGTGCATATGGGCCCATGCTTACATTTAAGATTTTGCACCTACTCCTCGTGGGCCGTCCCCCATTGGAGCTAACATCCTTTGCGGCACCCTAAAAAATAGGCTTTTTTGGCCTGACATTCAATCCCAGAGTTTTGATTCTCCAGACATAGGCTGTGAACAATTTTTTAGTCGATATTAAGGCGAAAACTTTTTAATTCTATTAGATTTTTGTTTAGCCCCCATTTTGCAACGAAAGGACCTTTTGAAGTGCGGTTTGCGGCATTGAAGTTTTTTAAAAACTTGAACTTGAACTCTAGAACTTGTAGAGCCCTTTAAAATGATGTGCATATCAACCTATGCTTACATTTAAGATTTTGTACCGACTCCTTGTGGGCCGTCCCCCACTGGAGCCCGAGTCAGTAAACATCTCCGAAAGTAGTTTTTTTACACAGAGTGAATGTGCAAAGTTTGATTCCTCAAACCAATTCGGTTAAAAAAACATTAAGCCGTTCCGGGAATATTTTTACACACTGTATAAATATACAGGGTGTTAAAAAATATGGGGCAATAATTTACCTAGTGATTCCTTGGGTCAAAATAAGCAAAAAGTAAACATAGGTCCTAAAGTGCTTTGTTTTCCGTCTGTGTGTCTGTTTGTGACTTTTACAAACAAAAAAGATGCGTATATCCTACAAAACAATATAAAGATCATAAAGACCGAACCTCAACTAACGGAGTTATTGCAATTTATCTAACAGAAATTGCTTTAACTGCCATAAACAAGCATGTATTCTGTTAGAAAATTTGCAGTAACTCTGTTAACTATTGTTTGATCTTTATATGGTTTTGTAAGGAATGAAAATAAGCAACCTTTTTGTCTGTTGTACAATTTCTGTAAAATTTACTGTTTTTAAGATATTGAGTTTTAAAATATAAAAATATCTGCCACTTTGAAATGGTACAGAGTAGAAACTTGATACTCCGCACGAAAATAGGTGCTATTAGTCAGCATATACGTACCAAGTTTGAATTTGATATCTTTAGTAGTTCCAAAGTTATGCGAATTCATGTTAAAAACACATACAGACCGGCAGACAGATAACCGAGCATTTTATAACCTATGTTTACAGGAACTTTTTTCTTATTTTTAATGTAAGTAACCATATGCTGAGGTATGTAAGAGTTTCTTATACATGTATGGCAGGCCTATTAAATTGCATAGCCGAATGTAGAAAAAACTGATAACTCGGTTGCTTGTGATCCAAATTTTAACAAACATGGTCTCATTTTATTTGGATTTAAAGTCTCAATCTTTTTGATCATGAAACTAATTTTCTTAATATTTACGGTTTTATGAAATTTGGCATTAAATATTTCAAATGGCCGCCATATTGAAACGGCTTGAGATATTTGAACGAAATGTTTTAAGCTCTTTTTTCCTTCTATACTACACATTTGCACCAATTTTGAAATTTCTACCTTCATCGATGCCCAAGATATAAAATAATGTTAAAAAATCACAAACGGACCGACAGACAGAAATCTAGGCATTATAGACCCATACTGATATGGCATTTTATGTTTGTCTCAGCCCAAGGAACAAGTCCAAAAAATATGTCCAGACAATTTGGAAACACCCTGTATATATAAAGTATTTATGTTTGTAGTGAATTTCATGAGATTACTTAAAATGTATCAAAATGTCCATCTAATAAACCGTTCTAACATTCCCAACAATTTTGTTTCATGTAAACCAACCAATAATATTTATATTTATAATTTTTATGTTCTATAGTACATTTTTTAATTGCCACAAAAATATTGATTATTTTATGTTTATTTTATGATGGTACACTTACCTAAATTGAGTGATAAGTTTTTGTTTGTACCTGAAACAAAAATAAATATCGTATTAAACAATTTATATTTCAATAGCTCAACTTTACTCAACAGTAGCTCAATAGATACTGTTCCATGAAATTATAAAGTTGTCAAACATTTCAACATTGTCAACTATTATATTATCAATGTTAACTCGAATGCCTATAATTTGATAATACGAAAATTAAATTAAAATGCTTTATGAAAAAATAATATCCAAATATGGGATCCCAAAATGTGCACCAAAAAAAAAAATCGGCAGCGAAGTAATCGCGCTGTAGATAAGATATTTGAAAAATGTTAAACGTTATCATTTGCTTTACAGTCATATTTAAAGACGTTTCGTGACATTGGGTCAATATTTATACATGGAATAAACAATGAATTAATTCAAATTACGTGTATTTACTTAAAAATTCATTTTATTACATATTCGACAGTGTCAATAAGCACCAATATATACAGTACAAGTAATGTTATAAAGAGGGCCATTATTATTGAACCAAAAACTAACTCGTTGCATAAATTAAAATTTAATACACGAGTCACTTTATGATACATGGTCTAGACCGATTAGAGCTCGGAATTCGACAAAAATAGTGTCATGATCCAAATTATGCAACTCGCACATCGGCTGATTGTTTCACTACAATTCACATTTTAGTATGTTTGTGTGCCTAACCTCAAGTGTGAGATGACGTATTCCATCATGAGTGAAAGTGGTGAGATTCGTATAACTGTGGAGGAAATGTTGTTGTATATTAATTAGTTGTAGATAAAGTAGTTAATGCAACGGATATATTCAGCCTTATAACCATTAGTAATGGCGTTAATATACAATCGTTGCTGGTAGAATCTGTAGCATGTTACAGAAGTAGGTAGGATTTTTATTCGATAACATAATTTATTTAGTAATTCAGAGCACAATAACAGATTAAGTCTTGGTCTAAATTAGAATCTTATAATTTTTTCGATAGGTTGGTCAACATTAAATTGGGCATCCAAAAGTTTATTAGAAAGCAATGTGTGATACACACACTAACCACACGGTTTGCCTTAAGTGTGTATTTTTATGCCCGTATATAGTATACTCAGTGCTTAACTTCAAAAATATTGTTCTCAATCTCAATGAGCAAGTGTAGTACAGGAAACAAATCAAATGATACCAGATAATTTACTTTCAACAGTGACCTCATGGACGTCATAATATAGATAAAAAATATTGAATGAACATAGATATCAAGAGAGGGTAGTGATCCTATGTCTCTGCAAACTAATTTTTATGTAGTTTTTAATCATACAATTTAGAAAACTAATGCAAAAAATATTTCCTTTTCTCTTTATTTTCTGTAGTACTTGTCTTTCCCTCTGTATGTACCTCATATATTTAAATTCTCTCTTCTCCAGTAATGTAAAGTAGTCGGTAAAAAGGTCCTTTGAATTATTGTCCATGTCTTGCGATACTGTAATAATACACTTAATTAAGTGTAAATATATTATTATTTTTTACATATTATAGAATTTAAAAAAGGTAGTCCTTTGAAATAATAAATATACTGTTATTTACGGTTAAATAAGATTTTGACACTTTCACATTGAAGCTTAAAACCATCCAACAGATTAATCTGGTTTACCGTAAATATTCGTACTATAATCGTAAATCCATGCTTAAGGATATTTTAATAATGTAATCATTTATTGTTTGTTCACAAAAACCTGACAAGAAATACACTAGTTATCCTGTTTTCCTTGTCGTCCGTAGAACTCGCTTAACTTTCGCAGCGATTAAGAAGTTTGGTCATTAATTATTGAATGTCCAGAGTTGGTAACTGGAGTCCCGGCCACAAGAGGCTTTCTACTCACGAGCTTTTACTCAACTTTTTATTGAATCAAAGGAACGATTTCGAATCCTATACTGACCTTACGTAGATGTCTGTTTTGAGAAGTATCAACTTTTATGGTCGAACGGAACGTTTTACAGGTTGAGATTGTGTTTCAAGTTTTAGACGTAGTTGGGAAACATAAAGTGTTAAATTAAAAAATTGATAAAGAGTAGGAAATTTAAAAATGTGTTTTATTTCACTACTAGAGACTAAAGTAACGCTTTTCGTGCGAGGTCAAGTTTTACACCTAGTATGAAAGCAGCTTTAGACCTGCAAATAACGAAAAGCAGCTTTAGACCTGTGTAATTAAATTACATTTTTTTGTTATACCACTCAAGACAACACACTAACTATTTAAAAAACTCGAAATGTTACAACTTGTTTACCACTAAATATATCTCCCAAAAGACTTTCATCTTGTTCTTGCAATTAAAACAATCAGCTTATTGTCTCTTTCATTTTCTTTAGGTTAGACTGACAACAATGAACAACTATCGATGTATCGAACGCATTGAACTATCGATCGGTGAAATGAGCGAGTTTCACAGATCGATTAAAATGATAACAATGCAACAATAAATTATAGGCCGATTCAAATAACAAGGCCCATTCCGTTCGTACGACTGTTCATTTTAGCATTAGGCTTATGCACGGTGGGCGTGGGTCTTTTTATTTGTTCGAACTATTCAATTGGTAATAATAACAGATAAACACTATCGATGCATTTGATAGCTCACCATCGACGCTGAAGCACACACGCTTGAAGTTTTAGGGCATTCTAAGAGAACAGCTGACGTCCACGACATCAGCTGATACTTTTCCTTCCTAGGGTGAAAAAGAGTTTCATTACCCCAAAACACATGTAATTAAAACTGCCGTTTTCGCAGCGGTATAACGAAAATTAAATTGTTGTGGTTATGGACATGATTAGGCTTTGGTGTCATGGTTGCTAAGCGACGCGATGACAACGATTAAACTCAAATAATCGCCACTAGTCTGTCATCAGAACTTACCAAATACCGTATTCTTACGTGTTTTTTACAGTGATACCCGTCCTTTATAACATAACATAACGTCCTTTAACCCGTCCATAATACCTTGCTGCTTATTGGCTATGCAAAAATAATAATAATAAAACCAATATCATGATAGTAATAATTTTACTAAATAAATTGCCCAAATGCAATTAAATTTATCTAACAGGTAAGATCGTAAATTCAACCCAGCTTATTTAATAACCAAACCGTCTTATGTATTATACAAGTATAACTTGATTATTAAAAAAAACCTTTTTGACCACTCTTTTACTATTTTTAAGTGAAAACGAGAACAGCTTTGTCTGAAAAGTGAAAAACCAATTTATGAAGGATATCCCTTGGTATTTGGAGCCTCTGAAGTTACAGCACTTATCACACGTTGTCGAACTGAACGAACCTTAAGAACTTTCTATCTTCAGACACCTAAAAAATATGCCTTTTTGTTCATACATAAAATCGAATTTAAAATCAAAAGAGTTTGTATATTTACCTATTTCATTATTATTATTTTGATTTGACGGCAGTATGTTTTCACCGTAATAAAGGAACTTTTTAAGTTCTTTAAATTAGAGTATTAGTGGGATCAACTCACTGATAGTTAAACGTGTTAACTGGGGCTGCACCAGTTTCGATGGGGGATGGGGATCACCGGATGGAAACAAGACTCTATATTTCTTGATGTAGTTCAGTGTTTAAAAACATGTTTGAACTTAAAGTTTGATCAAACTTGTATTACATCCAAGTCTAATATGCCTCGTATTTATAAATTATGAATAATCCTGTTTGATTAACAACGCTATTTAGTCCACTTAATTGTTTTAAACAATAAAGCCAAGCATCTCCTCAAGAAGTTCGTAATTAATTACACAATTTCAGAGTTTATAACCAGTGAAAATCCGATAATTTTAAAAGCCGTTCCTTGTTGAGCCCTGAGGCAATTCTCAATAATAAAGAGGGCGATTTGTTCGGATTTTCGTCGAGCAATAACTGTAAGCTTATTGTTGTTATTTATTTAATTGTTGCACAATCTCGTAATTTTTATGATAAACCTTATAACAGTAATTTATTTAACATTTAATATCATTTGTATCAGGAAATATAATGTTCGTAATTTGAATGGAAAAATGTAGAACTTATTCGAAAGCGGCAACAATTTCAATGTTTCTGTAGATCATACATCTCTTAGATGGCAATGAGAGAAGCTTAAAAAATGCATATGATGTTTAAGCCAATTGTCCTTAATCAACTGTCATGTCTGCTTTTCTGCCGAGTCGGTAAAACGTAGCGTATCAAACTTATTTTTGTATTCACAGTTAGTGTACTACATTATACTGAAGTGACTGACATAACCACAAATCCGCCAACCAATATTTCAGATAACAGTTGAATGTAAATTAAATTATGAGGAGTAATGCTTTTTCGAATTAGATTAAACACCTTGTCAAACCTCAGTGACTCAAGAGCTATAATAATATTAAAGTGAATAGTACATTTGATAAATAACATTGAATGGTAATACACCGTTGTCTACTTCCAGTGTTCCTTAATAATCGCAAAAAAAAATTGCTGTGCATTAAATATAAAAAATAATGCCATAAATTATTACAAACCGTTTCCTTAAACCGCAAAAAAATTAGTAGCAACAAGTTATTTTTGTTTTTACCTCCACCAGGTAAACTTAGACAGCCCATTAAGAAGTTTGATAATTAATTGTTTCAGCTGCAAAGTTGATAACAATGAAAATCCGATAATGTCAACGTGCCTTGTTTCTGCTTGGACTTATTATTAAGGTATTTGTGTGCTTTTAGAGGCTCTCCTTCGTCGATAAGTTAAGTAGAAAAGAGTTAATTTGACTTTTCTCTGATCCATTAAAAAATCTTTATTGCGATTGATTATGAAATTTATAAATATCCATCTACATTTAAAGTTAAGCAGTCATAAATGCAGATGCAAACCAGGAATAATAAATATACGAATGCGAAGCAGAACACATGACACCTGCACTACAGTAACGTTCCAAGTGGACCGAGCCTCGGAGGGAACTTAAAGTCAACGATCTCATTCTGATCCACGAAATCTGCTACCTCTCCAATGGCGAGTTGGACTTGTCTTCAAGATCTTCCCAGGAAAGGACAACGAGTCCAGTAGCTGATGTGGTTACATAATCAGGACAGGAACTGAAATCTCCTCCACATTGTTGAAAATTGTATTTTTTTAGTTATTGATTTGTAACTTTATTTATTTTCAACCAAGTTTTGTTGAATCCAGGCTTATAATATATACACTTAATTAAAAAATCTAGGACAAATTTCACTTTCTATCTCGACATACCTGAATGTCAATGCAAGCAGTTAAACTGACCAATAGACACACAAGAATTACTTCCCTCAATATCTTCAAAACTATCGAACTGTGCTGTACTGCAGAGTGATATACTAAGATCTGTAAAGTTATACGAGTTCCTAATCTTCAGACAATTAAGATATTTGTTGGTAAGAAAATCAGTACCAACATCAAAACGAATCAATATAATCTAAGGACGAAAGGGGCCCCTAAATCAAATAGAACTGTGATGTAAATAAAAGGAAGAAAATCTGAGCGCTCAAATCTACATTTAATTTCAGTAAGTTGTGATGCCATGATTTTTTTCGAGCTGTTTTGACAAAATTTCTGGTACGAGTTTAATAACTGATCTTCTAGGTTATGTTTACCTTTAGATGATTCAACCTCACTCCCTCCACTATCTAGGGGCCAGTTGTGGAATCGGGGTTATCGGATGGGGAAATCGAACGATTTTAATATATCGATATATAAATAATTATAATTTGATATATCGATAGTAACGATTCGATTTATCGATCGTTATATTGATAGTTTTTGGTTAAGGTATTAAACATGTGTTTAATGTTTCAGTTAGACAATTATTGACAACAGCGCCATAATTAAATAATCGTGTACATGCAATGATTTTCACATTGCATTTGCAGAGTGGCCAATCACACAAAATTAAATTAAATATTATTGTATTTATATTTTGATTTGCTCCACGTGTTTCATTGTTGTATTTCGTTATTTTTTATGACATCTTTAATTGCATGTGAGTTGTTGTTGAAGTAAGCATAATTCTTTTAAGTAATTGCTAGTGAAGTAATTAATATGCACGAATTGTGCAGGTGCGCATTAAATAATGATTATGAGTGTCTTGAATTTCTACAAAAACAAAACATGGTTCCAACACCCGAAAACTGTGAACATTGCGGAGGTAATTTGTCTGTTCAAATTCGTGGACCTTCCTCTATTGTGTATTAGGTGTCAAAAGAAACTGCCAAATCATCCGTACAGCATCAATGCCTTTAAAAACACGTTCTTTGAATGCTCTAAATTTGGAATACGCCAGATCCTTGTTCTCATGTATTACTTTAATATCGGGGTGACTTCGTACGACGTGCTCTGCAGAAGAACAGCCCTAGGAGCGTTGAAGACATCCAGAAGAACCATAGCTGATTAACTATTGCTGAGGGTCTGTTTTGTGTTCATTGACGATCTTTTTGATAGGCAAACCTTGTTAGGCGGCGAAGGTAAAGTAGTGGAAATTGATGAGTGCAAAACTGGTAAACGAAAATTTCACCAGGGCCGACTGTTAGAAGGCACATGGATTCTTGGCTTGATTGAGATCAACACAGATGTTAAGAAAGGAGAGAGAAGGGGTGGTCGTTTTAGGATTGAAATATGTACGGATAACAAACGAGACGCGGCAACGTTGGTCCCATTACTACTGCAACATGTACTGCCGGGCACGGTAATTGTTACAGATCTGTGGGTGCGTATTTTGGATTGACCGGAGAGGGCTACCAAAATTTCACTGTCAACTCAGTCGGAATTCTGTGGATCCTTGCTCCGGTGCAAATACTCAGACAGTTGAAAGACAGAGGCGCACAGTTAAGAGGAGGTTGCGTGGCGACGTGAGGAAGGACAACTTGGCTATTCTCCTGGCTGAGTATTTGTACCGTCGTGAGGAGGAAGCATCGGGGGTATGACACACATGATGATACAATTAAATATGTTTATGATTGTCCATGTATTGTTCGTTCTTTTATTACGTAAATAGACCAAGAATTAACATTTAAGTTTTTTGTTTAAGATTTATTATCAATGAAATATCATTTTTCAACCATCATAATGGTAAAATAACTTAAGGAAATTAATTAAAGGTTTCTATTGGCGACGACCGATTTTTTTTTTAATTTTGATTTTGTCAAACTTCAATTTATTTTAATTAATTAATAACAAATAACAATCACCATCACTATAATTAAAATTTAAAAGCGAATAAATGTAATGAAGCCAATATTGATAGTTAATATTTCATTAGATTACTCGAGTAATACCAAAATAATCACAGAGTTATATTCATTACTAAATAATAGTAACTTGTTTGCTTTTTCAAATTTGTGCATTTAATGTGGGGTACTTTGGTATTATACGGAGGCCACCCTCATACAGCGCGCTGCGGCGGTTATGTTAAGTTAGGTTATCATAAATACGTTAGTAGGAGTTTCTTCATTTCGTTACGAATCGAACGGTATCAAATGTACACAAATACTTTCGTCCGCTAAAACCCGTTGACAGGTGATGTGCGCGCTCCGGTCAACGACCAGACCAGGGCCTACTTGGAGGGGATTCGGCGGGCGAAAGTATGACTCATCTGGTATCATTTGTTTCGTAACATAACGAGGAAAATCCTACTAACATATTTATGATAACCTAACCTAACATAACCGCCGCATCGCGCTGTATAAGGGTGGCGATCGGGAGTGGGCGATAGCGGCGGTGACGACGGTGACGACGTAAACACTCAATCCTCGCTGACATCGCTGCCTTCTGGGAGGCAGAACACAAATACCGTTCATCATAATTAAGTCAAATTTGGATATTAAGTCAATTAAAATACGTTCTTTCTAATCATGTATTTTTTTGTGTCCAGCAAAACAATCTCTCTAAAAACAGTGGCCTCCGTATAATACCAAAGTACCGAGTATGGTTATTTTAACAAAAATATTCTTTTAACATATTATTGACATTTACTAGTGATATTAATATAATTAAAAATTGTAATATTAAAAAATATTTTATTTATTATGAGAAATTAATCCTTAATGTATCTTTCTATAGTTGCTAATAATCAGTTTGCTACAATCTATTGCATTCATAGTAATCAATTATCGAATTGATTTATTGATTGTACTGGATCGAGCATCGTAAAATTGATTTCGGATCGTCGTTTGGAGTCAGGTTTAATATCTGATCTTCCATAGTGTATTAGACAGTAAAGAAGTTCAGCTTGTGAAATTGATCTACACACTTGTTAAATTACATTGAGAAGTTCAGTTACTAAACTCGTGCATTCAAGGTAAACAATGGACTGTAAACATAACCTGTAAGTACAGAAGATCAGATATGAAACTCGTACCAATTTTCTTACCATAAGTAATCCAATTTATTTAACTTAATATTTAACGGCTAACTATCAGCACAGATCGGCTAGTTCAGTATCGCGTGCAGTCAAATCAGTACATTCAACTATGATTATCTTTCTCGAGAACTAATTAACTTGTTGCCTTGTCAGCAACCAGCTTATTTATCGTTCAAATCACAAATAGCCGAATATTTACCATTTACCATTGATGTCTTCACCGCCGTCCTCGGAGATAGAGGAATCGTCCAGTTTGTTTTCTTGAGAGTATAACATATTTTGTGTTTCAAATTCATTTGTTAAATTACCCTTCTGCTCGATGATAAGACACATCGATACCAAACTGATATTGCACTTCCTGTGAGGCGATAAAGATCTCACATACGATATCGTGGCCAACTACGCGGAGTCTGTTCTTTGCAAGGAGTATTGCAGTTAGGAAACTTAGATATTATCACACCGGTGTAAATTTTTCTCTTCGCGTTTTCGTAAAATACTGTAATTATTTTGTAAAGCACCCCACGTAAGGCTGAAGTTTCCGGATACATTGTTTCTTCAAATCTAATAAAAACAATCAGTTTAAATTCTATGTATAAATAGGAGATTACCTTATATTTAATTACAGTTAACTTATATCAATTAAACTCAAATTCCAATGTTTCTCTTATAGTTTAAAGACATTACTGTTGTTCGGACGGTTTATTCAATTTGGTTTATTAGTTTTGTAGTTTTCTACAAATGTGTGCTGTGGATAAATTGAAAAAATAACATTTGCTTCAATGGTTCCTCGAATGCCTGAAAGTCAATTCCAAAAAAGTATCGTTAAATCCTACTAAGTAAAACACTACCTATTTGGACTTAAATAGGTATTTGTGTGTTGAGTGAGTAAAGGAAAATGTGCTTTGCTCTCGTTCATACACTCAACAGTCCCCCCACCCACTGGAAAATAAGTACCCAATCCTTAAACATATATTTCATTAACTAAGTAATTAACAAACAATATCTATTTTGTTTCGATCTGCAATTACCGCCTGCATCTGAGTCGCAGGGCTTGTAACAGTTCTTGAGGTTGAAAAAAATAAAAAAAATAACTCAAATAAGAAAAAAATAACAAAAAAATAACCTTTTGTACACAAAAAATGCTGCTAAAAATTAGAAAACTGGTGTTATATTGGGGATAATACATTCTTAACCTTGGTAAAAAAGAAAATCTCGACAGATTAATCACAAATCTGCCTAGATTTGACGGCGAGACTTGATTTTCACGCAACGAGACTTTAGTTTTCACGCATTTTAGGATGATGAGATTTGTCTGCCGCGATGCTGCTACAAGATCGTCTGACAGATGAATACTGTAAACAAAGCTTGTAGCAGTTCTTGAGGTTGAAAAAAATAAAAAAATAACCAAAATTCCAAAAAAAATAACAAAAATAACCGAATTCCAAAAAAATAACAAAAAATAACCAAGAGCAAAAAAAAATAAAAATAAATAAAAAAAATAACCTGTTACAAGCCTTGGAGTCGCTGCAACTATTAATGCACCAGCGATCAGCTGATTGTTGCAACGTTCTTACGTGCTTAATCCTTGACGTTCTCACAGCTGATCGTCGTTGATGTTATTCTATTTAATTATTCCTGTCACTACATCAACTACAAAGAATACACAAACTTGTCAACTATTAGCGCCTGCACTAGTTGAGCTGCGACAAACTTGCATGTGTTCGCGGAAATTTGAAGGCACTCAATTTGTTGAATTGTTGATTTCAATGTAATTCTTATGGTTAACTTTGTCTCTCGCAGGAAACAAATTATGATTTTACTCATGCATTACAAGGAGTAAAAGTCGTCTGAACATAGCAGATGGGGTAAAAATCATTTTCATTTTTCTTTGAAAAATAATCTTAGTAAATGAAACTTCTGGATGGCGATCCGATATTGAAACATTATCATTAAATCTTTCAAAACAAATAATTGAACACAGCAATAATGAAACTGAAGAAAGAAAATGGAAAAAATAAATCTTTATGCATTTACATAGAGGAACAACCTCTGGAAATGAGATGGTAAAGTAGTTTCTTTTAGTTTGTTAGGATCGATCCGAAAGTGTATTAAAGCCTGTTAGCCGCAGTTGGATGTTGCGGATTGGAGTGGCTCCGAGCAGATTGTTCGATAAAGCTTCCTCGCTCTACACCCTTGCTCGGCTGGCAACCTTATCCTGCATACATCTTAATGATGTTAATATGTAGTTTAAAAAGGTAAAATCAACACCCTAAAAAGGTTTTGTGTGCAACATCCATCAAAGCAAATAATAACATTTTAAAAGTTGTTTGATAATATTGTTGAGGTGTAGTATGTTATTATTACGATTCCTAGAAATATTTCCCAGAAAAAATGATATCTCAATTCAGGAGGTAAAACTTTCCATACCGTCCAAATTTATTATATTTAACTTAATATCCAATTGTAACAACATGCTACATTGATATTCAGTTTACATATTGTATTATTACCCTAGCACATGTACTCAACTATTAACTGGATTGAAATTAATATAGCACATGACTAAATGTCACCAAAAGTCTCGGGTTTTGTACTAAGAAAGTGCAACGGGCGTACATACACATTTGTACATTATAAAAAAGGTTAAAAAATATTTTGAATTACCTTTTTACAGGAAAAACTTATTAAATTATACTATTTGTAATTCGATTTTCTATTTTTTTTATAACTTAAAAGCGCAAATCAATAAATAAAGGAGACAGCTTCATGAAACTCATCGGGAGAGGATTAGTAACTGCTTTGACATAGTCATTAAAGTTTGATGTTTGAACTCGATGTATCAGCAAGTAAGGCTGCATTGAGGGTACATTATTACACACATCGTGTAGATTGATTCTGTAGTGCGTACTGTAAAAATATACTTTTCTTGTTAAAAACTTTTGATTGCACATAAAAAAATTAGATTAAGGGTTTTTATTAAACATTCTAGTGAGTTTTTGTTTATTCACTGACACTTTCATCAGAAAATGTTACGTTTAACATCGATATTTTAATTGAAAAATTACTTCGATCTTTTATTCAATATTATAATTATGTTGTTCATTTATGTCAAATACTCTGAATTTTCATGCAAAAACACATCCTTTTTGGATTTTTTATTTTTAATCAGGTATGTATTTTATTTCATTTTAAAATTATATGGTTGTGGCGACCCTCGACCGAGTCGAACCAGCATTCATACTGTCAGATGACGTTTCCACCTCTGAAACCAACAATACCGTTCCGACGTCAGCCCTACCCAATTCCACTCTACAGCTTTGCCTTCACCACCGTCAGCTGAACCGTCAAAAGCTACTACACGTTCCGGTCGGCGAGTCAGATTTAGACTACCGCAACTTCGCTTCTCCGTAGGGGGCTGATGTGGCGACCAGTCTATCTCGACTCACTCAGATAAGTTAAATATTTTTATTTATTTAAAAGATGTTTTACATTGCTTTCATATTAAGTATGACACTGTTAAAACTGGTATAAAACAAATTCCTAACTCTGGACTCTTGTATCATTTCAACTCAAGCTCTCACATATGATTTGATTCAATACGTAGCTGCAACAGCTCCTGGTAAGAAAATGAAAATGTTTGTAATCACTCTAAAACAGGACCTACTTAGACCAGGTGATGATTTTCTTCATTTCGTAACGTAATGTCGGCTAAAAAATATTTCTAATAACATATAATATAAAAAAAATATATATACAAAATATTTTCATTCGTGATCACAACCTAATAAGATTAAATCTGAAAAGAGATCCTTCTTAGAATACATTACTTTTCAGGTTTATGGATAAAAACCTGTCGCCTGAGACCCGATTAAAAGTACCTCTTGAATGTTAAAGCCTGTGTAATAAGAGTAGAATATCTTAAAATAAAATAAAAACCTAAAAAAAGCTAATTTACGCTTGCTGTTTAGTTTAAAATTGTAAATAAATAATCTAATAATTAATTAAAAGTCAATCAAATAGGGTTCCGTTCTCGATATTCTCCAGTAAATAGAAATTTAAGTACATTTTAAATACTGTTGTCAACCCAGAAAGAAAGAGCGAGAGAGAGCTATAAGCGTCCCTATGTCCTATCCTTGTCTTTCCAAATCGCCTGATCGTTCCCCTCTTACCCCTCAAAATATCATACGATGCAAACTCGGCATTTGATTGGATGCAAATGGACTCGTCCAAAATCACGTTGAGCCTCAGCGAACTTTTGAACGTTCAGTTGAATTCGGGCGGTCTTGCTATAAACTCTGCGTCAATCGCATTCTCTATTTTCTCGGTCTCAATGACCTAATTTTTCTCTCAGTTTTCTCTCAGTCAATATGTAAAAGGTCTCTCATTTGCATACCCCCTTTTTTAAGTGTTTTTATTTAATAATTTTAAAGCCAGTTCAGTGTATCAACAGCTCCTTTCTAGAACTTCATTGTGCGGAAATCGCGGCAAGATTGATAGAGACTGCGAAATCGTCTTCAATCGCGCATCCGCGTTCGTGGCATCAAGATACAAGTGATTGAAACAAACAGTCGCTCGATTTTCGTTCATCAAGAGCTCCAGATCGCGAGAGACTTCATTTCCCTCCCGGGCCGACGCTGCGCGCCGACACTTCCTGTGGGCTGCACCGATGGACAAATTCTCTACCCGAGTGGATTAAACACAAGGTACTGTTACCACTCGTTTTAAAGTCAATTTTAATATCAAGTTTTATCTCTGTGAACTACCCTTTTAGGCTCAATAACATTTCTCTGCCGAGTGCTTTCTTCGGCTGGTCCTCCATTAAAATGAACTCAAAATAATTAAAAAACTAGAAACTATCTTTACCCCCCATTGTTTGGTCCGATCCGCGGCCGGATATGTTTTTCAGTCTTGTGAAAATACAGTTTACTCTCTTTCTGTGTATTTGAACTCAAGTTGTTTTTCGAAGCATCAGGTAAAACTCACTTGTCGCCATTTTTTAATTGCCCATTTCGTGTACGCCCATCAACAAATCACAGAGCATCTTAATTTCGTTGGCCACGCCCATGATGACGATACAAATACGCACGTTGTCTGACGTCACATGCGTCACTTCCCATCTCTCTCTCGCTCACACGCATCAGCTGAGTACCATTAAGGCCACTACCACTGGAATCAAATGTCAAAACTGATCTGGTACGCACTGTTGTTTGTCAACATTGACAACTGTCACTTTAACCTGCTATGAGAAAATTAGACTTTGTATTGTAATTAAATCTGTTTAATGTTAGTACTGTAATTCTCTGTTATTTTTAATTGCACATTACCCAATTTTATTGCGTTTATTATTTAATTTTCTCATTAATAAGAACTTGTGAAGTTCAGGTGATTCTTTTCTATAGGCCTAAATACTTTACATAAATTATTACTTATCTCATTGTTTATGTTTCTGATTTGGTTCCTCAATACATACGTTGTAGTCTGTTTATTTTAATACATATATATTTGCTTTAAATAAGTTTTCTGTCATTATATGTACATTGTTTACTCAGCTTTAGGTAAAGTTAAGACATTGCCTTGTGTGTTGGAAACACATTGTTAGCTAATTAGGTATTGTATATTATAGTACAGCTAATGTACAGCTAGCTAATTATTGCTAATGTAACTCATTCAAAAGCTATTGCAACTCAGATTTAAACTTTCCTTGCCGCTTTAGGCTACTTTTTATTGATCTGTCGAAAACTTTTCTGGCTAATTTTCCTCTTTATTTATGCCTGACACCAGGTGAAATGTATTGTTTGTTCCTCATATGTTTTTAATATGTCACTTTTAGTTTAGATTTTGTTAATTTGTTTTCGCTTACTGAATTGTCTAATTGTTGTCGATCAAAATGGCCCCTAAAGAGTTTAAGTATGATACGTACCGAAAATCAACTGATCTCATTGTATCTCGATTTAAAAAACTCGAGGAATCTGTTAAGAAAATAGCCACTGGCGATACACCGCTTACTCCTGTACAAATCAGACAACTTAATACCATTTTTGCCGAGCTCAAAAAGAAACGGGCAGATTTTGAAGCTAATTTCAACCGCATCTTAGAAAGTGAATCTGAGGAAGCTACTGAGACCACTTTGTCAACGGACGTGGACGCAATTAATGACTTATATGTCAGCATTTCTAGTATCATCGAAGTAGCCATTACTCCTGACCTCACGCCTACAACACCCCATTCCTCAGTCAGCGAGGGTTCTCCAAGCCTTCTTCCAACATCAGTTACTGTCGGAGTTAAATTACCTAAACTCAATCTTCAGACTTTCGATGGAACTCCGCTGAAATGGGTTTCCTTTATAAACTTGTTTGACACAACTGTGCATAAAAATGCTAGTATTTCTAACGTGGCTAAATTTCAGTACTTACTAAGTGTACTGACGGGCGAACCTCTCAACTTGATCAAGTCTCTTAATTTAACAGCCCCTAACTATGTGATAGCCTATAACTTACTGAGGGAACGTTACCACAATACACGTCGCTTAACTACTCTTCATCTAAATCATATCTTAGATTTGCCTACTCTCGCTCACAACGCACCAAAACAAATGCGTGCCTTTGTTACTACATTCTACGAACACACGGAAGCGTTAAAAGCTTTAAGTTGTGACGTAACGGAGAACAATCCTCTACTTGCGGCCCATCTGTTGCGCAAACTAGACAGTAAAACGATCCAAAATCTTGAACAATATCGATCTAATCAAGACGATACAGAGCCACACTCTTTACCTAAAGTTTCTGAAATAATTAAATTTCTCAATCTTGAATGTTCAAAAATTGAAGATGCAAATCTACACTCTCATTCGGATTCCAAACCTTCCTACTCTAATTCTACGAAACCTAAAACTGACAAAAGGGTTCACTTCTCTCCTAGAGATGTATCCATGGTGTCCACCACTGCTAAATCTACTCAATCAAAGGATGTGACTTGTTTTTGTTGCCACAAGCCTGGTCATAAAATTTATCAATGTCAGCTGTTCAAAAATAAATCTACCAACGATCGATATAAAATCGTTAAAGAAAATCAGAGATGTATTTCGTGTCTAGGCACTCATCATAAAAAGGACTGTCAGTCTAAGGCTTCTTGTGTGACCTGTAACCAAAAGCATCATTCACTCTTACATTTTAACAAAGGTAAAGAAAATTCTCCGAGTGAAACCACAACCGCGCCTGATGTAATGCCTGCGCAAAGCGCCAATACCTCTTTGACATGCTCTGCTCAAAGTAAAACTGTTAACCAGACAAGTACCGTTCTCCTCAGCACTGCGCTAGTCAAACTCACTGCCGTCAATGGCCATTCTTATGTCTTCAGAGCATTGTTAGACTCCGGTAGTATGTCGGACTTTATTTCTGAACGAGCCGCTCAACTTTTGGGAACTCGAAGGCATCCTACTAACCTCGCTGTTACGGGGTTAGCT
Source organism: Flexamia atlantica (assembly GCA_035578135.1). Lineage (NCBI taxonomy): Eukaryota > Metazoa > Arthropoda > Insecta > Hemiptera > Cicadellidae > Flexamia > Flexamia atlantica. Next base: position 56,331,688 of record JAQJVK010000006.1, read on the forward strand.
CAAACCCTAACTCATACGAGAGGCTCACTAAATCTCGATGTTGAGTCACTTTCTGGCGACTTAATTGCCAAACAACACTCTTTCCATATTTTAGAAAAAATTTCTCTGGACTTGCCTCGGATGGAACTTCACCCGGAAGTAATCAAAAAGGTCAAACCCTTTGTTCTTGCTGATCCAACGTTCCACAAACCGGGTCCTATTGATATCCTGATCGGAAGCTCATTGTTCCCTCGAGTTCTTACTAATGAACGACACTCTCTGGGTCCAAATTTGCCTTACGCTCTTGGCACTATCTTTGGCTATGTCATAGTGGGAACAGCTCCCTGTAATTCAGTCGGTCCCAAAGTCTCTAATATTGCTGTTTCCCTCCTCTCCACTTCAGACATGGACCTGCATTCCTCCTTGCAGCGCTTTTGGGCGCAGGAGGAGCTCCCTCCCTACAGTAAAAAAGCTGCAGAAGAACTTCAATGTGACAAGTTTTTCGAAACTACTCACTCTCGTGATCGTCAAGGTCGCTATGTAGTACGCCTCCCTTTTGCCACTGATCCTTCGAAACTTGGAGTGTCCAAGCCCATGGCGGAACAAAGATTTCAAACCCTTGAAAGAAAAATTGCTCAGCCCACTAATGCGGAATTTCGCGCTCTCTATTCAGACTTTATGTCAGAATATCATGATCTCGGGCATATGGAAAAATGCTCAAGTGTCGACTTGACCTCTCCACATTACTTCTTGCCCCACCATGGGATCCTTAAAGCTCAGAGTAGCACAACCAAACTCCGCGTCGTGTTCGACGCTAGCTCCAAGACTAGCTCCGGCCTCTCCTTAAATGACATCCTACTCACCGGGCCTAAGTTGCAAAATAATATTTGTGACATACTTCTACATTTTCGCCTGCAAACCGTAGTTTTTTCTTGTGACATCCGACAAATGTATCGACAGATAAAAGTACACCCGGATGATCAAAGGTTTCGACTGATATTATGGCGTGATGTCCCAAATTCCCCTGTCTCAGAATATCGCTTGACTACCGTGACTTACGGTTTAAATTGTAGCCCTTATCTAGCCATAAAAACTTTGCAACAGTTGGCTGACGATGAAGGTGCCCGCTTTCCCCGCGCAGCGGAAATTCTGAAACACCACAGCTATGTAGATGATCTCATCGCAGGTGCCCCAACGGAGGAAGAGGCAGTGGAACTGCAATCTCAACTAATTAATCTACTGCACCTCGGCGGTTTTGAACTAAGAAAATGGGTATCAAATAGTCCCAAACTGCTACAACAATTACCTGAAGGTCATCTAGAAACTCCCGCATTTTTACAGGAATCTCAGCAACCACAGTTTTCCATTCTGGGACTTCACTGGTCACCCACCTCCGACTGTTTCACATACAGTCTTAACTTTCCAGCCGATTCAAACCCCACCAAGCGATCAGTCTTGAGCTTGATAGCAAAGATCTACGATCCATGTGGCTTTCTCTCGCCATGCATAATGATGGCAAAATGCTTCATGCAATATTTGTGGACCACTGGTTTGACATGGGATGAACCCCTGCCAACCGACTGTGCTAATAAGTGGCACGCTTTTGTAGCTGACACTCAATACTTGAAAAAGGTCTCCATACCACGAGCACTTCAATTACCTCTTTGCAATGTCATTGAATTACACGGCTTCTCGGATGCTTCAGAAGCAGGGTACGCTGCAATAGTATACTCGCGCTGTCAGCTTAACAATGGCGAAGTCATAGTGCGCCCCATAATCGCCAAAACTCGTGTTGCTCCCCTTAAGAAAGTAACACTCCCTCGACTCGAACTATGCGCAGCTCATCTGCTCGCCCGACTAGTTGCACACTGTCTTCAACTCTTCAAAACTAAATTGACAAATCAAGACATCCACCTATGGTGTGATTCCTCCGTAGTTTTGACCTGGCTACGCACCCCGCCATACAGGCTAAAAACCTATGTAGCTAGCCGGGTATCTCAGACTCAAGAGCTAATTCCTCTCGACTCATGGCGTCACATCGCAAGTGCTGACAATCCAGCAGACTGTGCGTCAAGAGGCATACTTGCTTCTAACCTTGTAGACCATTCTCTCTGGTGGACAGGCCCACCATGGCTCAAGTTTCCCCACTGCGACTGGCCGTCTCCATCGTTCGTCCCAGTGGATCTCTCTTCATCGGATGAGACAAAGAAGACACCCTTGGCCATCTTCACTACCGTCCAGCACCAGGAATGGGACCTATTGTCGAAATTCTCGTCGTGGAACAAACTCCAGCGCATCACAGCTCTCATCCTTCGCTTTTGTCACAACTGCCGTGGAAAAGCACAGTTCAAGGGTCCTCTCACCCCCTCAGAGATCACTAAGGCTCGTCTCCGGATCTTCAGCCTGGTTCAGCAAACTGCGTTTGCAGAGGAAATTTCGTCTCTCCAAAATCAGCGAGACTGCTCAACTCGACTTCAACGTCTAAGGCCGTTCCTAGATGGTGATGGGCTGCTTCGAGTAGGAGGCCGCCTCAACCGCTCTTCACTTCCGCCCGATGTCCGCCATCCAGTTTTGCTGCCCAAGAAACATCATGTTGTAGACCTAGTTATAGACGACTGTCATAAAAAACACCTTCACTCTGGACCTCAGCTCACTCATGCTCTTCTGGCTCAAACAGTATGGATTCTGTGCGCGCGTAGTGTTATACGCTCGCGTATTTTCAAATGTGTCACATGTTTCAAGAACAAACCACGCAACAGACCCCCCCTGATGGGCGATCTTCCTCCCTCACGGATTACTCCAGCTCGACCATTTCTCTCCACGGGCATTGACTACTGTGGCCCATTCACAATCAAGGTCTTCAATCTCCGCTCTGTTAAACATGTGAAGGCGTACCTCTGTATTTTTGTATGTATGGTCACCAAAGCTGTACATATCGAGGTGGTCACAGACCTAACTACTGATGGGTTTTTAGCCGCTTTGACACGCTTTGTCCCCGCCGCGGCCTTTGCTCAGACATTTATAGCGATTGCGGCACTAACTTCGTAGGCGCTGACGCTACTTTGCGACGCCTAATTCACTCACATGTGAACTCTCTCTCTGCACGAGATTCAATCCAGCAATTCTCTGTCCAACGAGGAATAAATTTCCATTTTAATCCTCCCGCCTCTCCCCATCAAGGTGGATTATGGGAAAGCGCAGTGAAAAGCGCCAAACACCATTTGAGACGTGTAATGGGTGACACCGTTTTAACACTTCCTGAGTTTATCACATTATCCACCCAGGCCATGCTCAATTCCAGGCCTCTAACTCCTTTGTCGAGCGACCCAGCTGATCTGGCCGCTTTGACCCCTGGGCATTTTTTAATTGGAGCTCCTCTGGCATCCGTTCCAGAACCTAATGTCTGTGACGTGCCTTCTAACCGTCTGAAACACTGGCAAATAGTGCAAGCGTTCAATCAAAGAATATGGCAACGATGGAGCTTGGAATATATACACACCCTCCAACAGCGCTCCAAATGGACACAAACACCAACAAACCTCCAAGTAGGCGACCTTGTGCTAGTTCACACCCCATCTTCACCTCTGAATTGGCCACTAGCCCGAGTAACAGCGCTCCACCCAGGGAAGGATGGCATTGTCCGTGTAGTGGACTTAAAGACTTACTCTGGACACCTTACTCGACCTGTTGTCAAGGTGTTCCCCCTACCCCTGAACTGATAGACACAAACTGCCCCCTAATTAGTGTTAAGACGTTTGAGTTCTGTTATTTTTTATTCATGTTTGTTTGTTTGAAGCCTGTAATGCTTCAAGGCAGGCGGTATGTTTAGTTTAAAATTGTAAATAAATAATCTAATAATTAATTAAAAGTCAATCAAATAGGGTTCCGTTCTCGATATTCTCCAGTAAATAGAAATTTAAGTACATTTTAAATACTGTTGTCAACCCAGAAAGAAAGAGCGAGAGAGAGCTATAAGCGTCCCTATGTCCTATCCTTGTCTTTCCAAATCGCCTGATCGTTCCCCTCTTACCCCTCAAAATATCATACGATGCAACTCGGCATTTGATTGGATGCAAATGGACTCGTCCAAAATCACGTTGAGCCTCAGCGAACTTTTGAACGTTCAGTTGAATTCGGGCGGTCTTGCTATAAACTCTGCGTCAATCGCATTCTCTATTTTCTCGGTCTCAATGACCTAATTTTTCTCTCAGTTTTCTCTCAGTCAATATGTAAAAGGTCTCTCATTTGCATACCCCCTTTTTTAAGTGTTTTTATTTAATAATTTTAAAGCCAGTTCAGTGTATCAACAGCTCCTCTTCTAGAACTTCATTGTGCGGAAATCGCGGCAAGATTGATAGAGACTGCGAAATCGTCTTCAATCGCGCATCCGCGTTCGTGGCATCAAGATACAAGTGATTGAAACAAACAGTCGCTCGATTTTCGTTCATCAAGAGCTCCAGATCGCGAGAGACTTCATTTCCCTCCCGGGCCGACGCTGCGCGCCGACACTTCCTGTGGGCTGCACCGATGGACAAATTCTCTACCCGAGTGGATTAAACACAAGGTACTGTTACCACTCGTTTTAAAGTCAATTTTAATATCAAGTTTTATCTCTGTGAACTACCCTTTTAGGCTCAATAACATTTCTCTGCCGAGTGCTTTCTTCGGCTGGTCCTCCATTAAAATGAACTCAAAATAATTAAAAAACTAGAAACTATCTTTACCCCCCACTTGCTACATTCTCAAATCAAATATAAAAAGTAAATTGTTTCGTATTATTATTTTATATTTGTATATTTATATTTATATACGATTGGAACTTTACGAAATCATTTGTAACCACAAAAGTGATATAGTTTTAAGTTTACTTAGGACTTATTCCTAGATAAAATTTTCTATAGTTAAAAAGCATGTAAAAGAAATTGTAACAGTAACCTTTGTATTGCTGCAACTTTTATTGGAAAGAAGGTGTAAATTTCTTTAAATAAATTTTCTATATACATATATATATATATATATATATATATATATATATATATATATATATATGCTTATATACAAGGTTTATAAGTAAAAAACATAGTCGATTATAAAAATTTATCTGTAACTGTTTGTCCGAGTGTTATTTATTTTCTTTGGTTTATCAAGAGTTAAATTGTCAATTTACTGAGAGATAACTCCGTCCAACCCAGAACTACTGAAACCTTTGTGGACTTTTTCATGGATTCAGATACATAAACTTTGCTTATGGCTATATTTACGATTCTCATAAACTTGGTAACGTTACCTTTAGATCAAAAATACGAGTATACCTTGCGTAACGATGATCCTCACTTTATTAAGTAAAATAAAACTTTCCACTTTATTAAATAAAATCTATTTTTATCAGTTTTTCTATGAATAATGTTAAATACACCTCTATACTTAACATCTGCGTATTAAATCGGGATGGAAAAACAGGGCCAATTTAAAAATATAACTCCTCAGCCTCCATAAGTGTGAAAAGTTTGTTTTTGTGGTAAATGACTGTTTAATTAATGCCATTCAGAGGTTAGTTAACGTTCATCATCAGTGTTTGGCACATCATATAGGCCCTAACTTCCATTGCACTGATTTCAAAAACATTGAATTTTTTATTTTTATATAACGATGATTTCTTTGTTCTAAAATCTGACCGCGGAAATCTAATTCGAAGGAATATTCTAAAAATATACCATACTCCTGATTTCACTGTTTTCATACTGAAAGAAAAGTACGCACCGTCGTTGTGCAGGATTATCGATTCAGGTACTTGTGAAAAATGTGTCCATAAAAAGCACAGGACACGATTATAAATGATCATCTACATGTCACAATCTCCTAATTGCCATTAGAAATAATGAACCCGTTTGGTTGAAGAAGGAATTCTCTAACTTAAAATGGTTGAAGAGTTGCGTTTTTAAATTGCCTCTGTTATAAAGGGACACCCATAAAAAGGTTTAAAATAAATTTATTGTTAATCTGTATTAATCTGTAAAAAATACAGCTTTTGTGAAAACTGTTTCGGACTGACTATAGAATAATGAAGAGACTTTAAAGTGACAACAGCTTTACTAATTAACTTTCTCAACAGTGAACAAACCACATGTACTTAGTGACTCTTGACGTTGGTTCAAAGGGACCTGGGTAAAGTTGAATATTGTTTTTAAAGAGATTACTTTTAGGTTATTGTGCTGAATCTGTCTACAGTTACTATTATTTAAATAACTTAGGTTGTAATTAGAATTTTAGGCTTTCTAAAAAATATTTGAGACAGAAGAAGACAAATAATAGCATCATTCCATTGTACATCTCGATCAATGGAATATTGTTGTAAAAAGCTGATTTGATTCAATTATAGAAAAATAACCAACTTCTATCGCTTACACAGTAGCTTTAAGTTGTTAGGAACCACAAAAAACTGCGATACGTTACTATTTAAAAATTATTACTTAGTTACATTAGCCGTTTCTATTTATCACCCGTCTTTTTTATCGTATTTTCGTTCTTTTGTGAAACTATTCAAATGTTTTACTTGCTACTCTAACTTGTTAATGAAATTTGACTTTAAAATTGTGGCTATCTTTAGATTGCTTAAGGTATAAAAACAATATTTAGCTCCCTTACATCCCATACTTCACATAACAATTTCTACTCAATTCAATTCATTTATTGTGTTCAATTCGTTTATTGATTCATTTATTCAACAGATACAAATCCAATTACATTGTAGCATAAAACAGTAAAAGATACAAAAATAGCTCAAGATACAAGTCTAAATACTTGTATAGTAATAATTAAATCGTATATTCACTGCACATATAATCAAGACATATCATTGTCTTGACGAATAATCACAAGAGATATAATCGTCAAATAAGTTGAAGGTTGTACCTTGAGTTAAAATAAGTCATTGAAGGAAATATTGAAATATCAGTAGAAACAAATTCACGCTAACGGGCGGAATCTAGGCATCAAAAACTTTATTTTTATTATCTTCATCAAGTAAAAAACTACAAAAGGTCTTCAAGTTTAAAAAAAAATCGAATGACTGTAACGAAGGTGGAAAAATACAGAAAAGGGGCCTCAAGATGTCAGGAACAACTTGCATAAAAATTCTATACACCTAAAAAAACTATACCCATCTTCCTGCGATTATAGAAATCTACTTACCAACCAGGACTTGACCCAGACTCTTGCGCCGGCTTATTGATCACACTTAGAAAAGCGATGTTTTTAGATATTAGCAACGTAACCATGCGCTTAAAAAACAAACTCTGGTAAGATTGTACTCTTATCTTACAGTTCAGAGTCTGCATTGCAGATAAACCATTTAAAACTTGAGCAATTTACAAACTCTGGGAGCTTAGTTAAGATTAACTGGCATCTATCGTTACGGTTTCAATGAAAAAGTTAAGTGGTGTGTATTTGGTACAGAATATTGTGTATATAGGTAATAATTGGAGGATTAAAAAGTACAAATAAACAAAAAATGGACAATATTATTAAGATAAAAAGATTGTACCAACATTTATTATAGTAAGAATTCTAAAATATGGGTAAAAGCAATATTTTCTGAAACCAATATTTTAGAATTGGCTGCGTTATATTCAAGATTATGTGAAATTACCACTTCCAAAGTTATTAAAAAATATCAGCCATAGTTTTAAATTTGTCCTGATTACTTTCCGTTAGTTGGAAAACCATTGACAGGGCGAACACTTTAATCTTTACTGTAATGTAGTCTGTGTTAAAAAGCTGCTGAATGAAAAAAAACTTGGTTCAAACAAACATAAGCTTTTTCAACATTTTTAATGATTCGTATTTTTGTTCGTCACTAAAACTTCGATCTTAATTTTTAAGGCTATTAAACTCACAAGTCTAAAAATGCTTTGTCTCCTGCAAGGAGGAAAGTGTTCACTTTCTTTCCCGGCAATAAAAAAGGTGTTTACACTGTCTCCCAGGGGGAGAATCCAATCACTAACCAGTTAATCAAGCGCCTTAAAATTTTCACGCGGATATACAAACATCTTGCAGTTCTACTTATTACTGGTGCTACAGCTGTCTGGCAGGCAGAAAACAATACCAAAACTGGAACAGCCGATGATTTGCGACAATTTTGGTTTTGAGGATGTGTAAATCACTGTCTTACATACAACTTGCTTATGTTATAGTCGTGTTTTTCGTGTAAATGCAATAACAATTATTTTTTATTTGGACAGGAAGGGGATATGTGTATTACGGTAGTTAAGTGAGTTGTTTCCCTCAGTAAAACTGTCAACCATTTCCCTCAGAAGACATCCTTTTACTTTCCTGCCTTAACACCAAATGGCTATTGTGCATTTTTTTTTATATTTGAATATACTATTAAAATTGTAAAATATGAAGTTTATATATTTACTGTTTTTAACCCTAAATATAATTAATACAAAGCAAATATTATAGTATTTTCAAGGCTGTTAAAATTCAAATCAACCACAGCCACTGATAGCTCAAAACTGATTTCAATAGTCGTAGTTGTTCAGTCTAAGTTTTTGCACACAATTGATGTTTCCTGGATTCAAAAGAGTTATTTTTCCTCCAAATATTTGAGCGATATGGCGAGGAATTTGAGATTCTTCGGCTGCTTCTAAAATTCATCTTTCAATCTCCCAATGTTTGTTTCAGGGATAACTAAACATGATCGTCTGAACATTTATATGTGACCATTTAAATGTTTTGATCGTAGTTTTTGAGTTAAACGACAGTGAAATCTTATATTCCATAATCTATTTTATTGTACTGAAAAAGCCAATGTGAAACTTGGCATTTCGAAGCAGTTTTAAACTTATTACAGTATGAAGAATACCTACGTGATTTCGGCTAAAAATTAAGGTTTTTTTATTAACTCCACGAGATTGATCGGCTGTTTGTAAGGTCAAGTGTTTAAATAAATATCAGGTCAAATGTTTAAATAAATATCAATAACATTTTTGTTACTTTGTGCTTAGTTAAGTTAGTTTACATACTCAGTGATTTAAAATAGTATGGTTTTATATATAAGTGTCTAGTTGATTACTTTTTAACATCGAGGAGTCTAGTCGTTCACAGTAGTCGATGAGCCTCCGTATCAAACATCGACTAGTCTGGTCAATCTAACTAGTTTAACGAGAAAAACTGCTAAAAAACACAAAATCTAAATCTAATCAGGTTAAGTTGCCGACCAGTCGGTTGAAAGCTATAAAATATCGTCTAGTTAGAATAATCGACTAGAAATTTCGACTAGTCAAAATATCGACTGGTCGACTAGAACTAGTCGATAAAACCACTAGTTCACTAATTGACTTCCCCATCACCAGTTCTCGGGGGAGCGGCCTGGTGTAGTGATAGAACGCGGGATTTCGACTCCCTGGGTCCCGCGTTCGAATCCCGCCAATCACCAATGGCAATTTGCTATGCGATATTGCCGTAACCTTGAGGGTGCACAATAAGCTGAAATAAGCTGCAGAGCATGTTCATGGAAACTTCTAAGCCCGGCCCTCGTCTAGAAAAAACCCCATCAACAAATCTGCTCCGCATTAGCATAGCTAAATCCTGCGCCGAGAAGACCGCTTGCGCCAGTTGGCGTTGTACTTCACTGCGATGCTGCTAAGCGAAACACCGATTGATCGGTTTGGAGCAGCGCCTCACTCGACTAGGAGCTGCTTCCACCTTAGAGGAAAAGCCCAGACAGCCTCGTTTGGCATGTAAATGTTTGAGAAAATGCTAGTTGTGTACAAGTTCGTTTAATTTTATTTTATTACATTCACTTGCAGATACCCGCGGCTTTGCACGTTGAAAGGCTAACAGTTTTTATTATAACTATACGTTATTTAACATGTGCACTTTTTACAAATTAGAATACAGATCTCAGCATTTAATTACAGCCCTAAGGTTGCAGATGGTGATTCTACCCCAGATTGATATCAGAAAAAGAAATGTTTCCTCGATTAATTTATATTTTCTTTCAAATGGCATGAATCGGCTACCTGTGCTAACGCATTCTAATTAAGTAGTTTAGTCTTTAAAATATTAACATTTCCTAGCTTATTTATCATTTAACTTATGAAATTGGGTTTATATTAGTTTGAATAGAAAATTGCCACTTCATTACCACTTCAGGGGTTTGAACCAACAACATTCATCGCACCGCGTTCTTGCTCAAATACTGTCAGCGAATTTGACTGATCTTAATATGAGACATATAAAATATAACTAATATGCAAATGACAATACATTTTTCAAGGGGCGGATTCTATACTTAACATTAACACATACTTATAAAATAGGCCAAAAACTGTAAAACAATACTTAAATTGGTTTTGGCCAAAGATGTGGCCAAAAATGAGAAAACCTAATTTCCTAAAATTATTTTAATCACGTTAAATATTGGATTACTCGTTTAGCACACAGAACTAGCCTCGTAGTTTGGTAGAAATAGTCTATTTCTTTAACTTAGCGAAAATCGTCCTCGGTCAGCAAGTAAACCCTTCTAAAGTTTTTAATTCTGAAAACAACGATTCTATGGCAACCTTTATAAAAGAAACGAAATGACAGAATGAAATTTCCATGTAGAGTTTCAAGATTCTAGTTAGATTACTTCGGATGATCCGTAAAACGCACGAACAGCTTAAGTGATATCTGACCAATAAATATGTGTTAGGTAGCCGTGGTACTTTTACACAGTTTATTCTATCAGTAGGTAAAATTTCTAATTGTCTCTTGAAAATATGCATTAGGCCTACTTCCATCCATAATTTCCATTTAATCATACCTGTAAAAACTGAAACGGCTGCCATTTCGAATCTTATAATTTACTTCATTTAAGCCTTTTAAAAGAAAATATTTTGAAATTCTTCCCTTCTATTATACGCATTTAGAGCCTAAAAAGAATATTTGTGCAAGGTTTCGTGGCCCAAAGTCTTATGGTTTTTGAGACACTTGATAAGTGAGTCAGTCAACCGTTTTTAGCTTTTGTTACAGGGTGTTTTTTCAACGCAACCCAATAGTTATTTGTGCATCTAGGGACTAAAGTACTTAAGTCCCGTGATGCACACAAAATTTTTCCTCCACCTACACCATTAACAATAACTAGGTGTCAGTGGCGACGCGTGACATTTTTGCGTGGTCATCGCTGATAGTGTAGGAGTACACGGGACTGCGCCGGCGCCGCGCGGCGGAACGGCTATATTGCTACATAGAACAGTCGCCACAGTCCTGCGCTTGACCGGCCCGGATATCTGTCCCCCAGCGTCATTCATAGACCCCACGACTCTACTGAAAAGGTGAATGGATTAATACTGATACTTAAAAGCTCTCGGATGAAAGTTTAACATTGAAAACTTCAGCTAGCTATTTTATTAAACAGTTTAGTTTTATAATTTCATTTTTATAATTTTTTAATCAGTTTAGTTTCATTTCTATAATTGTTTCAGTTGAACAATTTGATCACCTTCTTCTTCAGTCACTGTTGTGCTCATCGATTAATAATAAAACATGTTAAACATTTAATTATTAAACCACTGCAACTTCACTCATTGAAACTACACAAACACAAGCGGCGCGCGGCACGAGAATAAGCGAACAATGACAGTTAGCGACGATGAAGTCGAAAATCGCTCGCTACGTGGCGAAGGCTGCCGAGTACAGCCGAAGGGAGCCGGACGCCAACCGATTCTCCAGCGACAGAGATGACTTGGCCGCCTCTACACAACAGCGGTTTGAGTGGTGGGGATGGACGCGGGGAGGTGGGCGCTCCACTAGATTGGATTCTCCAAACTCGGCGAATCGGTTCTAGGGACGCAGCGCATCTGTCGCGCAAAGCGAAACGCCGTGCATAAAAATAGCCTGATACTTCGAAAATTTATGATTTTCTTTTGAAAATAATATATATTTAGGCTTCTATCATTATGTTATTTGTAGTTTTATTTAAAGTATTAAATTTTAAAATTGAGTTAGTCATCGGCGAATCTGTAGATGACCGCACGCCTCGCCCCTGCTAGGTATAACACTCTAACACTGTAACTTTACCTTCAGATGATCCTTTGCTTCAACAAATTGCATTACAATCACATAGCCTATATAAATGAATAATGCAAGGTATTTAGGCTTTAATTTTAACCATTTTATTCACACTCTTTTGTAAAAATACTCCAGGCCTAACTTATTTGTTCACAAATATGCAGGAATATAGCCTAAACTACAGCAAACTCAAAATGGAGACGCTGCCCTGTAGACAACGAAAACGGACGCTCGGATGCTGTGACACTCTCTTCAACATAGAGAAACAAATTAAAATCGACAGTGTTGCCATATTTTCTCACCGTCCACCGCGGCGTTGCCGGATTTCTTCCCATGTATTTCTTATGAGATTACTTTTAGTCCCGTGGGACTAAAAGACGACTATAGATAGTAGGTGGAGGAAAAACTTTATTTTATCATTGAAGGATTTTTTTCTCCCCAAGATCCCCGGATTTGACCCCACTATATTACTTTCTTTGGGAATACATAAAAATTAAGGCCTACGAAAACAATTCACAGGATATTTAGCACCTGAAAAATCATAACAAATTTAATATAAGAAATTCAAAGAGCTACTTGGCAAAATATGTTCAGGAATTTGATGGCGAGCGTTCAACTTTGTATAAATGTCAGTGGCGGATTGTTTGAACACATAATGTAAGCTTAATGTGATCAAACTTAAATACTAGTTGTGTAAAATGTAACGATTAACAAAACAATACTCATTTCATCTTTAATATTTCCGTTATTCAATTTTAAAAAAGGGTTACCTTAAAAAAACCTTGTATACTATATATAGATATTTGCCAAAAGATCAATTTGTCATAATTGAAGTGACATGCCTACTTCAGAACTAAAACTTACTTTGTAATTTATGGCTCAAATCCTTGAATCTACAAGATCAAAATAAAAGGTGAAAATAGTTTACAAATAGAAAAATCCTTTTGAGTTAGCCTTTTAACTTTCCCTTAAATCATTAACGTAAGTTTAAAGTGTTACGGTATATTATAAATTTCATTACACGAATTAACAGTTTCTCTTTCAATTTTAAAGTTTTCAGGTCTTTAACTGAAGATCCACTATCGAATTAACAGGTGGTAAACATAAAAATGTCCGAGCAAAATGTCAAAAATATTAGGAGTGTTTAGGTCATGATGTATCACACTTGGCAGTGTTTCCTTACAGACATCTATCATATTTTGTCACTCGCTAAACAAACCATTTAGTCGCTTTCAGGGATTACAGTTAACATAAGGCAACTTTTTTTAATTGTTTGGTAAATGAAATTAAGTTATTAGTATTGAGTTATAATTATTCAACTACTAGTTGTGAAATTAAGTACTAGACGTGAATAAAAATAATGTCTGCCTTCAAAAAAAAAAATAAATTGCAAACTTAAAGTGAAGAGTAATATTTTGCACTTTTAATCCATCTAATTCATTTTTTTATTTTTACCAGTTGAAACGGAACTAATTTCTCTTTGAATTCTGCCCGAAAAAATATTCGATATTACTGGATAGAGGTTTGCAACAGCACATTTGCACTCAACATAAGATACATTTGACTATTTCCCTAATAATTCAACTCATTGATTTAGTCGAAAATTATAAGTTATTTAGTCACGATTTTAGGCTTTTGCATAAACAATGAACCTCTTGCTCAGTAGTGAAAAAAAGAAAATCTTATACTGATAACAATAATCAACATGTCCTTAGTATTTTAAAGCTCGTTAAGGGTTTTAGCATGGATTCTAGTTGTTAAAAATAATCTATTAAAAAGGGTCAACGATCATTAACATTGTTAGATCGTTGAAATACTATCCGAAAAAAATAGAAAAGTTAAAAATAGAAAGTTGCAAGTAAATTTACGCCTTCAGTTTATAACGTGAACGGCCCTCTCCAGCTCCGACAGACCTTGCAATCTTGCCCGTTATTAACACTTACATTCTGTTTATTTCGGCAAGAGTTCTGTTTAAAAACAAAACACTGTTAGACTCGCAGTTTTCTTTTACAGGGAATATTTTATAAACCGATTGTTTCATAAGATCAGCGTGGTTCTTAAGCCTTGTAGTATCTATTACATTCAGCATTAATTTATAAATAATATTTCACCTTATAGAGCAATTCAAATAGGTTTTTCTACAGGTATCCAGTGTGATCATCGGCTGACAGCAACTTCGAAATCCTTACTAAGCGCTATTTGATATATTAACTGACGCAACCCTAGCTCCGCTACTATTTCAAATGTTGGGTACATCAAATAATAGCAAAAACACTAAATATTGTTCTTTTAAATGCTTAAAAAGTATCCTTACATCGCTAATAGATTTTCGGTAGTGTAAGATCTGATGAACCAGAAGGCAATGTGGATAAGGTCATAGGGGGTTTCCAAACCAGCGGCCAGCTACGAATTATTGGCTGCTTAGGGATCGGAGATCGGAGTTACCAAACCAGCAGTCAGCTACGGAAGCTCTGATTGTGTAGGGATCAGATTTATCTTGATGTTCTCTGAGTTCCCCAAATTTCACACCATGAATATTAGTTTTTTATGATACAAAAAAACAAAATAAATTGTCTTTGCCACTAACTTATGTAGCCTTAATTTTATGCAGGGCTCAAAGGAATTTTAAGTTTTCATTAATCCACTTGATGTTGGTTAGGTATGATGACTAATGATTAATGATGACTATCGTAAATACTTGTAGAAGAAACTATATGAGTAGATTAAAATCATACAGGATTCGGCAAAAGTCTGGAATATATGAAATAGCTCCTATATATGAATATATTATTTTGCTCAATACAATAAAACGTTGCAGTTGTGTATTAATCATAAATCGAAATATTTTCAAGTGTTTCATTATTTTTTTGCATGACCTGGGACGTCCCTTCCCAGGCTAGAAGTCTTGAAATTCTTAAACGAAAGCATACCTTGAGTTGTACCTAATTTCAAATATATTAATTAGTACATCATAACAGCGCAAACCACGTCTCAAAAAGTTAATCCATTCAGGATTTACAGCTCCTCTAAGATTTTTATGTCAGCCGTTAAACTCTATGCTAAAAGTAAGTAGTCTAATTACAATAAAGCATTCGAAACAATGTAATTTGATTGCAGATTTAATAAGACGTCAAATTATCCTTATTAATGAGAAATACATGTACCTAAAATTCAACTACATCGTTCCGAGTACTTTATTAGTAATAAGACTTTTTTTCTTAATTGTAGCTTGAAGTTTAATGGCCAACTATTAAATCTGAGGAGCTGTAACCTCTGGATTGAGGCGCGGTTTGCGCTGTTATGATCTACTAATTAAGAACTTTAAAATGAGGTACAACTCAAGGTATGCTTACATTTGAGAATTCCAACACTTCCAGCGTGGGCCGTCCCCTCATCGTGAGAAAAACTAATAAAACACGCCAAAATATTTCTATTTGTAATAGATACTCAACTGTAAAGTTTCATTACTTTCTGCATAACAATATAAAATTTATTTAATATATTCCAGACTTTTGCCGAACCCTGTATACTATTTGTAAATATAATTGAAATAAAAGTACTACTTTAATGAGAACCTCGCAATTCCTATTTATTTCCCGAAATATATTTTATAAACCAGGTTAGTATTAAATGGATTACTCTGTTCAGCTTCGCTTGAAAACACTTGATTTTTTATGGCCTGCATTCTGTGGTTAAACTTTAGAACTATTTAAAACCACGTCCACGTCGTGTTCAGTTGTAAACGATGTGAATCGAATTTAATCCACTGCCGACGGAGTCGGACGGAGCACGGTAACTTTCTTGTGACCGAGGACGGATAGCATCAGGGACAGACATTTATCAAGACAAATAAAGACAGTGATAGTATTTAATAAAAATCTAAAATGTTCGGTTTATAAATGGCTTTCCTCATTGATTACATACAACTTTTGAACAAGAAACGTCATTAATTTTGACCTTTTTATATACATTTGAATGATTTTAACCTGGTAATGTTATGAATTATCGTAATATTTTGTTACTAAGGGAAGGAAACAGTTCAACAGGTGATGTTTTTTATAAGATTGAGCTCTTTAAACTTGGCTCAAGGAATGAGCAATATCAGCTTAAATATCACTTACACATAAAGGATGCAATCTTGAATCTAAATAATAACAGAGACCGGCAAAGATTGATCACCTGATGGGGAGGGTGGTGCGGTAACGGATGCAATATTTCATATCAATCTATGCACCAATCGTTGTCAACACTTGTGTTACAAAAAACATGGACGTTTTCCAAAATGTAAATACAAATTGAACAGATAAAAGTGAATACACATTGCTTTGTTAACAGTACGTGTGACTAACAAATATCAATAGAAATATCAATGGTATCCTTTATGTATCAGCAAATGATGACAAATTCATTTCATGTCGTGAAAAAAAAAATTAAATACGATGCGGGTGCGACGGAATGTTTTAGTTTTTTATTTATCAAATGACATGTTTTCATTTTAACAATTAATAATTTATATTTTTATGTAAACCAGATCATAAAGCCAACTTAATGTTTGTGTAAGACTGAAGATTCAATGTAGACTGAACTCCTCGCAGCCGGAGGAAGATGTATGAACCGGAACTGAGCAGGGGCGACCCATTCATTCTGGTTCAGGCACCATTCACGATTGGAGTGAAGGTGTAAAGTATGTGTCAGTATTTCACTCCAGTGAGTGTAGAGACCGGTTACACGGTCGAAGAGGCGGGAAATATTCAGTATGTCGCCGTCGCGCTACGTCGCACGGCGGCCGGTCGCTGATAAACTGACCATGAAAAGCTAACTGCAATCGTTTAATTTATGATTATGTTAAACACAACATTGTCACTGCTTTAAATAACCTGATGAATAACCGGTCTCTTGTTTGAATGCTTTCTTAAGTTTTGTGATGGGACGAAATCCATCGAGGATGCTCTGCTTGAGTGATGAGTGAGTTACTGATTTTATAACAATATTTACAGCTTACTTTTCTATCAAGTTGCAGTACGTATTAAAGTTGCAAAAAACATAGTTTGTATGTTTTTTGTGTATTTCAACGCCAGAGGCAATTTTAACGATTTGATAGGGAACGGTCCAAACCCGGGTCTTGTTACTATCTAATGGCGACCTTTTGTTAGATTGCATTATTAATTCATAGCCCAATGACAAATGGCAACTCGACCCAGTTTCGATCCTGTCAGAAATCGAACCGGCGACCCTCAGGCTCAGGTTATGGGTTGACCGCTTTATCCAGTCGGCTATCCATTCAATTATTTTCAATCATGAATTTATGAAAATACCGATAAATTGACAATCACTCTAGTTGTTTGTATAGTAGTCGTTTTTATATAACGACCACTAATATTAACGTGAAATGATTTTAGTTGAGATAAAAAGCGACTAGCGTAATGGCTACTTTCCAATTTGTTGAACAAGGCGATTTTTTGATTGAAACAGCATACTCTAAATCTCCAGTTTTAAAAGTTGATCTATAAATTCATAAACATAAAATTATAGCTGCTACAATACTACAGTAACACTCTAAAAGCCCCTCATATCAACCTGAATAATAGGACAAAGAGTAACACACATCTGGTTATTCCAATATTTTATTTTATTAAAAGCTAATGATGGGTAAATTTTTATGGATAAAATCACTAATACTATAAAAGCACACTTGACGAGTGTTGAAATAATCTGTCGATAGTTGTGGTTGATTCCGTGCGTCGTGTATAAACTCATCACCACTCACTGGTGATGGTTATTACTGGCTATGGTTTCGGCGCTTCGCCATCTTCAGCTAGTAGCTGAAGATGGCGAAGCGCCGAAACCATGGTCCTGCATCAAAAAGGACAGTGCGTTTGACGGAACCAGTGAGTGGTGATGAGTTTATACACGACGCACGGAATCAACCACAACTATCGACAGATTAATACTATAAAAAGGATTATCAAGTTTACTTTTTTCACGAGACGTGTTATTACCAAATTTACGGTTACCACTCCCACTCCATGATATAGGTTATTTAATTACGTTTACACAGTAAGCTTTAATCTCATAACCATGTAACTGTTATCATATCGAACTTTTAGGGGTTCCAATAGAATGAGTTTTCAGATATGCATGGAGTTGGGCAGTGAATGTTCAATGCGTACAGCCGGCAGCAAAGTGACTCATTTCCGGTATTGTTATATTTCAGTGTTGAGATATTGATGTTCTGCCGGTGCCAATGCAAATCACGTGTAACTTTGAAACGTGGAGGAATTATTTCAACACGACGTCGAGTTGACTCAATCGCACCGCTGATTTCAGATTCAATATCAAACAAACGTGAACAATTTCTCACCTGATTTCTACTGTAAAACGCTGGTTATCACGTGATTTTGTGAATACTATATTTTAAAAAAGAAAACTTTAAATAATAATAATAATAACAACAGTAATAATAACGTTGTTCATAGCGTAAAACAATTATCTAACTAACTCGTCTCATTTCCTCATAATATATAAGATTGGTTTTAATTATTTTCAGAACAGAGTGATAATTAGATTAACATTCATACGGCAGTCTCCTCGGTTTCACTGTCTATGATCTATCATTAGTGATTTTCATTGCAAGATGTAAAATTTATGTTTCTTCTTGTAATGTTTCATAATATCATGGTTTGTTATCAAATTGTAAAAATCTTTGTTTATCACGGTTTTAATTATTGAATATGTTGCACAATTTATTTTTGTTCACAGATTGAATTTAATATTTTACACTATTTAATCTTGTTCATTACTTATTATTTATACAGGGTGTCCCATACGTAAAGTGCCAAACTTCAGGAATAGGTTATGAGGATAAATATAAAGAGAAAACATGGAATAAAATGTTTTCCACAAACGCTTCGTTGACCAGATATCCGCCATTTTGTATTGTTTACAACATATTTTTATCTCCCAAGTTTTTTCATAGATTTTTTGAAACGTGGTATTCACCTGTATCTAGTCAAGGTTAGTTTATGAAAAAATAATCAGCATAATAAAATAGTAAATTTCAAAATGGTGGCCTTTTAAAAGTTTTAAATTGAAATATCGAAAAAACGGCTCAATAAAAAACATATAAAGAACAATAATTTTTAGCAAATTTGATTTCCAATCGAGTGATACCAAAAATATATAAATCGGCTAACAAACAACTGAGTTATGGTCGAATTTATCTAACGAGACAGCGTAGTCTATTTCAGCGCATGGCTCAGCGCAACAATGGACTATTTAGCTTAAAAAAAATGCTGCCACGCTAGCTAAATACGATCATAACTCAGTTGTTTATTAACCAATTTTCATAATTTTTGTGTCATTAGATGGGAAATAAAGTTCCTTAAAAATTATTTTTCTTTATATTTTTTATGAAACGTACAGTTTTTTCGTTATTTCAACTTAAACATTTTAACCGGCCACCATTTTAAAATATAAGATTCGATCATGTTGATTATTTTCTCATAAACTAACCTCGACTATATACAGGTGCATACCGAGTTTCAAAAAATCGATTAAAAACTCAAACTTAGGAGATAAAAATAGTTTGTAAAAAATACAAAATAGCGGATATCTGATAAACGAAGCGTCTTTGAAAAAATATTCATTCCATGTTCTCTCTTTATTTTGACCCATATAACCTACTCCCGGAGTTTGGCACTTTACTTATGAGACACTCTTAAGTGTTCATTTAAATCAGTTAAGCTTCAAGGTGAAATCAAGAAACAATTAAATTTATTTGGATAAATGTGATACATTGTTTTTATCAATGAGTTCAAGAACAAATTTTTGAATTTTTGGCTTTGAATTTCATAAAAATGAATATTAACTCTTGACGGTATGATTTTTTGGTGATGGTATTATTACTATTATTATTACTATTATTATTATTATGGTTTAATCATACTTACTTGTTACTTACTTACTTGTTACTTGGATGTTCCGTCCGTAGACTCCTTGCGGAATGTTGGACAGGTCAATGTGCCTGTATAGGTCACGGTAAAAGCAAAGAATACACTCGAGAGTGCATCCCTTTCAAAACAAACAAAGTTTGAGAAAATTTAGGAAAAAAAGAATTTATTTAATTGGCCTTATAAAACTTTCTATTTCATAAAAACAATTTTTAACCAGATACACTTTCAGTTCTTTTTTGAACTTGTTCAAATTTTCAAGTGTTCTGATTTGTTGTGGAAGTGTTTGAATGAGTTTTAGGCCAGCGTACTCAGGCTTCTGCTCAAAAAGTACGAGGCGGTGATTGATTGAAAATTGACTTTTGTGTCTTGTGGTGTAATCATGGCTTTTTGTTGGGGGCTTTATGTTTTGTTTTTTGACATACATGATGGATTCCATCATGTATAGGCTTGGGACGGTGAGAAGGCCTAGCTGTACAAAACCCTCCCTACAGCTGGTTCTCGGAGGCAGATGGAGAATCGTCCTGATTGCCTTTTTTTGCCATGCAAAAATTTTGTCAAGATTTCCTTTTTTGCCCCCCCACAAGACTATTGAGTAGCTAATAAGCTGCTCAAATAGGCCATGATATGCAACTTTTGATAAGGGAATGTTGTTCAATTTACTAATCCTCCTGAGGACAAACAGTCCTTTTGCAAGCCCTTTTTCGAGCTTGGAGAGTTGTTCATTCCATGTGAAGCTATCGTCGATCTGTACTCCTAAAAATCTTGCCGATTTCAGAATTTCAAGGTTGCTTTCGCCGAGGAAAAGATTTGGAATTTTGTTGTTTTTGGAAAATTGTTTTTGAGCGGTTTGAAAACAAACATAGCCAGTTTCTCTGCATTTACCATAAGGCGATTGCTTGAGAAATACTGAGCTAGATCGTTCACTTTTTGACAAGATTCAATTTCTAGTTTTTCGACATCCCTCCCACTTGCAATAGAGTGGTGTCATCAGCGAAAAGAAAGACATTTTCAATTGGTACTGCATCTGTTATATCATTGATATAAACCAGAAACAGTAGAGGTCCCAGTACTGAGCCTTGCGGAACTCCGGACTGGACCAATTTTTTTGAAGAAATTGTCGATTTAATTTTGAATTTTGTTTCATGTTGAATTTCTGTCACCTGGTACCTGTCGGTCAGGTATGAGGTGAACCATTTCAATGCTGCTTGTGTGATACCAATTGCTGCAAGTTTTTCCAAGAGAATTTGTGTATCAACACAGTCAAAGGCTTTTGACAGGTCGGCAAAACAACCAATGACCGTGTCACCTGCCTCAACTGATGTGATACATTTATTGATAAAATCAATCAGGGAGAGTTTTGTTGATTTTTGCTTGCGAAAGCCATACTGTCTCTCACACAGCAATTTCTCATGTTCGAGATATTCTGTGACTTGTTCGCAAACAACTTTTTCAAAAATTTTTGAGATTGCTGGGAGGAGCGAGATCGGACGATAGAACTATCGTCTATGATGAGAGTGACGTGGGGAACCCCACGTCACTCTCATCATTTTTTTGAAAAGTGGTTTGATTTTTGCAATTTTGCATTGTTTTGGGAAAACGGCGAACTCTGAAGATGAATTTATGATGTGAGTGAGAGGGTGTATGATTTCAAGTTCGCACTGTTTCAGTACGAACATGCTGATTTCATCCAAACCCGTTGAGTGCTTGCCTGACAATTTTGAAAAAATTTTTGAAACGTTGCTAATTGTAACAGTGGAGAATTTTGAAGAAATCTTTTTGGATTTTTGAGGGAAGCCAGAAAACTGAAATTTTGGGTTGTTGTTGTTCACCAATTCAGAGACTGAAGCAAAAAAATTATTAAAAATTTCCCCAACAGCATTTGGGTTTTCCACTGTTTTGTTTTCAAAGTTCAATGAGATGGGTTTTAATTTGGAATTTTTTGGGGGTCTCATGCTGTTGATTACTTTCCATGTTTCTCTCGATACATTTTGAGCATTCGCCACCCTATCGAACACCCAGGAAGCCTTTGTGGCATTCACTAGGTGTTCATAGGCAAGCTTGCTGGCCATGTATTTATTTTTGTCCGCCAATGTCTGTGTTAATTTCCAGTCTGAGAAGTTGTCAAACATTTTTGATCTGGCTTTCCTAATTTCTTGGTCAAACCAAGCTAGAGGTTTCTTTTCATGAATTTTTTTATTTTGGGTCGGACATGAAATATCAAAATGAAATTTGAAAGTTTTGATGAAACAATCAAATTTTTCATCTACTGTCACGGACTCGTAGACCTCACGCCAATTTCCATTCTTCAACCGAAATTTCAATTCCTGGATTTTTGCATCATCAATTTTCCTACAAAGTTTTGTTTTCTTTTGATTTGAATTTTGATTTGTTTGAATTTTGAAAAAGATTGCTTTGTGGTAAGAAATTAGAGGCTCAATCGTCCCGCTCGAGAGGTAATTAACATTTGTGACAAAATTGTCAATGCATGTTGCGGTAGTTTCAGCAACCCTAGTTGGTTCCATAATGGTGATATGGAGACCAAAACTCTCCATGATCCTGGAGAATTCCTTTTGAGGGTTATCTTCGCAATCTAACATGTTGATGTTGAAGTCACCTCCTAAAATGAGGGGAGTTTCCTCAGCTCTGACCAAAGTTAAAAAATCATTCAATTTGGAAAAAAATTCATGGAAATTGCTAACAAATGGGGTTCTATACAGAACCGCAACATTGTAGCTTTTCTTTTTCAATTTGATCTTGACATTGACACATTCAAAGATCATCTCTTCAGACAATCTGTGCCCAATGTCTGATATTTGAAAATCTATTTCATAATCAAGGAAATCACTTTTGAAAATTGCTACCCCTCCCATTCTATGCTCGTCTCGTCCGTAAGAGTGGAGCAGCGAGTAATTATGAATGTGGAGTGCTGAAATACTTTCAGGGCAGAGCCCATGTTCGCTGACCAAAAAAGGTCCGGTTTTTCCTCATCAAGAAAGATCTCAATTGAATTGATTTTGCCTAAGAGTCCTCTGACATTTAGATGAATGACTTTTAATGATTGGCCCATGTTTTTGTTTGATTTTTTCTGATTTTTTTATCTTTGTTTGTTTTGTGGTGTTTCCTAAGTTGTTTGTTTGCACTCTGAGTGGTTTGTGTTTTTTGTGTTTCTAGCCTGTGACACTGGTACACAGCTGAGAAAATTTCCAACAAGATTACAAACTATGTTTTTTCCTAAGCCGTTTAAATGAAGCCCGTGCTGTGTGAAATCTCTCCTGCCCAACATACAGTTTGCTGCAAGAAAAGTCCATTTATGTTTTCTGCAGTGCTCCCTCACAATTTTATTCTACTTTTTGATGGCATCGTTGTACCTTTCGGTGTCAAATCTCATTGGTGTTTCTACCCAGACTATTTTCCCAACCCTTCCTTCAACAAGCCTACCGATTTCCGTCTCAAGGTTTTTTATTCCCTCGTCAGATACGTCATTTGTCCCACCCATGACAACACAATAGTCATCATCACCCATACTTGTCAAGTCTTCGAAGGCCCTATCCAACACATTTGCCATGGGAGCTCCCGGAAAAACTTTTTGTCTGACATCAAACCTCCTGTTTGTCGCTTCCCACAGCCTACCCTTACATTTTCGTCCATGACTATCACCCACAAGAATTAATTTTGGCTTTTTTGATTTTCTCAACCCCCCACTTGGCCCAGGCACCCCAGCATCATCCTGGTCCATCATTTCACCTAAGACGCCAAAAGAATTTGACGTATTAATTGGTTTGTTTACCAACACCAGCTCAGGCTTTCCCCCACCAGGCCTACCACCGATCCCTTTTGTAACTTTTTCCCACCCCCTTGTGTGTTTTTTCCCTGCAACTGACTCATTCCCTTGGGCAGAGCATTTGCAATTCCTAACCTTACCTTCCAAGCTTTCTACTCTTTCCCTCAATGACAAACTTTGGACCTCGACCTCAGACAATGTTTCATTTACCTTAATAACCTCTGCCTCTTTGATGTTCAATTGTTCTATAAGTTCTTTTTTTTCAGCAGATAGAGACTCACACAGCTTTCTCATATTTGCAAGATCCCTTCCAATTTTAGTATATGAACTGCCGAAGCAAGTACAAACTAAAAGTCCGATGTACAGGGGTAGAAGTCCGATTGCACTCGGACTTCTACCCCTGGACATTCACATTAAGTCGGTGGCACGCAAGACAGCCTACCGACTTAGGATTGCTAATTTGTGGAGGGAAGGCCACTCCATAACTGGTCATACCTCCATCATCAAACTTGTGGCTAATGACCCCGTGCTCGACATGATCTCGGATGTCATGAGTACAGAGGTTATTTTCTACAAACCTTTTTCTGTGGAATTTCTTTCCAGGAACGACTGGGTGGCCGGAATAATGCCGTATTCAGGCAGAGGGAGACTTGTCTGGTACACAGACGGTTCTCTTCTTCGAGGCTCATCCGGTTTTGGGGTGTATGGTAAAGCTACTGGAACTGCGATTTCAGCAAGTCTGGGGGCTCACTGTACTATTTTTCAAGCAGAAATCTTTGGTATTCTTTCATGCGCCAAGTTAGGCCTCGCAAGGGGCCTTCAGGGCAGACAAATTGTGATCTTATCAGACAGTCAGGCCGCTCTTAAGGCACTTGACTCTAATGAGATCACCTCAAAACTGGTGTGGGAGTGTTTTAATGCTCTCTGCGACCTAGGTAAACAAAATTTTGTGCTTCTCGGTTGGGTACCAGGCCATATAGGCATTGAGGGCAACGAGAATGCTGACAATCTCGCCAAAGCGGGAGCGGAAATGCCATTCTATGGCCCAGAGCCATGCTGTGGCATTAGTAGGGCTACCGCCCACATCGTCATCGACAACTGGGCTAAGGATCAGCACCGCGTTCGATGGTGCAACTATCCTGGCCAATCACTCGGCAAAAAACTGCTACCTGAGAGCTCTGCCCTGTTCACCAGCTGGCTGTTGAGTCTGGGTACGAAACAGGTTAGGCGGGTAATTGCCTTGTTCACTGGACACGGCCATTTCAGGAAACATCTCTTCACTCTGGGTATCACTCACGATGAACCGGAGTGTCGACTTTGCGGCAGCTCTGTTGAGACTGCAAGTCATATCATCTTGGAGTGTGAAAGACTGGGGGCAAGGAGAAGAGCCTTTTTTGGTCTTCAACAACCAGGTGAAGTGAAAGATGCTAGCATTGGTAAGAAGCTCTTAAGCCTCGTTGAAGGCACAGACGTAGGGCTGCCAATCTAGTAGACTAGGGGAGCACAATAAGCCTCGGTTGACGTGCTAGGACCTCTTGAGTCTATCCCCACTGCCCAATCAATCAATCAATCAATCAATCAAGATCCCTTTCTACGCTTATCAATTCTAGGTTAGGCCTAGGCTTATTTCTGAAAAACTTAATACAAACAGAACAAACAAAGGGATCTGTTTTTTTCATTAGGATGAACATTGATTTCTTAAGTTTACTGCATGCTCGCTCTGCATGCACCCAGCTGTCACAGATATCACAGGCTATTGAGGGTGGGATTTTATCATCAATGTCACATTTACAAACCTTGCAAGTGTTTTTTCCATTTGATTCAGCTATGTTACCTTTGTTATCATTTTTGTTTGAAATTGGACACAATGTGGTTTTTGGAGTTGGCATTTTCCTAATTTTCCTGCTTGCAAAACAAAAATGTGCATGCAGTTTTAAACGTGTCCAATTTCTGACCCTACACCTAACTAAAGAAAAGAAGTTAATCTGGATAAGTTAAAAAATTGTAAAACCAATTACTGATATTCTTTGCCTTTTTTAAAAACCTGTATATTGATAAATTTCGTTTGACGTAGCTGCTGCAGTGAGGTTGGTTATGTGGTTGCATAAATGTGATTTTCAAGTTTCAGGTTAGAGTTTGCACTGGTCACAAACATTCACCAATTTCCAGACTATTGCACTTTTTAGTCTCAAACTTTTTCACTAGCACAATTCAGATGAGAATTTAAACACTATTTCACTATTTCTAGAGCAGAAAATTAATAATTAATTATAAAAAGTACTTAAAACTGTGGAGCAACATTAACTGTGTGTTCATTCATGCAGGCAGGCCTGCCAACCCACTACCAAGATAGGATAGGATCATGGTTTATCCATGGTTTAATCATGAAATACAGTGGATGATAGATCGTAAAAATAGGTTATGGCGTATGCTTAAGAATGATAAATATAACATTGATTTAAGGAATGAATTTAAGAGAGCTAGAAATGATCTTACTGATAAAATTAGAAGGGACAAATGGCTTAAGAGACCAACTATTTTAGAAAATATTAAGGACAATTTTAAGGTTGAAGAGCATAGTGATATAATGAATATTGCCAATCAATTTAAGGATAGTTTTAAAAACAATGTAGAGTATATAAGGGCTGAAATGGAAGGACAGAGTTTTGATTTATGCGATAGTCAAAAGATAAGCTGGCATAGAGTAGGAGATAAAATAAGTATGAATTTTATGACTAGTAGTCATGGTCTATATTATTTAGCAGTAAGTAAACTAAATAGCAAATCATCTGCAGGACCTGACAATATAAGGCCACAGGACATCAAAAACAATGAATTAACATTGAAACGTGTAATTATGCATTTGATGCAAGCAATATTTGAATCTGGAGTAATTCCACAAAAAATGAAAATAACTTACCTTAGGCCTATTTCTAAGAAAGGCAACAAGCAGAATTTCAGTTGCTATATGCCGGTGGGGTCGGTGTCAGCAATCACAAAGATTATAGAACATTTTGTTTGCATTCAATTACAAAATTATTTGATTGAAAATGAAATACTAAGTAAAACTCAATTTGGCTTCATGCCTAAAACTTCAACTGTAGATCTCCTAGAAATTTTAGTAAATGATATTAACAGAGCTTTAAATGAAAATAAATTTGTGATTGCTGTAGATACCGACCTCACCAAGACCTTTGATCTGGTTGATTACAAATTAATGCTAAGTAAACTGGAAGCTATTGGTATTGGTGGCAAACTGCTAAAAGTTTTTAAGAGCTACCTTAATAACAGGATGTGTTATGTTAGTTTAGGAAATATTGTCAGTGATGGGTACACCCAAAACTGTGGCTTGGAGCAAGGAAGTGTGGTCTCTCCTGCACTATTTAATATTTATGTCAATGATCTGGCCAATTTAAAATTTAAAAGCAAAGTGTTGCAGTATGCTGATGACAGTGTTTTTTATGTAGTTCACACTAACTTGAAATTAGGCTTGTTACAAATGCAAGATGATCTTAATTTAATGGTCAAATATTTTGTAAATAACGGTATAAAATTAAATTCAAACAAAACTAAGGCAATTATCTTTAAGTCCTAAAAAACAGGTTAGAGTTGATATAAAAATGGACCTTATTTGCCATTCCAACTTATGTCTGTACAAAAATTTACAAAGAGATATGTGTAATTGCATACCTTTGGCATTGTGTGAAAATATCAAACATTTGGGAGTTTATTTGGACTCAGACATGAAATTTAATACAATATAACAACTGTATCTGATACTTTAAGAATTGTCATGTCTAAATGTCATAGGCTAAGTAGTTTTCCAGTTAGCACAAAGAGAATTATTTACTTCTCTCTTGTTCAAAGTTTATTTCATTATGGAATTACAATATACTATACAGCTCCTGAATATATAAAACAAAGACTTACTGGTATTTTAATGGAATCATCCAAATTTTATTTAATGATATTTCAAAGGAACTTCTGGGTTTGATGTCTTTTGATTCCTTGGCTAAGTATTCTGACTTATTGAAACATTATTTCAATGATGAGTATAGATTGATGAATGAGGTAGGCTATAACATTAGATACCGCCAATTTAGAACAGCAAGATATTATAATAGCTACGGTAAAAATTTACCAGAATTCAGAATACCTCAATTTGTTAAATTGTTTGCCAGAGGATTTAAAACACTTACAGACTACAAGTCAGGTTAAATCTAAAATTAAGTCTTTTTTCTTGGACAACCCTTAGAAAATTAGTTTATAAAGTAAAGGTTAGAAACACAATTACTTACCTTGTTAGATTAAGAATAGTTTGGTTAGTTGTTAGGTTCATATATGTTACGCTGTACACGGGTTAGTGACACATCGAATATACAATTAAAAAAAGCAAACAAGGGAATAATTCAAATGGATTTTAATATTTATATTTCAATAAATGTGCATGGCTCTTTGAAAAGTTTTGAGATCAATGTTGTGACAGGTCTGGTTTGATAGGTTTGGTTTGTAAAGAGCCTCAAGTGAAAGTGACAGTCGAGAGGTAGTGGGATGAGAGGTAAGAGTATAAAAATCATTAAATGTTTAGTCAAAGAAGATATATTGTATAAATTTGTTATGTATGATGTGTTGTCTGACTTGTTGTTTGTTAATATAATGTTAGTGATGTTCAGAGATATATTTATTATTGTTACATTTTTATAAATTTTATATAGTAGGCAATATTTATGCATGTTAATATTCATATATTTTATCGTACACTGGGCGAAATATTTCATCACCTAGCAAAAACGTATTAAAACATTTACTCCATCAGAAAGCTGAAGATCAAGGCAAAATTGTTTTTTTTTTGTGATTTAATTTGTGAAATGCGCAATTATTTGTTTATTCAGAATATGCATGTAATAATTATTTAAGTTCTCCCTCAAATAGCTGTAAGCTAGAGGGATATGCATGAACTGCTATGTAAGCTATTTGCGCATGCGAGTAAATAAAGAATTTGAATTATTATTATTAATAATACTCACGAACACGAACGCAGGAATGCGAGTTCGTGTTTAGACCGGGAGAGTACTAGCGGCGAATAGGTCACGTGATCTCTACTCGCGTGCTGGTGGCGAGTGAAATTGAACATGTTTGATTTTATTCTCCGCGAGTACCTACTCGCCCCTGCAAAGGCGAGTAGGTATTTAGACAGGGATAGTAAGCAGCTAGTAACTAGCGGCTAGTATATTACGCGCCCTCTAGCAGCTAGTACTACCCCCGTCTATAAGCCCCTTAAGCACATCAGAATTAAATACAACTCATCAGTTAATTATAAAGAAATGAGACGTCCGCGCGGAGATATCTCTACAGACAGCTCCGATGAGGAGGTCGTACCACCTCCCCCCAAGAGGATTAGGGGGTCTTTGAACCTTTCGTCAACCCCCGTGCCTCCCCACGTCATTCTTATGGACCTGATTGCCCCCCGCCCACCCCAGCTGTCGCCCCCGCGCCTGTGCCTGCCCCTGCCCTGGCCCCTGGGCCATCAGGCGACTGTGGGGCAGAGGTGCAGGAGCTATTCAGGGGAGAGGAGCTGTCCTCTTCCTCGTCTGAGGAGGACGAGGCAGCCCCTCCCTCGGAAGACGAACCAATGGAAGTGGAAGAAAGTTCTACCTCCATTTGGGCATGGACCGTCAAATCCCTATCCAGCATAAAAAGCTGGTTTCTAGGAAAAAAAGATAATGAAGAAGAAGACCCAGAAAACTAAGGTGCATCTGCAGAGTATGAACTGCCACCTTCCTGAAAATAATTGAGTATACTATTGATAATACAGAACATCAAAGTTTGAGGTTAGGTTAGAGAACTGACATAGAGTCTGACATATGACAATACGTAGAGCATAGAGGAATAAGGAATATTTTAAAAACAGATCCATTGAAATAACCTAAAATATATACAATTAAGTAAGAAAAAAATGTCGGTGTGCACAGAGTGTCAAAATGACCTACCCTCAGACGGAGATCTTGTTACCTGCAGTAAGTGTCAATATAAATTGCACTATACATGTTCTGGCGTATCGAAAAATACCTGGAAACCGAAGACCCAGCAAAGAAAGGGAGAGTGGGAGTGTGCTACATGCAGAAATCCTTCTAGAAGTCGTATTAATAGCACTGATAAAGATGAACCCACTGACCCTACTTTTGTAACTTTGAAAAAACTATTGGAAAAAATGTTTAGTAACCAGGAAAAAGTATTATTGAACAAAATAGACGAGATGATGGCTAAGGTGACTGGTATGGAAGAAAAACTAGGAGTAGTTGTGGATCAGGTGAAAGAACTTGAGAAAAAATCATCAGAACTTCGAAAAGATCTTGACGAGGTTAAAATAACGCTTGAGTGTGAACGGCAGTACAGCAGGTGTAGAAATGTAACTACGCTTGAGTGTGAACGGCAGTACAGCAGGTGTAGAAATGTAACTACGCTTGAGTGTGAACGGCAGTACAGCAGGTGTAGAAATGTAACTACGCTTGAGTGTGAACGGCAGTACAGCAGGTGTAGAAATGTAACTACGCTTGAGTGTGAACGGCAGTACAGCAGGTGTAGAAATGTAACTCGCTTTGCTCGCTGGGGGCTCCGCCCCCAGGCCCCCGTTTGTGTTCCCTGCAGTTGAACAACTCCCAATATTGAAGGACCCCAATAGGGCGTTAATTGCCAGTGTTGAGATAATTTTAAGCTAGAGATTTTGTGTACGTACTTCAAAGGAAACTGATGAAGAACTTTTAAAGATATGAATTTTCAACGGATATTGTAAGGGTTGGTGAAAATTATGTGTATGAAGGTATATAGTTATTGATGAGAATTAGTTAAGTTGGATGTGAGAAGAGAGCCTATGTATGTGTTTTACTTAGTGCTTTCGGTGATTAAAGATTTTGATTATGTTTCTATTGGGATGAATTTTGAGGAATGCAGATAACGAATAACTTTTGCATTAAGGAAGAATTAATGCAAATTTATTTCCTTGTCAGTTTACCTAGCAAAGTTTATATCGGCGTATCCAGTTCCGCCAATCGTGGAGGTCAGGAAACGTAGAAACGATGTATTTACAACACTATAAAAACAAAATAGTTATCAAATAAATGGGGAGTTTGTTTTAAAGCAGGCCCCCTTGCCTGTGCCTGTGAAAAGGTTAAACATCAGATCTATTTACACCAGCGAAAAAACAAATTAATGGGGAGTTTGACGAAGCAGGCTCCCTTGCCTCTGCCGTAAACAATTAAAACAAACATTAACATAATTATAAACAACTATGTACAACACCGGGGACTTTTTTTAAGCAGACCCCCTATCGTACTGCGTGAATAGTCTAACTATAACGAGGAGTTTTCATCATCTCGCAGATCCCCTAGCCTACTGAGGACGTATTTATCAATATTAAAGAAGGAGGTCGTTAAAGACTATGTTCTTCACATGGGCGCACCGAAATTGCGCCGCAAAATCCAGGTAGACACCGAAATTGCGCCGTGACTCAAAATCTTGTCTCAGGGGTAGACCGATATTGCACCGCAGCTCTTCCTAGAATCATATGAGGGAGGCAAGCACTGACTCCTCGCCTCGCCTTCGAAGTCGGAACACAGGAATTCCTTAAAATCCCTTCGTTATCGCCCCTTGGAGGGAAGTGGCGAGTGAGCAACGGAGTCAGGCTGAATTTGAAAATTCATACAGATGGTTTACTTTAATGGCTATACAAGAATTCAAGATTGGTTCTTCGGACAAAAATACTTCTACTGGTATCTTCTTTACACCTGCCAAGTGGATATAAGCTATATCAAAAAGTGCAAGATTTTACGTTAACCCAACGTACTAACACTTGATTTCACTTGATTAACCGCCGTACTGTTTGATTTCCATTTCTGGTAACTAATTAATTTATCAACTATATCAGTCGATTTATTTTATATGGTGCTGGAATATAGCAACTCATAACATTTTTTCTGAAGGGCTATTTCTGTATTGATATCGTTGATTTATAATTTTTGTAATGAAGATCGCAATCAATAAACAACTAATTCTAAATAACTATAATGGATCACTTGCTCGTGAATGGAGTTACCTATCGCTTAGGTGTCTTATGCAAAACTGACAAATCATTTGTGGAGTACAAATATTTTGTGGTTCGTCAACTGGTCAGGCGGGGGGGGACGAGGGTAACAATCCTAAATCATTGCGTGGTGTTGCAGTCTACAGGTACCTGCCACACTCACGACGCAATATCGGTTAGGGATTAGTAAACCTTTCTTGTCAGATTTAGTGATGTGGTGTAATTTGCCGACCTGTGATTTAGTCACTGTGATTCTGAAATCACAGGTCGACCTGTTACTGACGGAGCGGGAGGGAGATCAAAATTTCACCCCGAGCAGAGCATATTCATGACGTCATTCTGAAGACAAAACGAACGTTCGATAGTGCCGATTGTGATCGATTCACTCGGTAAACTCTAAAATCGTAGATGATACAGCTATCGAAACGGTCAAACATTCGCCAACGCCAACGCCATTGTCAATCGACCTTTCCTTTTAGTCCAGTAATTAATTAAAACTACACCTATGATGTTATGCTATGTGTCGTGCATGGGGTATTGCCCATTTGCACTGTGGGAGACTTAATCAATTGAAATGCAATCGTTAAATGTTACTGACGATAATTTTTATTGCTGTTTGTTACAGTAATTGTTATTTCGACAGTAACTTAAGAGTCATAATAAAAGAATTTTACAATTTTTAGCCCAAAACAATGGTTTCTAATGGGTTGTATAGTGGATATCTCATGGATCATCTCAGAATCCGAGGTTCACCAAATCCTGCAAATTTTGTTGCAAAACAGTGTAAATAAGTACCAAATACTAAAGTTATTTTCCATAGCCTAAGTTAAAAGAATACGCAATCGTATTCTCTGGAGGTGTCAAATTTGAGACCAACCCCATTTCTTAAATAAACTCCGCATAACAAAACCAGTAACTAGCCTATGCTCCTTAATGTGCTTTATACAACAGGCTCATTTGAATAACATAATATTTAGGCTTACTATCTTCATGAAGAAACATATCCTGGCACTGTGGGTTTAGGCCTAAGCCTAAAGTGTGACATTAGCCTACTGTACATTTTACCTATGTTCCAAATCGCCTTACAGACCATCCAGGGCATGAGGCGGAGGCGAGTCGTGATAGAGCAGGAATCTCGAACAGAATTGTCAGATTTAGGTTAGCCTAGGTGACAAAGCAGTAATTAGGAATCGCCTAGTTAACTGATCAATTATTTAAAAATTTAACTGATCATTTTATTAATCTGAATTTTAAAATTTTAGAGAAGACGATAATTCAGTTCTCGATAACTCATATCGGTTGGTTGGCCACAAAGGATAAAATATCGACATATCGACTTTGGAGGATGACGTCATGAATATGCTCTGCTCGGGGTGAAAATGTGCTCTCCGAGCGGGAGTAGCAGGTCTAAACTTCTAAACTGTGATTCGATTCGTAGAAGGCGGGCTGCTCTGTTCGGCCACCCCGCCCGCCGGCGACAGCTCACAGCGACTCTACAGTAGGTCGTAGAAGGCGGGCTGCTCTGTTCGGCCACCCCGCCCGCCGGCGACAGCTCACAGCGACTCTACAGTAGGTCGTAGAAGGCGGGCTGCTCTGTTCGGCCACCCCGCCCGCCGGCGACAGCTCACAGCGACTCTACAGCAGGTCAATGACTCACGGAACCTGTTTTCCTATCTGTGACTGATTCGTCACCTTCCTGCTAATGAGTCATTTCACAGTCACAGTTGAGAGTCCGAGCGACTAAGTAGGTACTAAGTAAGTGAGACCGCGGGTCAACCAGTTGAATAAGTTATGTTTTTTACTATGTGTTATTTTAATTTTATGTTTGTGAGTGACTATTGAGTTGTGAGTGAGTTTATTTGACATTCTTATTGATATTTATTTTATGTTAATAGTAATAGTTTAGACTTTATTATAACAATAACAAATATGGATCGAATGAGGAGTGGTACTAGGCCCATTCGAAGTGTAGTCTGGACATTTTTTACCCAAGATAAAAAAACTTCCCCAAATTGTCACATCACTAGTCAGATTGGTTTGCGGCGCAATTTCGGTGCCTAACTGTACTCAGCAAAACGTAGAGCTGACCATGCGTGAAGCAATCCGTGCGTGGATCAATACCGACTGATTCTATCGTCTGATCTTGGCTCTTGTAACCGCTCATACAATAGGCCAACATCAGTGGGAACTGGCCCATCCAGAAAGATCATTTTGTGTGACCTACAAACCCCGCGGCTATTAAGAAGTGAACGAATGTAATCAAAAACCTGCCTCTGATCATCAGACAGTTCGACTACCCACTTCTCAACCAACGCTCTTTGTTGATTTTCACCATAGATGAGCAGTTCCCTACCCAACTCAATAGTGTCTTCTTCCAAATCAGGGAGACCGTGATTGGATAAACAGGAACCCTGACGGCGTAAACTACGATCAATTTCGACGAAGGCAAGATGGTAGGTCAGCTCTACATCATGGGATTCCTTTCAATGTGATCCTCGCAAACGAGGTCTCTGAACTTGTCCCACAAGATTGCCCCAGGAGCCCCCATGTTACAAAGGAGAACAAAGAAAGAGCGGAGTCTCGGGCCTGTCATGAATTGCGCAGCATCTTGCAACGCGTAGTCGTACTCATCTTCGTCTTCAACCAAACCAAGTTTCCGTGTGAGTTCCTGAAATGTGCGGACAGTTGGGTCCACCAAGTGATAGAAGATCGAGATAACCACGATAAGGATCAAACATAAGTAGGACACGAAGGTAGTATTTGAAGAAACCCAAAACATTCATATTTTATTTATCACTTATTGTTATATATTTCCTGTTAAGAATTTGGCAAATGCTTAACTTCAGACAGTTTCGGGTTTCTAACGAAACATCTTAACCCCCTCAAGGGAGGCGTCAGGACTACGCAGCGAGTACCGCTGTACGTCTTCCTTGTTTTTTTCAGGGTTTATACAAGTCTACATTTTTAAATAAGGTAGTAAGACATTGGGTAGTTCGATTTCGGGATGCCACCATTGCAGCTGACCTGCATACTCGGCGAATTTCAAATGCAATAGAACATATTCAATCCAACATAGCGAGATTTGATATGTTTTAGTAAGCTCCATTAGAATAAACTACACTTTAAGGCAAGAATGAAAAGAATTGTGGTTCTAGATTATTTCGGTTATATATTTTATAAAAATACAGCAGGATAATTCAAAAAGTATAATAATAAAGTATTTAATTTAACAATGCCTATAATGCTAAACTGCTAATACTGCATCACCGACTTAGTTTGAAGATTCAGAAGTTATAGATTCTACTATAAGATACAGTATAATGGTAAGGAAGATTAGCGAGAACCTATATGGCTGGATTAAAGAATCAAAATTGGAGACGTAGGAAAATTTCGAAGATTTTTAAATTGATATGCATGTTATATGCATTTTTTAAATTTATATGCATTTATATGCAATAAA
This sequence comes from Flexamia atlantica, assembly GCA_035578135.1. NCBI lineage: Eukaryota > Metazoa > Arthropoda > Insecta > Hemiptera > Cicadellidae > Flexamia > Flexamia atlantica. Next base: position 56,366,997 of record JAQJVK010000006.1, read on the forward strand.
ATAGTTATTTTATTGGTGATGTGTAACATACTGTAGAGATGATGTGTAGCACATTCCAGGCCTCTACATTTAATATCAAGCCAACTGGAGCTGGAAAAACGAAGGGAATCTTCGAAAATTTCAAATTCTAGAGCTATCTAAGGGTGAAGGGGACGAGATAGGGCAAAAGGTCATAGGACCAAAGTTGTAGATCGTGAAAAATCCGTGGCACATGGTGCAGTCTGTTTTTGGATAGGACCATCCGTTCGGCCACTAGAGCTCCAAATAACTTTATTTCAAAAAGCTTTCTTAAACACCTTTTTTTTACATTATTTTCCAACCAAATTTAATAGGCAATAATTTTCCAACTAAATGAAACTGATTTAAACGATAATGATGGGAATTTTATATCTTTCAAAAATTACAATGAAACTGCAAAATTTTTAAAATTGAATGTAATATCACACAACTTAGTTTTTTTTTATGTACAAATGTTAGAACCATAAGGAAGTACTGGGACACTCTATTAGTAGATATTAGCCCTTTACTAAATAATTTAGATGTAATTGTTTTGAGTTAAATAAATGTAACGAGAAGAAGGTAGCATATATGGTATTCCTGGTTATGAGAGTTTTCTAAAATGCAGACATTCTGGTCAGGGTTGGGGACTCGTTATTTTTTACAAAGAATATCTAGAAGTAGAAGAATTAGAAACAAATTTTCAATCAACTGAATCGTTATGTATAAAAATTACTTCTAGCGGGAAATCAGTGGTAGTTGCTGCCTTCTACAGACCTCCTAATCATAGTGTAAATCTTTTTAATGAAGAATTAGATACATTTTTATCTTTGGATCTTATAAAAAATGCAAAAGATGTTTTATTGATGGGTGATATTAACATTTGCTATTTATCTGATGTGTATGGAGCTGACAACTATGTGGATGTTTTATTTTCTCATGGTTTTTACAAGAGCATTCGAAAACCAACAAGGGTAGGATTTTACAATAATCAATTGGTATCAACTTGTTTAGATCATGTTAATGTCAAACGTCAAATAATTCATATACATCTTGTTTGATAGAACACAAGATTGCTGACCATTATTGGACAGGAGTAAATTTCGAGTTTACTCGTGAACATGATTTTTCTATAAAAAGTAGTAATAAATACAAAGATGTCATTTTAACAAGAAAAGTAAATGAATTTGTTAGAAATGAAAACTGGTGGCCGATATTAGATAAAAGAGACCCGACAGACATATACAGTGAAATTGTAAGTAGATTTAATGACATATATAGTAAAAGCACCAAAAAGATAAAATTAGGGGAAAAGGAAATAGAAAATCCTTGGTTTAGTAATGAAATCCAGCAGTTGGTTGATCGGAAAAATTATTTTTGGGGGATATTAAAAAGAGATAAATATAATTTGGCGCTGAGAAACTCATTTAAAAAGGCTAGGAATAAATTAACTAATAAAATAAGAATTGAAAAAAGAAATTTTTACCATAAATTGTTTTCTGAAAATTTGAATGATACTAAAAAAAATTGGCAAACTATTAATCAATTCATTAAAAAAAAAGAAAGGCCAACCTTATAAGAGTCAATGAAAAAAGAGTTTAAACTGAAGGAAGATAAAGAAATCATAAATTAAGTGAAACGTTTAAAACATCGTTTAAAGAAACGATTGAAGGAGTAAGATCTGAGATGATAGGCGAATCTTTTAATTTATTACAAAGCTTCAATGAGGGAAATTTTTCAAGAGGAACCAGACTGAGCATGAATTTAATTAGTATCAATGACTATTTATTATACCTTGCTTCTAGTAAACTTAATTCAAAGTCATCTCAGGGGCCACATAACATCAGGCCACAGGATATTAAAAATAATATGTTTAATTTGAAACTAGTCTTAAAACATTTAATTAAAAGGATCGTTGAGACTGGCATAATACCAACAAAAATGAAAGTAACATATTTGAGACCTGTATTTAAAAGTGGTCCGAAACAGGACCTAGGATGTTATAGACCAATTGGATCCGTTTCAGTTCTAACAAAACTGTTGGAACACTACATTTGCATCCAGTTTCAACATTATTTGAATAAATATGAAATAATCAATGAGGCTCAGTATGGTTTTATCCCAAAGAAATCAACAATTGACTTATTGGAAAAATTAACCTGTGTTATTAATAGACCATTGAATGAAAATAAATTTGTTATAGCTGTAGCAACCGATCTAACAAAGGCATTTGATTTGGTAAACTATAAAATTATGTTGGATAAGCTAAGTAAAATAGGTATAGGTGGAAAGTTATTTAATCTTTTTATAAATTATTTTGCAGACAGAAGTTTACATGTAAATTGGTAACTATGTTAGCAGCAGTTATAATCAAACTTGTGGTTTAGTTCAAGGAAGTATTTTATCACCTACTCTTTTTAATATATATGTAAACGATCTGGCTAGCCTTAAATTGAATAGTTACATTTTACAATATGCTGATGATAATATATTTTACATGATTCATAATGATTTGAAAGTAGGGTTGAGATGCATTCAAAAAGACCTTAATTTAGCAGTTAAATATTTTTTCAATAACTCAATCAAAATAAACTCTCAGAAAACAAAAGTTATTGTATTTAAAAACCCTAGAATTGATATAAATAGATTTAGGCATAGCAATTTAATATGTCATAAAGTCGATTGTTTAAGGAATAATTTGGAAAATGTCTGTTCTTGCCAGAAACTAATCTTTTCAGAATCTATCAAACATTTAGGAATTAACTTTGATGCAGACATGAAATTTAATTCACATATTGATGCAGTTTCGAAAACACTTAGAGTAGCTCTGTTCAAGTGTTATAGTATAAGTCATTTTTTCCCAGTAAGTACATAAAGAATTATTTGTTTTTCAATGATTCAGAGCATTGTTTATTATGGTATAACTATATATTGCTTAGCTCCTGAATACATGAAGCAACGATTGTACAGTTTGCTTAAAAGAATAATTGAAACTTTACTTAATGGAATTCCTCATAGTATTAGGAATAATGTCATTCGAGGCATTGGCAAAATATACGGATTTGTCTAGAAATTATTTAAAAATGAATATAGAGAAATCAATGAAGTTGGATATAATCTAAGGCAAAGACAATTTAGAACAGAAAGGCATTACACTATGGAAGATTAATTCCTGAATTCAGAATACCAAATTTGTTGAACGCTTTACCTGCAGAACTAAGAACTTTGCAAAATAATAATCAAGTTAGATCAAAATTGAAACAGTATTTTATGGCAGTGCCTCAATGAATTCAGTATGCTTCCAAATTAAAAAAAAGGTTTCAATAAGAAGCAAGATGTTTTATATATTTTCAATTGTCAACATGTAAATGACATGGGATTTATTTTAGGGAAGGTTGTATCATTTAGCTATAGAAATATATTGTGTTTTACATTTATACTCCTCTTTCTTTATATATTCTTCATGTTATCTTTGGTTGTTAGATATAAGGCTACGTTCACACGAGCGACATTCTACTGCTGATCGCCGGCGACAGATGGTCGCAAGTTTTCAAAAGCATTGGATCATATGGAGACGGTCAGAATGTGTTCACACGAGCGACAGCGACAAGTGGCAGGCCACGGTGTCGCGAAAATGTCAGCTGATGTTTGTTACTGCAACGATACTGGTAGAGAATCTTGGAATTAAATGTTACTTTTGGTAAAAACTGACAGAATGCGTATGTGCTTTTGAACATAATTCACATATGATCATCAACATTAGTTTTTTACCTAGTTACATTGATTAACGAATTAAATTAATCTTAACCAGGTGATGCATATTATAAATATTTTTTCTGAAAATAACACTTTAAGGTTAAATTTGACAACTTCGATTGTTTGAAATGTTCGATGTTGCAACAGGATTCGATACGGAACTCTTCATTGAAGAAGTAAAGAAATACCCTGAAATATGGGATATTACTTCCAAAGATTACCAAGACCGCCAAAAAAAAGAAAGGCCTGGTTAGAAATTTATTGTAGTGTTTGAAAATTATCGTATTTAATTTTCTTCTATAGTTATGGGCAGAAAACTACGATGACCTTAGACTTTTATACCCTCCCCCATCCATGCAAAAACCCATTCTCTGATGCCTCACTGTTTGTGAACATAACTAGGATTGTAAATAATTATTTACGGAGCATACCATTTTGTTTATTAAATTTTACAAATTTTCGATAAATTCTTCCTCATTTATATACGTTAGATTTTAAACTAGCATATTTGAATTTTCATTTTGAAAGTCTTTGACCATACATTTATTTAACTTGGTTACTCTGTAATAAAAATGTGAACTATAACTTCTCCGCGCTGTGATCATGCCGTAGCAAAAGTGAGAACTATTTGAAACGTAAATCCTAATCAAATCAACGATCCCAGCGACAACAGAAATAGTGGAAAACTCAAAAACTTCCAGCTGGTGGCGTCAACAGCGACAGCGACCACCTGTCGCAGCAGTAAAATGTCGCTCGTGTGAACGTAGCCTAAGTTGTTGTTGTTTAAATCAGTGTTACTCACCCTCTTAAACTATTATTATTATTTAAAAAGTTGTTTTAGTAACTCTTGAACAGCATGATACGTTTCTATATTATTTATCGTTTGTATTATTTATCCCATCATTATCGGAAAAAAATTATTATAAGAAATTATCACTAAGAAAGTATTTTATGTAATTAGTTTTGTTATAATCCGTTTATATTAAATGTGAATATTAAATGTGAATATTATGTGAATATTAAATACATAATTTTATTAGAGTTAAGGATTGTAATGTGTTAATAATATTTTGTTGGTTAACAAAAAATGTAATTATTTATTCTATGCTCTCTCTCAAATAGCTCTAAGCTAGAGAGAGAAAAATAATAGCACTGCATTGTAACCGAACTGCGCTTGCGAGAAATAAACGAATTGAATTGAATTATTATTTGATTTTTGGCTACTCATCACTTAAATTATACAAAAAAAAATAGTTTGTATTATTTATCCCATCATTATCGGAAAAAAATTATAAGAAATTATCACTAAGAAAGTATTTTATGTAATTAGTTTTGTTATAATCCGTTTATATGTGAATATTAAATACATAATTTTATTAGAGTTAAGGATTGTAATGAGTTAATAATATTTTGTTGGTTAACAAATGTAATTATTTATTCTATGCTCTCTCAAATAGCTCTAAGCTAGAGAGAGAAAAATAATAGCACTGCATTGTAACCGAACTGCGCTTGCGAGAAATAAACGAATTGAATTGAATTATTATTTGATTTTTCGCTACTCATCACTTAAATTATACAAAAAAAATAGTTTGTATTATTTATCCCATCATTATCGGAAAAAAATTATAAGAAATTATCACTAAGAAAGTATTTTATGTAATTAGTTTTGTTATAATCCGTTTATATGTGAATATTAAATAAATAATTTTATTAGAGTTAAGGATTGTAATGAGTTAATAATATTTTGTTGGTTAACAAATGTAATTATTTATTCTATGCTCTCTCTCAAATAGCTCTAAGCTAGAGAGAGAAAAATAATAGCACTGCATTGTAACCGAACTGCGCTTGCGAGAAATAAACGAATTGAATTGAATTATTATTTGATTTTTCGCTACTCATCACTTAAATTATACAAAAAAAATAGTTTTTAAGAACGATATATTTCGGTCTTGTTTCAAAGACCATAAGACAAATAAGACTGATGATAGTCTTTGAAACGAGATCGAAATATATCGTTCTTAAAAACTATTTGTTTGTTTTTTTCGGTATAATTTAAGTGATGAGTAGGAAAAAATCAAATAATAAAAATGAATATATCAGGTTTTGTTCACAGTATTTTTTTTTATTCCTGCCCTTTAAGAAAATTCTCTTAACAGGTCACATATAAATTTTGGGAGAAGACTTTTGGCAAAAAAAGACAGCGGTTTAAAACTCAAACCAACGTCTGATGTCGGAGAAATTGAATATAACTTGGTTATAGCTTGGTTTGAAACAAGAATTTACATTATTTCAGTGGATATAAATTTATTCGTAAAAATTTAGGATATAGCCTTATTTGAATCCCATACCGTTTAGGATAGGTTGAAAAGAGTGGAATTAGGATCGTTAATGGATACAATTTACGTGGGGAATTTGAGTTTCTGGCATACATTTCAAGGCTACAATAAAGCCTGAATATGTAATCATTTTTGAAATCGTCCCCAAACACGTTTCGCAGTGGCCTCGGGTTTTGCGCGATTTCCTTCGGTGCTCGGGGGTGGAGGTTCACTGAATGTTGCATTCTTCTTCAATAAATTTGTGGCTAAATTACTGTCCATTGTGTAGCATTTTTCATTTTGTACAGTAATCACGGCCTCCAAGCTTTGGTATTTCATGGCGTCAACATCATAAACAAGTCGCAAAACGAACATAACTACAAGAATTTGCACAACACTCTGTACAAACTTTCTGTATTGCAGTATAACTAAAGAGCTAAATAACATCCAGAAAACCCCGCAGACAGAGTTGAGATTAAACCATTACAGTGAATGTAAACAGGAAATGTAATTAAAAAGGCAATAGCCACTGAAATTAAAGGGTTTCACTTCCACGTTGGACCCGCGGTTTAATATTCACAGTTTAAGTCTTTCCGTGCAATACCAGCACCGATGTTTGTGATGTAGTAGAACATTGTTTACCAACTAAACGAGCTATGGTGTAGTTAGTTGTTGTTTCGTATTTTGGCTGCTACGGAAGCTCATTGGGGTTGGAAAAGTAGAATTGACAAGCCAATTACTCCTCTCTCTAGTTCTGGTGTTAAATTGTTAGAGTATTTTAGTGTTTCTTTCTCAATCAGCGAAAATCAAACCCACTCTTTACATTTGCTGGTTGGACTCATGTAAAATATCATCTCTTTATTCACTATAAGCTATAATTATATAAAAACAGTATTAAAACCTATGATATTCATTTAAATTAATAGAAAAAATTCATAGCGATCTTATATTGTAGTTACCAATTATTTTAAGTGACCTCTAGTTAGTCGTTTCAGAGTGATTGATCACTCAGTTGTCTAGAAAGTTATTTGCAAATTCTACAAGTAACTGTTGTTGATAAAGATATGTTATCACTATTATGATATACTGTAATAATGTTGGTAAAGCATTTCAAGTTAAAATTGAACTGCTGTGTGGATTAACAGTTGTATACAAACAAACGAAGAACCAGCAAAAAATACACTCAGCTTAGCCTCTTAACGAGGGTACGATGTGGCAGTTCATCGCACAGCCTGGTTTGGAAGCCATGAGGACAGTTTAGGAATTGATTGATTGGAGAGATTTTCTCCACAGAATCTCCAAAATAACACAGAACAAATAGTTTCGTGAATACTGTACTACAAACATTTTAGTTAAACAATTCACAAACTTAATTCCTACATCTGTAATCAACAATTACTTCTAATGGAGGCCAATTTTAATCTCCATACCCCGTCGCGTTCCGTAATAGAGAAGATTTAGAGGGGGTATTGCAAAATCCGATGGGCCTGGGGGCTAAGGGATTCAGAGCGAGCCCCGCCGAGGGGGCCCTTCTCCGGAAAATACTAGAAAATTCGAACTGCGAACTCGCAATTTTAGGCAATTTAGATTAATAAAAATATACATTGGAAACCCCAAATATCGAAACTTAGTAAGACTAACCCATGTTTGTCAATTCTGTTCCCACCTTTTATTTGGAATGTACGCTATTTTCGTCATCATTTTTATTTCTCGATGAATATATATCTCAATATTTTGTCTTATACAGTACACTCCCGATTATCCGAGCCCCGGTTATCCGAGACTCCGGATTATCCGAGGTCGTTCTAAGCTAAAGAATATATTATTTTTACGTTCGGCCGAAACAATAATAACGTGATTGTCATTGGTTTTTGGTAAAGTAAAAATAAATTAACCGTAATTTGTTAGTTTATTCGATTATTCAAGTTTATAATTTAAGTAAACATTCAAAGTAGGCCCTATTATTTTATAATACGAATACTACCAATAACCTAAGTTTGTGTTTTAAATGAAAATCATCAGTGGAGGAACTGACCGCGAGTTGTCTTCTGCTGGATGCAAGGCGGGAGTTCACTATCGTCGAACAAAGTGTTTGATTTACCCAAATATTGGGCGAACTATTTGCCGCATGAGGCCTTATGAGAATGACAAGAAAAGAGTACATCGTACAAGTTCAATCACCACATTCGTATTGGCCTAAATTCATTCTCCGATAATGAACTTTCCAGTAGTGAACTCCCACCATAAACAAACGTGCGTACGAATACAGACATTTATATGACAAATGACGATTTTTCTTGACGAAGTTTATTTTGTTATTCATTGTTGTTTTGAAATATTGGTTCTGTATTCAAATAATTTTTTGACTAGAAATTCTATTTTACCGGCCTAGAGACTCTAAAACACGTATTTTACAAGCAATAAACTTCCTATAGTGGTCTTGTAACTCTCAAACCTCAAAATATAAGCAGCCTCCATATTATCCGAGATCCTTGGAATCCGAGGCAGCCTCGGTCCCGACAACCTCGGATAATCGGGAGTGTTCTGTAATAATATTGCAAAATGCTTTGTGGTTATTAGTTATTACTATACTGTAGTTATTACTATACTGTTCGTGAGCGTAAAACTACGTTTAGAGCTGCTGAATAAAGACATAAATATAAAAGAGAGCTGTTTGGTATTTAAAATACGATCAAACACATAAAGGTTAATATATTATATTATATTAACCTTTATGTCGGCCGTCGAAGCCGCCGGGGACTTGTCCCCTCGGCAACACGGCTTTCGGAAAGGCCACTCAACCCTGAATGCCGTAACTGAAGTTCTGGGCGCCGTCCAGCAGGCTGACACAACCTGCCATCTGGCCAGGCCGATCGTGCTGCTGGTCACCCTGGACGTGAGGAACGCGTTCAATTCTGCCCGTTGGGTGGATATGCTCGAGGCGCTGCAGCGTGACTTCAGGGTACCCGACTACCTCTTGGTCGTGGTACAGGACTACCTGAAGGATCGCAAGCTGGTGTACAGCACTGAAGCAGGAGTCCGTTCCAAAGTGGTCACAGCCGGCGCGGCACAAGGGTCGATCCTCGGCCCTGACCTTTGGAATGTGGCATACGACGGGTTGCTTCGCCTCGAGATGCCACCAGGAGTTTTTCTTGTGGGCTACGCAGACGATGTAGCCGCAGTCATCACGGCTCGGGATCCGGAGTTGGCCCAGCTTCGCCTCAACCAGGTGATGTTTCGGGTCAACAGATGGATGAGCGGTCATGGACTTGAGTTGGCGGTCGCCAAGACCGAGATCGTCATGCTCACTCGACGGAGGATCCGCACAGTAATCCCCATGACTGTCGGTGACGTCGAGGTCCAGACGAAGACTGCGGCGAAGTATCTGGGAGTTGTGCTCGACTGCCGTCTCACGTGGTGGGAGCACATCCAGACTGTCTGCGACAAGGCGGCGAGGGTTGTTCTGTCGCTCAGTAGATTGATGGGGAACATCGGAGGTCCGAGGGCTAGCAAGAGGCGACTCCTCATGTCCACCGTCAACGCCATTCTTCTCTACGGCGCAGAAGTGTGGGCGGGTGCCATGGGAGTCAAGAAACACAGCAAGAGAATTCTCTCTGTTCAACGCAGGGCTGCGCTCAGGATCGCCTGTGCGTATCGCACCGTGTCTGGACTGGCTGTCATGGTTGTGGCTGGAGTGATTCCCCTCGATTTGCTCGCCGTTGAGAGGCAGAACATCTTTCGCCGCGCTCCGGATCTCGGCAGAGACCAAGCTGCTGAGGAGGCGAGACTCGTCACTCTGCGGGCCTGGCAGGAGCGGTGGAACGACGGACCAGAAGGGCGATGGACATTTCGTCTCATTCGAGACATCAGCCCGTGGTTGAGCCGTACCTTTGGGGAAATTGATTTCTTCTTGTGTCAATTCCTGACGGGTCATGGCTACTTCAGGGATTACCTTTTTCGCATGGGAAAGGTGAGGTCACCTCAGTGTAGGTACTGCCCGGAGGAGGTGGATGATGCTCATCATACCTTTTTCCGGTGCAGACGTTTCGCTGAAGATAGGAGGAGGCTTGTTTCTGCAGTCGGCGATCTATCCCCGGACGTCGTTGTGGGAGCAATGCTTCGCAACGAAGAATCCTGGAGAGCGATTGCGCTTTTCGTGCAATCCGTACTTCGGCGGAAGCGAGATGATGGATGCTTAGGTGACCTCTAAGTATCCTGAAACAGTGACTTGACCCGTCAGGGCGCAAGACACGCGGACCAGTGCTGAAGTTGTCCGATAAGGGTTCCGGCCTGGTTTTCCCCGCGGCTCCGTAGGAGGTTTAGTGGGTACACCTCGACCAACATCTGAGAGGGAGTCCCACACTGTTCCTTGGGTTCGCGCATAAAGCGTTCCTCCTACGTAAAAAAAAAAAAAAAAAATATATTATATTAAGAACATTGACGCCTACATTTATAATGAACAGAAACAAATTAATATTAAATACGCATTAGTAATGCGGGCGAGTGAGTGAGGGCGCTGCTGGCGAAATCAACGTTGTTTTGGTTTTCAATTAGTCATATCATTGTAAGTTTACAAACAACACGTTTACATCTGAAAGTTTTGCTGCAAGCTCTTATGCAAGATTCCTCTAATTTCCTGCAAGATTCAGACAGGCAGGAATTAATAATAACTGTCAGCTGTAGACGAAAATAAAAATGAAACGACACGTTAGCTGTTGTTTTGTTTGCGTTTGGAGATTTCTTAAGTAATTACTTGAATTACGAAATTATATTTTTTGTGATAAATTTTTAAACTTAATCTACATAGGGTTAAGTATTTTTAACATGAAACGACTTTTGTTTAGTTAGTGTGCAATCTGTATTAACCCTATTTTTTGCATTCTCTCTTGTTTTCAGTGATTGTTTTGTTTTCATCATGCAGTCAGTTGGGGGTCCAATTGAGGCGCCCAAGAAACGACGGTTAGAGGGAATTTTTCAAAGTGACCTTACGCAACAAACAAAATATTTGGTTGCAAACGTTCTTAGACTTGTAAAAAGTTTAGCCGACAAAAATATTCGTAAAGTTATTAATTGCAATAAAATCCAAGAACTTACATAAAACATGCGTGGCATTAGTCTCCGGTCTGTTCAAAGATGTGCACAAGAAGTAAAAAGAGAAAGTAGTGAACCTCCTAGTAAAATATTCTCCCAAGAGAAGCGATTCACAATGTTAAATGACTTTGATTGTGGCGTAGTGAGGAGGACAGTTTTGGGTTTTCATCATGACAGGGGAGTGTTACCAACTGCTCAAAATGTCCGCATGGAACTTCAAAAGAGAATTGGCTACACTAGTAGTGTCTAGTCCGTCAAACGGATTTTACGTGTTCTGGGATTACGCAAATTCCTTATGGAGAGTGGGGATATAGTTCTGCTCGTGCGCGGTTCTTGCGCAAAATGCACTCGCTAAACTAGGAACCCATACTAAACGACCGGTTGTACCTTGACGAGACTTGGGGACATCAAAATCACTCCAGTAACTTTACCTGGCAACACTCGGACAAGAGTGGAGGATTGAAAGTACCGACAGGGAAGGAGGGCGACTAAGAGTGTGTCACGCTGGGAGCGCAAAAGGGTTCATCTCTCAATACAAGTGGGTGTTTCGTTCTAAGAAGAATAGCAGTGATTATCACTCAGAAATGAACAATTTTACTTTTAAGAAATGGTTCACTTAACTCTTGCTTCCTCTCCTTGAAGAACCCACGTCTATCATAATGGACAACGCCCCTTATCACTCTTTTCAAACTGAAAAAAAGAATCCGAGTTCTTAGGAATTTCTCCGTGATCTCGGAAACCTTTAGATCTCCTCTCCTATCGACAATACATCATTGGCTTGTATCTCGTCGGAGAGAGGGTGACCTTTATCTTTAGATTACGGCCGGACTTAGATACAAATCCAGAAAAAAATATTAGCCCAACACATGTTTTAAGACATTGATCTGAGCTTTATGAGACTTATCTTAAACACGTTTTGAGTCTTAACACATTTAAAATATTTAAAAAAAAATTGAGATTGGTGTCTATGGTCTAATAAATTCGCCAATATCCCGAAATTTATAAATTTGAAATGTATCACCCATTTGAAAATTCATTCATTGATGTCGTTATAAAGTCTCTGACTAAACTTAAGATACTAGAACCAGCATCCATATCTTCCTGTTGTATTAAAACATAGTAAATTACATTTAATTTATTCCAAGTGAAGGGCTCTTAGTATTTCTTGTACGTTACAGGGTGTCTCGTAATTCTCTGGACAAGTGTATACAGCGTTAATGCTTAGGTCGAGACAAACCCAGGTACATTTGTCTAGAGAGGGATATCCTCTATATTATATCATAGACTAGAATTTTTAAGTTTTTTAGGGTTATATGAATGCCATATGGAATTTACTATTGAATACACTCATTGAATGCCTTAGAATCAATATATTATATGAATTGCCAAATTAACAGTTGTGTTTAAGCTTCATTTTTTATTCGTTAAAAAACAAAAAAAACCAAACCAACGTCTAAATAAATAAAAGTATTTTACAAAAATATTAAGTTCTTTATTTTGCTTGGTTGCCACAAGATAATCCACTTAAATAACAAAAACGCAAAAGCCTAAATATATTTTATAAATGTTATAAAAACCGCAATACAAGCAAAGTCCTATTGGTTGCGCTTAATTGAGTTTGATAACAGTTAACCGAACAACAAAGGGACTCAGGTCCTCCCAATTGGAACGTCAAGCACTATTAGCAAATGATCGTTCATCCGCTTAACAGATTTGATATGGCTCTTTGAAGGTTTAATAAATAATATAATTTATTAGTATTAATGATTAAATACAATGCGGTAGCTAATACAAACCATATTAATGTTTTTTACGCAAGCAGAAAAATGTTCCGGGCTATGTAGAAAATATAGTTTTTTATACAGGGTGTCCCGTAACTATCTGGACAAACGTATATAGCGTTGCAGCTTAGGTCAAGACAAACACATTTCACCATAGGAACATGGGTCTCTGGTGCCTAGTTTTCCGTCTGTCTGTCTGTATGTGTTTTTTACAAACAAATTCATAACTCCTAAACGGTTTGAGTTACAGCGTTGAGATTTTGCAGAATTTGTTATCTTAACAGGATGTATCTTCATTTAAAATTATAACAAAATATCATCAACCGTTTCAAAATGGCGGCCATTTAAATTATTTGATGCTAAATTCCACGAAAACCGTTAATTTGAACAAAAACTTGCAAGATACATAAAAGTAAGTCCATTTTATGTAGTTTTCAATGATACCTTATTTCTTGAGATTGGATAAATATTTACTGAGAAATTAAATTTTTTCTTAATGCTTGACCACTTTTCTCATTTAAACAATGTTAAAATTAAGGTGTGTCCAACTTAACTGTGCCACCATTGGTATCTCAGAAACTATTGGATTTAGAGATAACTTTAAATAGGGGACTTCACCTACTTTTTTAAGCCATTTAAAAATATGAATTTCATTTTTTTGTAAATGGCCGCCATTTTCCAATATGGCAGACAACTTTAATTTTGCTTATGGAACACCCTGTATTTTATGACGTATTTGGATTCTACGCTTAATTATAAGAACTTATTATTCCTTGACATCTTTTCCTAAACGCAATAGTTAAGTGGCTATAGGCGTTAAAGTTTGATTTTTAACACCCCGTATTTTAACATTGTTTATATGGGGAAAAGTGGTCATGCATTACGAAAAAACTAATTTCTCAGTAAATCTCTATCCAATCTTAACAAATGAGGTATCATTGAAAACTACATAAAATGGACTTACTTTTATGTACCTTGCAATTTTTTGTTTAAATTAACGGTTTTCGTGGAATTTAGCATCAAATAATTTAAATGGCCGCCATTTTGAAACGGTTTATGATATTTTGTTATAATTTTAAATGAAGATACATCCTATTAAGATAACAAATTCTGCAAAATCTCAACGCTGTACCTCAAACCGTTTAGGAATTAAGAATTTGTTTGTAAAAAACACATACAGACAGACAGACGGAAAACTAGGCACCAGAGACCCATGTTCCTATGGTGAAATGTGTTTGTCTTGACCTAAGCTATAACGCTATATACGTTTGTCCAGAGAGTTACGGGACACCCTGTATAAACATTTTTAAATTATGAAAATAATATTTTTAAAGTTTATGAAGGGGATGTGGCAGACGTAACTGCCTATCTACCCTTTAGATTTTATGGAAAAAGACTGTAATCATTCCATAACATCTTACAAAATTGTGCTGAAATGTATCCTGTTTCTCCCGCAATTACCCTTTTTTTGAAAGGATGTTCATTTCATTTTGAATAAATAATTATGTGTAAAAGTAAAACAATATAAATTCGGACTTTTTTATTCCCATCCGATGATGGGTCACGAGAGAAACTAATTAAATTAAACTAAATAAGGTAATGTGATGTATTTATAATTTTTATTATATGCTTAAGGTTGCATGCTTAAATATACATGTGTATTCCCTTTTATTGTAATAATCATGTCATCTTATTATACTTAAATTGGCGAATTTCATACAAATTTTAATTTTTGAATTATACATATATTAATTATACTATAACGGAGGATTAAAATATATTTAAGTTGCATATTTTTAAGAACTATTATAAACTTATGTTACTGCAATCATGATTTAAGCTATTCAACAACCCTATTATTCATAGAAGTTTTAAGCTTTTGATAACAGAGTGTCTCGGCTTTAGACAGATTTTCCTTTTAAGCTCTCAACGTGAACTTTCATGAGAAATCATTATCTGTGTACTCAAGAGCCTTTGTGAAAATTGATCAGAATGTATTAGAAATACTCTGAATGAAAATACAAAACGTTTTTCTTCAGAAACAGCTTATCATTTTTCATATCACATCTCTTCTTAATACAATGGCTCAGAAGATTATGACTGTGCTCGGATAGAGCACGAAGATTGTCTAATGGATACAATTTGAGAATAAGGTAATTGAAAGACGATCATTCATAATAGGATGTTGTTTAGAGGGGCGGTAATCTGCAATCAGCTGCCTCTCACAACTAAGCCCCCAGCCCAACCTCCTGGATATAAATACGACGTTAATCTAATTCTGTAAATACTTTCAACATGATTTAGAAATGTAGACCAACTGAGGAGCCGTGAAGTTATATCGCTGAGGAACCGCTTGGTTATATTGCTGTAGAAACTCGTGGTTACATTGTTCCGGAACAGTTTAGTTATAATGCTAAGGAGCCGTGTGGTTATATTTCTGTGGACCGTGGTGTTAGACTGTTGAGAAACCGCACAGTTATAATGCTGAGGAGCATTGTGGTTGTATTGCTGAGGAGCAGTGTGGTTATAATTCTGAAGAGCCATGTAGTTACACTGCTGAGGAGCAGTGTGGACATATTGCTGTTGAGCCGTGTGGTTATGTTGCTCAAGAGGCTTGTGGTTATATTGCGGAGGGGCCGTGTGGTTACATTGCTAAGGAGCAGTGTGGTTACATTGCTAAGGAGCAGTGTGGTTATATTGCTGAGGAGCAATGTGGTTACATTGCTGAGGAGCAGTGTGGTTACATTTCTGAGGAGCAGTGTGGTTATATTGCGGAGGAGCCCTGTAGTTACATTGCTGAGAAGCAATGTGGTTATATTGCTGAGGAGCATTGTGGTTACATTGCTGAGGAGCAGTGTGGTTACATTTCTGAGGAGCAGTGTGGTTATATTGCTGAGGAGCCGTGTGGTTATATTGCTGAGAAGCCCTGTAGTTACATTGCTGAGGAGCAGTGTGGTTATATTGCTACGGAACCTTGTGGTTTTCTTGCACAGTTAAAATTTTGAAGAACACCGGTTCGATTCCTATTCAGGATCGAAACAGGAACTAGTTTACATTTCATTGAACTATGAATTAATTAAGGTGATGAAAGGTCACCCGACTGTAACAAGACTCTTCCCTCAAAACAAATACTGTATGTGGTTTTTTTGTTAAGGCTCACAATCATATGAGGCTTTCGATTGCCCACGAACTGTTTTCGACTGCAGTAATTGAACAGTCCTTGCTAAGACCTCAGTTCAATGTAGTGGGTCCTGACGTTCTCCTCTGTATGTACAAAATACAAAATTGCGACAACTCCGAAACAAGTATGGGGAATCATAAACCCAAGGTTTGGAGGGTTTTTAAACTGTTCACGACTCGGTTGCAATTTGGTGGCACCATCAGTAAGTAACACAATATTTTCTTCCTTGAAGGGAGCCGCCTGCTGAACTCTTAATCAACTTTTATATAAAAACTTTAAAGACCGTTTAGTCTTTTTCCCGTATGTCTGACTTGAGATGGACAGCATCAACGCCTTAACTCGACAATTGCAGTTAGAATCAATATCGTTTAACCCGTCCCGGTTATTTTGTTAATACTTCCAACGGGATCAACGTATCGCGAGCATCGACTGTGCGACATTGCAAGTCAATACTGACCAGTTGATTACGATAGTAATGCATCAGTAAAGTAATGATTATAATATCCTTAATGCGAACCAAAAAATAAAAAGTTGCTCTACCATCCAAAAAGGAGCAATTTTTACTTATCTCCTTTGTGTAAACCAAAATTTTTAATCTATTAAATTTAAAACTGTAGATTAAATTTACTAGCTTATCATCTGTTATAGGTGCTATAAGATTCCTCCTTTTTAGGAACCCATTTGAATAAAATTTTGACTAAGAAGCAAAACAAACATCATCAAAATCTCATTACGGTTTATGCCACTGAGCTCCTCGTTGCATCCGCTTCTGCAGGAAAAGGAAAACTTAACAAGATTTTAGATTGGTGTTTTTTTTTAAATTTTACTATCACTTTTATCAATTTTTTTAATACAATTAAAAATTTGTTTGATCATTCATATCAAGTCAATATAAAAGTTCTACTTTTAACTTCTTTGTCCCACATAGCCTATATGCATAGTAACTACTTAACTACTAGCCTTTAAAAAAGAGTTTAAGAAAAAAACCGGGAAGATATCATGGTAAATAACGTGTCAAAACTGGGCGGGTAAAAGTTGTATTAATTCACCTCTATGCGTTATTTGTTTCAGGTTGATAAATATAAATCCTTGAATAAATTACACACTATCTTTTACAATCAAATTGCAGTGTACAATTTGACTGTAAAATAATTCTATCATAATTGTTTTGCTTGCTTTGGAGTTACGCTCTCATAACAAGTACAATTCCATTCCAAGCGACTCGAGAGCAAGAGTACTTTACTCCTGTAATTAACAGGTCTCAACTTTTCTCCCGCTGTTGGAAACTCGAGCGGCTCAACTGTCAGACCGAGCCCACAACATTTCATTTGCAATAGTTTTACAGCTACAGAATTGACGTTCTCCTTTAGCAATAATTTGATTCATCAAGAGAATAATTTTTCTCTATTTTATACAATTTATTTTAATTGAAGTTCTCACTCTGGGTATGTATGTTTAGTGACTGTACAATAAAATACAAAATTACATACGTTTTTTTTAATTTTTATATTTTACCTTGAAAAGAAAGGAAAGTTGCAAACGACGCTGAGTAGAGGTGGAGATCAATGACTCCATGTCCGTGGGGAGACGAAAGTCAACAGTCAGTTATTCATGTTGGAAAGCCTCCAAAGCTGATAAAGACAGTTGAAAAACAGGTAACATTACCTCCGCCTTCAACTTTCAATAAATAAAATTCAGGATCTTTTCTATTAAATCGATATCGTAAGGCTCGAACCACCTGAAGGTATTTTAAGGAGAATATGAGTGAAATACGAGTGTGAGCGTAGGATAGATTTAGTGAATGCTTTACTGAATGAGTCTAGCTTATCGTTTCAACTAGGATGGTAAAACCAACGTTGCAGCAGACTAGCATACTCAGTGAATTTATATGATCAAGTAATAATTTTACCTAACTCACTTTTTAGACGGAACTTCAGATCAACAAAAACTCAATATATGTACAAAAATAGCAGTAGTACAAAACTAGTATGCAGGTCTGCTGCCACAAAAATAAGTGCGAAAATGGGGATCTTAGGCTATAATTTAGTTAATATTAACCTGATGAAGGCATTCACATTAACTCAGTATTCAAATATACTAAAAAAATGGAGCTGAATGTTTTAAATTTAAATTACAATATGGATGACACAGTGCTATGTGGGAAGTCCGCCTTCAAGGACCTTGGAGTGATATTTGATTGTAAACTGATTTTTGTAGATCATGTTTTAAGTACTTGTAAGGCAGCTTATTCAGTTTTGGGTTTCATTCACAGGTCTAGTAATTAAAAAAAACATAAGTTCTATAAAACTACTTTTTGACTCTCTAGTACGATCACGGTTAGAATATGCATATATTGTTTGGTATCCACATCAGGCCTATATCCATAGTACGATTGAGGCAATCCAAAAAAGGTTTTTAAGATTTCTTTATTTTAAAACATTTGGTCTTTATACTTTTGACATCCCGTATGAAGAACTTTTACACATGTGTTTGGTGTACTGTCTTTATAATTTTTATAATTTGTCACATGTGTTATGATTCTTAAATACCATGTGTGTTTTGTTTATGTTTTTGTTGTTTTCTGTAATTAATTAAAAATGGTCATGTATAAGTGAATTTTCAATTTTTTTTAGTTATTTTTTATATTCATCGCACAGCTAATCAACATTTTGGCCACACCGGGCCGGATTTCAACCGCAAACTATGGATTACAGTTAAATGGGTAAATATCTAATATTATGAAAATGAGTTCAATGCTTTCCATAAAACGTTTGACTTTTGTTTACAAAGTGACTAAATAGGTATTTTCTCATTAAAAACCATACTGTTGTTTTTTTGTTATTGTCAACTTTATTTTGAAAAATGACTGAGTCTTTGAAAAACGAACTAGGACGTCTTTGTATTACAAAATCCCGTTTAATAAGAAAAATAACTTATCTAAACAAGTTGAGTATTACAATTTTGATTGATCCTGATGATAACTGCACAGAATTTGAAGTAAGAATAACAAAGCTATAATCAGATTATGAAGCCTTAAGTAGATGTCATACTGACATCATTCAAAAACTTATTTCACTAGGACTAAATGATACGGTAGAAGAACAACAAGATTCAGATGAAAAGGTAGATGAAATGTACTTCCAAATTTTAGGAACTCAAAAGAAAATTTTTAATGAAACTAATTTGAACCAGACACTTTCTAAAATGCAACCACAAGTTAGACTACCTAAAATAGACCTCCCTAATTTTTCTGGAAATTTAAAAGAGTAGCCCCATTTCAAAGACATGTTTCAGTCCTTGATACATGACAATGAATCACTTCCAGATATCGAAAAGTTTCAATATCTTGTTTCCTGCCTCAAGTTAGAGTCGTTGTCGTTAGCTAAAACCGTTCCTTTGACAGCTCAAAATTATTCAATAATCTGGGGTCAGTTAAAAAATCGCTATGACAACAAACGCCTCCTTGCGTTATCTCGAAGAAATCCTCCACCAACTCTTAACACTGAATCTTGTAAAAACAAATTGAGGCCCTTTATAGATTTATTATCAGAAAATACCAACGCTCTTAAAGCCATGACGTTCCCCGTTGATTATGGCTATTTCATACTTTGTTACGTTACCTTACAAAAGCTATATAAAAGAACTTGCCAACTTTTTGAACAAAAGTACTCTAGCTCCGAGTTTCCAGACTTTGCTATTAAGTTTTCTGAAAGATCACTGCAAGTCACTAGATGCTGCTTGTCCGTTTGATAACAGTTCAGGTAATGCTCAGCAAATGGGAAATAAGAACAGATTCAAGTTTAGTCCACCAAGTTTAAACCGCATGAGACACAGCTCCTACCCCGCTCACCGCAGGAGACACAGCTCTCACCCCACAAAGTCCATTTGTCTACCAATACACAAGAAAAATTCAATTGCTTATACTGTAACGGTAAGAATCATGTAATCTATCGCTGTACCGAATTTGCTGCACTACCTGTAGTGTAGCCCAACGCAAGGATTTCATCCTTTCAAAACAAGCTTGCTTTAATTGCTTGTCCCATGGACATTCATCTAATTCATGTAACTCAAAAACATTTTGCAAAAAATGTTCCAAGCACCACCACACAATGCTTCATGATTCGTTCTCTGCTCCGATGCCCCCATCATCACCCATTGTAGGAGATCCTGCAGGTCAGATGTCACCATTGCTCAATCCTAAAGCCGCTTTGCTTTCTACCCCTGCAGATGTTTCTACTTTTACTACTCTTCTTGGCACTGCAGCTATGGGGATTCAAACGGAGTGTTTCACAGTCAGAGCACTTTGTGTTCCTGGTTCACAAATATCTTTCATTACAGATTAATGTACCGCTAAGCTATCTTTACCTCGTAAGAAGAGTGAAACTTCAGTTCTTGGAATTTCGCAGCCCAGTGTAAAGACCGCTAATAAATCAGTCGATTACTGTATAAAACCTCGCTTTCAACACCACCCATGCTTATCAGTAAGTGCAGTTATTCTCGATTGTATCACAGCACCCCACCTTTTTACCCTTTACCCCCAAATGTAAGAGATTTCTACAAAAATATTGATCTAGCTGATCTTCATTTTGATGTGTCTGGGAAGATTGACTTTCTTATCGGAGCTGATTTATTTACGGAAGTATTCAATGGCGTGCGGAAACCGTCAAAGGATGGCTATCCTACTGCTTATAGGACTATTTTTGATTGGATTTTACTTGGCAAAACAAGTACAAGTAACCTTTTTTCTCACACTTGTCAACCAATCTTTGCATTTCTGAAACTAATGCTTTGGATTTGTCAATCAAAAAGTTTTTGGAGCTAGAAGAACCTCCTAACATAGTTCATAGCAGCCCTGAAGATCACAAGGACGAGCAAATTTACACTCAAACAACGGAAAGAGATTCAACAGGTAGATATATTGTTAAGTTACCATTTCGCCCAGAACTTCCCAATCTAGGGGAATCTTTTAACAAAGCAAGTCGCAATTTCTAGAGTCTTGAATTTCGCTTAGGTAAAAACAATGAATTGAAACAGCAGTATACACAGTTCATGGACGAACATCTACAACTAAAACATATGAGGCGTGTAGATTTAAATGAAGTAAAACCTGAATACTTTATACCGCACCATGAGGTATTCAAAATGTCGCAAGATGGTAAAACTAAGTAGATTCGTGTTGTTTTCAACGCTTCCGCCGGAACCACAATTGGTCGATCTCTCAATGATCAATTACTTGTAGGTCCTAAACTGCAAAACGACATTTCTGAAATCATTTCTAAGTTTCGGCTCAACTTACGTGTTTACAGCCGATATTGCTAAAATATATCGACAAATCTCTGTCCACACTGATCATCAAAAGTACCAAGTCATTCTCTGGAGACCAACGCCAAATGAACCGGTAGGATGCTACCTGCTGAATACGGTCACTTATGGAGTTTCAAGTGCCCCTTACCTTGCCATACGGACACTTCAACAACTTGCTAAAGATGAAGGTCAGTACTTTCCACTTGCCGCTAATATTTTAGTCGAAGTCTAATATTTTTGTCAACCAATCTTTGCATATCTGAAACTAATGCTTTTGATTTGTCAATCAAAAAGTTTTGGGAGCTAGAAGAACCTCCTAACAAAGTTCATAGCAGCCCTGAAGATCACAAGGTCGAGCAAATTTACACTCAAACAACGGAAAGAGATATATGTAGATGATGTACTCATAGGTTCAAACTCCTCAGAGAATGCTCTTGCAATCAAATCTGAACTTATTTCATTACTTAAGCTAGGGGAACTCGAATTGAAGAAATGGGCTAGCAATCATCCTAAATTGTTAACTGATGTGACAGAACCCAACAAGGAAATCAGCTTTAATGCAGTTGATGCTATAAAGGTTCTAGGTATCAAAGGGCTCCTTAAATCTGATTGCTTCTTGTATGAAATGAATCTTAAAGATTATAAGATGAAGAAACGAGGTATTCTAAGTTTGTTTATTAAGTTCTGTCTATGATCCTCTTGACTGTGTTACACCAACTTCTCTTTGGACTAAAAAATTATGTAAACTTTGTGGACTTTAGGAGGAACTTCTGACGATTCTCTTCCTGATGACATTGTTTCTTATTGGTCACAATTTGTTTCACAGCTACCATCCCTAGAAAATTTGAAAATCTCCCGCCTGGTAGTGCCGCCCAACTCATTAGTCAGGCCTATCTCCATAGTATGATTGAGGCAATCCAAAAAAGGGTTTTAAGATTTCTTTATTTTAAAACATTTGGTCTTCATACTTTTGACATCCCGTATGAAGAACTTTTACACATGTTTGGAATGACCAGTCTTGATAATAGGGTGAAATTGAATACCTTATCTTATCTCCATAAACTGGTGAGCGGATGCCTGGATGACAGTAACTCGCTTGGTCAACTGAATTTCAATGTTCCCCGCCCCAATTCGCGTAGTACTTTGGTCTTTATACCAAGTTTATCTCGAACCAATGTGGCTTTTCACTCACCAATAAATAGAATATCCCGTTTGTGTAATCTATATTCTGCTGACATTTTTTATTCAAGCTTAGGATCTTTTCTTGCGTTTATACTAAGGGAAATTGAATATTCAAATATACATTAATCGTTTACTGTCATTGCTTGGGATACATTTAGAGTTTTAATTTTTTATTTTTGATGGGACATAATATTAATTGTTTTGTAGTTTTAGATATAACCTATGAAATAATCTCTGCTTTAGTACTTATTTTAGTACTTTTTTGCATGTTAATTCTTGTTACACGTTATATTGTTATTTATTCTCTAGTCCCATTTGAAACGCATGATAAATCTTGTTACAGTATAAAACCGGGTCCCAAAAAAAATGGATCAAATCTACAGCTTAATACACGAGTTACCAATGGTCGTAGAAAATTCAAATATGGCTGATTTTAAAGCTGGTATCTTTAAGTTATTTTTAGTATCCTTCAACAGTAATCAGCTGTTCCATTGTTGTTAGCACGTTCAAATTTTAAAAAACATAAACAAACATTACAGTTGCAATATGGAAGTGCAGTTGAAAGCTCAGTGTGTTGAATGGTTTATAGAGACTAGATCTGTGGTAAAAGTGCAACGAAGATTTCGAACTGTATTAAATCAAAATCCACCATCCAGAAACAGTATCCAGCGATGGTACAAACAGTTTAAGGATTCTGGAAACAGCGGCCATAAAAAAGGTTACGGTAGGCCTCGACTGTTGACAGAATTCGGGATGCATATCTACAAAGCCCAAGAAAGTCACTTCGAACTGCTGAACGTGAGTTAAATTTATCTAGGTCTAGTATTCACAGAGTTCTTCACAAGATACTACACTTTCGAGCATATAAGATTCAAGTTTTGCAAGAATTGAAACCAAATGACAAACAGCTCCGTAGAGATTTTGCGATTGATTTGCTGGATAAAGTTGCTGAAGACAACCAGTTTTTGAAAAGATTTTTTTTTCTGACGAAGCAACTTTCCACACATCCGGAAACGTAAACAAACATAATGTAAGGATTTGGGGTTCACAAAGACCGAATTTTGTTCGTGAACACGTAAGAGACAGCCCCAAAGTGAACGTCTGGTGTTGCATTGCTTATGACACCTTAATAGGCCCCTTTTTCGTTCATGAGCAAACCGTTACTGGAAACGTGTACCTCGATATGCTTGAAAACTAGGCCTATCCTCAATAAGAGGCATTCCAACCAAACGTGATATTCCAACAAGATGGTGCTCCTCCGCACTGGAAGTTATTTGTGAGGGAGTACCTTGATGAAACCTTTCCAGACAGTTGGATTGGTCGCGGTGGTCCCATACGGTGGCCTCCTAGATCCCCAGACATTACGCCCTGTGATTTTTTTGTCTGGGGGTTTGGAAAAGATCAAGTGTATCGTTCTCCGATCTCAAACATTGATGAACTGAAAGCAAAGATAAGGGAAGCCTTTGGAAAAATATCCAATGAGATGCGTCACAATGTGTGGTCAGAGCTGGAGCACCGCCTTGACTTTCTTCGAGCAAACAACGGAGAACACGTAGAGGTCAGGCAGTGAAACCATGGTAAAAAAAACTTGGAAAGCTAAGGAAAATATTGTATATAAAAGTAACTATTTAGCTTTAATAAAGTGTTTATGCCATTTTAATTTTGATCCATTCTTTTTGGGACACCCTGTATTATTATTTATTATTTAGTGCCATTTAAAAAACTGTGTGTTAAGTGTCAACGGTCAGTGAAGATGATTTTTTTCCAATGATTACTATAAAAATGAAATTTGTTTAATGCTACAATGTAATAGGCTTGTGCTGTTTTGTAGCATTGTTACAATGAAATGATTAAATAAATAAAAATAAATATTCCGAGTTTTATTACGATTGGATTAGAAATAGTGATACATTAGATTATAAATACATCATATTACATAATTTTACTTATTCCCTTCAGGTTTTATTATTAACATTGGGGAAGTGATCACTAGTCAAATAATTTAATCCATTCCGCCCATAAGAATAATGTTAATTTAAGCATCGGGCTCGGGGACGGTCTGGGCGCGTCACAAGACTTGAATGATATCATCCGTATCATGTATAATTTGTTGCCAATTCCACATTCGCTTTCCATTTCCATTACTACCGCTTCGAAATATTTATATTACATCGGCATCATTTTCGTTATATTATGACAGAAGACTCCGAAAATGGCAGAATCACTCTGCCTATGTTACCGAATTTCCCCTATAGGGAAGAAGCTATTACCGCAGGTCTCATGGTAAGACCTAAGCTCATGATAACATTTCGTGCGGGCCCCCAGAAGCAAAAAAACACCATTCGTTCGAATGTTTATATATGTGTGTCTGTTAGCACGATAGCGGCCGCAAAAATGGTTCAATCTTTGTGAAATTTGGTACCGACATGTAAAGTGGTAATAAATTGGACGAGTTCGTAAATCAGTCCGATCGAACCACCGGAAGGGGGAGTTAAGGGGGATAAACCCCCCCCCCCCAAATATATGGGGGTTTGGGGTTTTCACATAGAAAAATAAAAATAATTAAATTTTCTTCCTCCTACTATCTATAGTCTTCTTTTAGTCCCTGGAATAGAATACTAAAGTACTAGTTTATACTCCATGGGATTTGCTTACTTACTTTTAGTCCCACGGGACTAAAAGTGATCTACTTTTAATCCCATGGGACTAAAAGTAATCTCATAAGAAATACATGGGAAGAAATCCGGCAACGCCGCCGTGGACAGTGAGAAAATATGGCAACACTGTCGATTTTAATTTGTTTCTCTATGTTGAAGAGAGTGTCACAGCATCCGAGCGTCCGTTTCCGTTGTTTACAGGACAGCGTATCCATTTTGAGTTTGCTGTAGTTTAGGCTATATTACTGCATATTTGTGAACAAATAAGTTAGGCCTAGAGTATTTTTAAAGAAGAGTGTAAATAAAATAGTTAAAATTAAAGCCTAAATACCTTGCATTACTTATTTATACAGGCTATGTGATTGTAATGCAGTTTGTTGAAGCAAAGGGTCATCTGAAGGTAAAGTTACAGTGTTAAACCTAGTTATTGTTAATGGTGTAGGTGGAGGAAAAATTTTGTGTGCATCATAGGACTAAAGCACTTTTTCTCTCTCGGGAAATTGTCGCCCTCGGCTTCGCCATCGGGCGACAACAGTTTCCCTCAGGGAGAAAAAGTTGCACTTTAGTCCCTAGATGCACAAATAACTATTTGGTTAGCACCATTGGATTCAGCTTAAAAAACAAATAATTTAGTTTGAATCATTTCTCTATGTCCATTGGTTATCAAGATATTGAAAATGGTAAACACAGTACACGTTGTCCCAATGTTAAGCTTATGGGAAATAAGTAAAATTGTATATCTCGCTTATTTCTTAACATATCCTAATAAAACTTGGATTATGGCTTCATCTAGATGAGATTTAATGTATGTTGGTCTAAAATCCCCGGTATTTCCATTTTCATGGTAGCAACCCCGCATACTAATTCCCCTTGTTATCCTTATGGGAATTAAAAAATACTATATCTTCCTTACTTCTTAACATATATTGATAAAACTTGGTATATGGCTTCTTCTAGTTTAGATCTTTTAAGTATTGAATCAAAACCACCAAGAATTAACATACCTGTTTCAGCAAACCTGCATACTCATTCCCAATGTTATTCTTATGGAGCTTAAATATACATGTCAAATCTCGCTATATTGGATTAAATATGTTCTTTGTGATTTGGAATTCGCTGGGTATGCAGGTCTGCTGCAACGGGGGTACTTTTTTACAATACAGATTAAATAAGCCGTCGCTGGTGATATTATAACACTTAGTATTCTTTACAGCACCTATCTATATCGTATGTTGCAAAAGTAAAGCTTTCGCCTTCACTAGAACAAAATGTTACTATCAGAGAACACGGTTTTAGGTTCCTTACCTTAGAAGACTTATGAATTATAAATTTTTTCCATGGTGTGGATTCTAACCTGTAACAAAGGAATTTCAATAATTTTTAATACAGTGAAAATAACAGAACACAGCTGTAATAATATATAAAACCACTCTGATATTCCCAATAATGGAAACTCGGGAACTGCTGAACATAAGTAAGGTAGTTTACGTCACGTCTTGTAAAAAGTTTCATCTTACGTTAATAGACCAGTAAGTATTGTTTTTCAAACCTAACCTACAATAAACAAACAAATATTTACTACTGCTACCAGTGCTTCAACTACATTCCTCTGAATTAGCCAATAATCATGTATCAAACGTCGGTTTGCTGCTATCAACTGATTGTTTAATTCCATTATTTCTGTTTCCTAGTGCACGTTGAATTTAATGTGCACTGCACGGTAAATGTACCGTGCATTTATCGGCAAAGAGTAACTTTTCAGCCAAGAGTAAGGCACAGAAAAGAGATGTTGCTGTCTAGTGTGATGTAAAATAATTTTAAGCATTTAATAATATTTTTATGGAGGACGTTCTTGTAGTGGATTGAAGTAATTTTCATCGACCGATTTGAATATGTTGTTTTAATTAAAACGTAGTGGATTGAAGTCATTTTCATCGACCAATTTGAATATGTTGTTTAAATTAAAACAATACTGATGAGCGTTTTTATATTCCCTCATGCGTGGCTCAATCGGTTGCGCTTAATTGACTGGGATCACTAACCAACCAATAAAGGTCGAGGGTTCTGCCCTCTCAAATACTACATTATTGGGGTTTAACGTTTAACCGCGCATTGTTATATAATTGTTAACCAGGTTACATTATTGTTGCAGACTAAAAAGATTACAAAGGATGGCTTTTTACCTAATTGTTTACTTTTGGTTTTCTTTCTTTCGTTTGAATTCTGTTCCATGATAACTATATTAGTCATGAAAAGTATAATGTCGTTTTAAGCGCAAATAAAGTTGATAACATATCAAAACCACTCAGGTTAGATAAAAAAAAGGAATAAGACTATAATATGTTGAATTGATTTCAGAGTCTTATCTGGAAAAAATAATTAAATCTGTATTTGACGTTAAGAGAATTGGCTGTATTTGAGGGTGATAGAAACTAGCGATATGGATGTAAAATTTTCCTACCTACATTAAGATTTAATCCTCTCGGCATAAAAGGATTCTGAAGCTATGGCAGGTTTTATTGGAAGGGTTAGTTACCGCATAAAGTGGAGGAATAAACTATATTTCCTCGATACAAAACATTCTGCTGTCACTATAATATCGACCAAAATCAAAGTTATTGCATACCGGGTTATAGGTTTTCAGTTCCATGCAATTTTCAAACATATTTATTGAGGACTATTACATTTGGTTGGAGTTGACCTAGATAGGTAGGTGATAAACTCTTGATGCTTATCTTTAATACATACAGATTAAAACAATCAATAGATGTTTTCGGTTCATGTTTCGTTTTAATATATATTCCATGTTGGCTTGTTTTATCTACACATTTATTTTGAACAAAGAGAAAACAATTCAATCGTTTAGAGAAGTCAAGCGGTAGCTGTATTTGGAAAGGCTCCATGTTATTTGCATTACTGCCAAAAACCTAGTTTAACATCCATAAAAGCGGGATCAATCTTATTAGACTAAAATTGGCCATTAAATTACGTTAAGCGAAAATAAGATGTTTTTAAATTTGTTTTGTTGAATCGTTTTCTCAATTCGAAAGATAAGTAAGAATCATAATTAATTTAGCAGATTTAAATGTTTAGTTTTATATTATTAAATTGGTCTTTTGACGGAGTGAATAGGTGCTTGACAAAATTCTAGCAGCGTTCAAATGTTAACCGTTTGCAAACCCAAGGAATAAATATTGACTTTTTGAAATACACTAAACCTCATCACTACCTAATGAATTAAGGAATAATTCAATAAAAAATGTGTTGCCGTTACAGTTGGTATAGAATCAAAATTAAAAACGTTAAAGAAGTAAAATATTAGGTTATTATAAATTAAAGCAATTTGAAGTCTACATAAACAGCTTGGACAAACAAAAATATGTCTTGAATAACAGAAAGTCCTATGAAACGTAACAGTTTTTCTTGAAGTCTTATAAACAAATCACTAGCTTAAAAAACATGAACTGATTTGAAGATGTATAAATATGTTATGGTGAGTCGTTGCCTGCAGATGAGCATGCTTACACATCGGAGGCCTTAGGAAGTGGCAATTAGTGGAATGTATAGCTGGCGCCAATTCTTGGGGCCCAGTCCGCGCATGGGGCGGGGAGTGGGTAAGCTGGGAAGAGAGGGGAGTAGTAGCGGCAGCGGCGGCCGACATTGTACTATCCTGGCTGCGTACGTTCGGCAGCTCGCACATAGTTCTTGCTTCTCTGTCAATCGTTGTTCAGAGTAACAAGACGTTTCAATAAATACTAATGAAATATTTCATATTATTGAATAGAATTAAAACAGATCATTAATCGCCAGTAAGAGTCAATGTTCCGTCGGTCAATGTTTGTAGGACGACATGTAGTGACACACTATTGTTGACGGCTGAGAGCAGAATGACAGTGCTACGCTCTAGCGAGACGTTGTCACGCATGCGCACCAGCCGTTTTTGCTACCGCGCATCCACCGCACTGGCCCAAAGAATTGGCGTAAGCTATACTGTATTTTAGTTGTTTTGATAGCGATTGATGACGAGCAAATAAAAAACTTTTCTTTTCTAATTGCAATGGTTCGCAAACTACGCGTTTACTACGTAAGTATTTATTTTATATGACAACTGTCGATATATTACACCAAATCAAAATATTGAACAGGTATTTTTTCAGTTATTGCCTCTTAATAAAAACTACAATCAGGTTGTATTTCACGATAATGCAGCATATTTGATATACAAATAAAAAAACTTTGATTTCTTTATCAAGGTGAAAAGGTAACAGCACAGTTTTGCCCATTATTATACCGCATATTGATTTATGTCTGAGCGCAGTGGCACAGCTGAGCCACAACAAGATCTAATTACCTATACCTGGAGAAACCGCAGTCAGCCTTCATTAATGAGTTAGGACCATTCCATTTTATGATCATGTGGCTTATTCAGTTAGTTAAGGGAAGACTCTAAAAAGCCTACCATTGATTTGTTCCTAAATGGCGTCCACTATACATTAATATTAATTAAATAACAGAAACGTTTTTTCGTAAGGCTCAAAAATTAAAGATGATGTTATTTCCAAAACTTGGAAATCATTAAGAAAAACAGTTTCAGATTAAATTGACAACTATGGAATAATCTACTACAATGGATATTTACTTTAGAAACTCAATTGGAATTTGAAATTCCTGTGAGAAATGCTTTGAAGTGTTGTTGGAAGTTCACATTAAGATATAAACGGTCGTCAGTGGCCTCCCACAGGCAGCGATGTTGCTTGTTATTGTCACTTACAGACTGTTTATCTCAGCAAGAGCCTACTCCTTAACATATTATTCAACTGAAGCAGCTACACATGTAAGCTAATGAGTGTTCTTCCTTTGTTAACCATTATACATGCAATTTAATTTCGGTGAATGTTTACTATTGTTAAATTAATTCAATCATACATGAAATGTCATAAAATTCCAAAGGACATTTTCTTGGATTAAATTATTTTTGTCATTCGATTACTTATTTATTTAGTTACGAATGAGTCTTAAAATCAGGAAATAATTTTTTTACTGACACCTCCTTGTTTTGACATTCAACTTAGTTGGTAATGTAAATAAGAGTAGATTCTTTTACTCTTAAGTTTCACATTAAAGTGTCCATAAAATATCATTAAAGCGATTTATGACAAAGAAAAGGAGAAGTAGTTTTGCAATGGATATCGTACTAAAATGGATGGATGGAGGGTCGTTCCTAATAAATATACTTTACGTTACACTTTACTTTCCTTTGAATCGGTGACATAACTTATACTGTATAATCTGGAATACCGTAGATTGTACGATACTCCGACCGACATCATCAGTCGTAGTTGAAAACAGGCACGTTGTTAATTTGGGATTTCGTTCTTTGCTAAATTTCCTATTCATTTACTTTCAATCAGATGTATCTTAACACTATATTATTATAATTATTATTATTAATAATTTTCGAAATATTTTTAATTGAAAAATTTTTGTTACTGAAAGAAAATTAAGTGCTTAGAGAATAAGAATCAAAACTGTACAGGCGGAATTCTCCGTTTTTCTGAGAACGGGAGAGTAACGTAAACGAACTGCCGTTGTTTCTTTTTAATCGCGCTTTTGTTAACAATCGCCTTAACGGCTTAATCTTAACTCTGCCGAACTTTTCGTGCTGTGACTGTTAAACGTGGAAATTAAGCTAACTTTATATCACCATCTTACTTCACGCTCTCCATTAGTGTTTTGCAAGTACGTTGACTAATTGATTGTAAATATCAAGTAATTGATTTTGTATTCGGACTATCTGTCATTGTTATTACGGTCTTAAAGTTTTAGGAAAGATATAATAATAATAATAATAATAATAATAATAATAATAATAATAATTTTTTTGTAGGAGGTGGAATGCGTTTACGCACACTGAGGGGCTCGTTGTCCCCTCAGTAGTGTCGGACTCCCACGAGCTCGATGTCCCGTGAACTACCGACTAAACCACCTCCCTCGGCACCGAGGACACTAGCCTGGAACTGTTTCACACATTACTTCGGGCTAGGCCTTTGATATTACGCCACTAGGGCAACCTCCTTGGGGAAAAGCTGAGGATTAAGGCCGATCGAGGTCGACCTTTTTTGCCCGAAGAATGGCCTGGACGTAGTGCTGGACACAGTTCCAGTTGCCCTCTCCCTGGAGCATAGCTCCGACGATGTTGTTTGGGCTGACGACCACGCCGATCTCAAATGAAAGCGAGGCTCGGCGGACGTGCCAACGGTCGCACTGAAAGAAGGTGTGCTCGGACGTGTCTGGGATGCCGGGGCAATACAGACAGTCCGGGCTTGCGACTTTGCCCATCCGGTGCAGATAGGCTCGGAAGTACCCGTGCCCAGAAAGAAACTGGGTCACGTAGTAATCGACCTCGCCGTGCTGCCGTTCCACCCATGGTCGGACGGAAGGTATGAGCTGGAAGGTCCAACGTCCCCTCGGCTCGGCTTCCCTGTCACGCTGCCAGGAGTCGAAGCTGCGATCGCGCTCTTCCCTGGCAGCTGCTTCCCGGCCCACTTCAGGCCTCCTCCGGTAAATCGCCTGCCTCTCCCTAGCGAGGAAGAGGACGGGGATGACTCCGGCGATCACCATCACAGCAGGCTCGGAGACTGTGCGGTAGGCCGAAGCGACCCGCAGAGCTCCTCGACGCTGGACTCGGGCAAGCCGGTCTCGGAAGACTCGCTTCTCGAGTGCGTGAGCCCATACCTCCGCCCCGCACAGCAAGACTGACTGGACGGCAGTCATGAGCAGACGGCGCTTGCAGGAGCGCCGTCCAATAATAATAATAATAACTTTGTTTGCCTTAACAAATTTGGATTTGCATTGACAGTTAGTTACAATATTTCTTAATTTTAAACTTTATTTTAAAATTCGCTGCCCATTTATAGTAACACTTTAAAAAAAACTTTTTCTATTAAGAGTTTTTTCACTCTTTTTAAAAATTTCATTATATTTTCTTCTTTCTTGATGTTCAGTGATAACTTATTGTATGATTTGAAATAGGAAATAGGAACTTATGGTATGATTTGAGAAAGGAAAATGATGTTCATACGACGTTGTGTTATGTTGTGGAATATCATAATTTAAATTACATCTTAAACTTTTTTAATTTTGTTGTACTTCCTTGTTGATTTTCAAGTTTTTTTCGTGAATAATAATGTTTCAGTTATACTTATACTTGGAAATGTTAAAATATTATAAGCTTGAAATATATTACTACACGTATGACCATGTGGAATATTGAATATAGTCCTAATTGATCTTTTTTGTAATGTTAATATTGATTTTGTTTTGTAATTACCCAAAAGTGGAACTGCATATGTCATATGAGGGTATATTAGTCCATAATAGGTGGTCAACAAAATATTAATATTACACGTTTTGGAGAGTGTTTTTATTATAAAAATGGCCCTTGTTATTTTATTACAAACATAATCAGTATGAGTTTCAAATCTCAAATTTTTCTCCAAGGTAACAAAAAAACTTTATTTTTTCGATCGGTTCTATTGATTTATTGTACAATTGAATATTAAAGTTTAAATTATTTTGATTTGGTTTGTCGTTAAATTCTATACAATTCGATTTTTAAAATTTATTTCTAAGCCATTTCCTTCCAATGCAATTTATTTCTATGAAGGTTTTCATTTCTAGTCGAAATTTATGATTCAAAAATATTGAAGTATCGTCTGCAAATAATGTGATTTTGGATTTCTTTGACCTGCTTACAATATCATTGATATAAATACTAAAAGGTAGTGGGCCAAGAACAGAGCCTTGTGGTACCCCTATTCGTTCCGAAGATTGATGTTTTGTGATGAGTTCTTTTTTTTCAATAAAAGTTATTTCAACTTTTCGAGTGCTCTTTTTCAGGTACGATTCGAAATAATTTAAGGATATTCCTCTTATTCCAAGTAATTCTAATTTTTTTAGTAAGCGATCGTGGTTGACCAAATCGAAAGCTTTTCTAATATCTAGAAATATTCCAAGTGTTTTATGTTTTAGTCAATCGAATGGATAGCATTTGAAATTAATTGGTCGATAGCACTTGTAGTAGATTTTGTTTTCTTAATCCAAATTGACAGTCTGATAAAATATTATTTTTCTAGAAAAGATTCCAAGCGTTTTAATATTGCTTTTACAAATATATTGCTTACAGGTGAAAGAATTAATTGATGTAGGTCGATAATTTTTTATTAGATTTGGATTTCCTGCCTTATAAATAGGAATAATCTGAGCGTTTTTTATCAAGAAAACCATTTATTTATGTATGGCTAAGATTTTTAAGGATGTACACACCCTACACTGGACATGAGCACAATGCTCTTACCCATTGATCTAAACTAATACAGACGCAATGAAAAGTATAATGTAAAATTCAAATTAAAAAAGTCGGGGGTAATATTTTGAGTAGACCTTACTAAAAACTAGGATGAAGAATTAGGCAGGCGGGCGAGGTAAAATCGGTAAGATAATGGAATGTGAATGAGGAAACTAAATAAATTTGAAACCATGAACTGTCTAATTTTGTGGCCACTACCTCTACATTTGTTGATAACTCCAGAACTACATGTTAAAGGATCTATTATGAAAGTTGAAAAAAAATTAGGAAAGAACATAATGCTGCTATTATAACAAAAGATAAAAATGGTATATTTAGTTTTCATGTTTAGTAGTTTTGTGATTTATTGTATTCGTGTGCAAATAGAAATTAATAGATGCATGGCCATAAATATAAAGAAAACTAAAAGCCTTTGCAGAATCCATTTATTTAATCAGAAGATAGCTAGTTATTTTTATATAATTTCATCCTTTTTGACTAAAGAATCGATTTGAAAACAACTTAATGAGTCGAGTATATACGTATGAATAAATTCAAACTTATTTCAGTTGCTTATAAATAGAAGGAAACCTTAGCTTACTGGAACTTGTAATATATCGTATATTTCTCCAAAACTTCATATGAGCAGCAGGTATTCAACCTTTTTTATATCGTCGCTACGTGATTCAGAACACGACATCAACATGAAGAACTTTATTGTTCGACGGAGAAACGAACCAACATCACACACGTTTGTTTTCGATGTTCACAGAGGCAATACGGAATCTTAACGATCGTTTATAATTTTTGGTAATTTGTTTTGTATTTTTAAACTTTGTTTACGTTTTATTTATTTTGATTTATTTACCCAAATACGTTCTATTTGGTATGTTTTTAGAACAAGTATGTACCTAATAAACTCGAGCGTTTCTTCAAGCATAAATTATAATTTTGAATCACACCCTGCTGCGCATTAAAGTACCATTGGCAGCTATCGACATCCCAGGCCTGGCCAACCGCACGGAACAGATATAAAATGCTCAATGGGATAATTTTGCCCACTGAGACTAATTTTTCCTTTAATTCTTACCCAGGTGCTATCCCCCAGAGACGAGCTCGAGTCCATATCTTGAAATGTCATGACGCTTTAATAAAAAGTGCGGTTAATATCAGAAATAATCTCAAAAATAAACTCATCATACCAATAGGTTAAAGTTATACTAGGGACTTAAAGCAAAGTTTAACAAGAAAATACTGTATTGAGTTAAATACTAAATTACAAACAATAATTTTTATTTCTTAAGGATGTGAAACTAGAATGCTTACAAAGACAGTATTACATTTAGGAATTGGGAAAAAAACACGACGGATGTTTTGAAAACGAATCGCCGCGTCCAAGTGCTACTGCAACTATTTGGTTTGTAAGATTTGCCAAGAGGCTTCAATGTGCTTGTCAGTTTGGGCTGGTTTCATTTTCATTCAAGTATTATTTTAACAGACCGTTTTCCATCCTCGGTGACAATATGTCGCAAAATTACACTGAAATAAAATTTATAAAGCGTAGGGTAAAGTGAGTACAAAACAAAGTTTATCGAAATAAGAGAAATAAAAATTCTTTTTAAGTTTTTTTTCTGGAATGACTTGTCAGAGTACATGTTTTTAATAATAACCTGTGTCCCTACATGAATGTTTTAAAATGTCACCTGCACTGGCCTCGGAGTAAAGAATCGTGTACTGTTCATTATGATTCATAAAAAAGTGTGATCAAATATTTAATATAGCTCTTAATTAATCTAAATACATTTACAGGTCAAAATAAAGCTGTAAATTAATGGCAACAAACGATTGTTGGATGCTGTAATTAACTGTCAGATCGGTTTAATGTACGTATGAAACCTTGTTAGCTTTAATTTTGTTAGCTCTCCTTAATTGTTAAATTTTCCCCTAAAAAATGTTACATCCATGCAAAAAGCAAGGCATATATTTGTAAAAAAAACGAATAAATCAATATTTCACACTGGTAAATATCAATTAAATAAGTTTTTTAATAGATAATTCTGTTAACTGCATATAGTTCCAACGGGAAGAATAATAGTATTCAGTTTCATAGGCAGATTTAAATTGACATAGATTTTTTTAAACTGAATTAGTGCGATAGAACTTCCGCAGGAAAGCCACCTCCGGTGACAGTACCTTTGACTATGAATAACACTTACGTGGCGGCTCGTCAGAGTATACTGTATAAGCATATTTCTTTTAAAGTTACTTGACGTCGTAAAAGACATTTCACATCGTCAACACATTTATTGCTCATCGCCAGTGTGGGTCAAAACATGACCTTTTAAATATCTGATCTTGAAAACGTTATAAGGACTTACAGCTGGGGTGACGATTCTCACTGTGTGTGTGTCAATTTAATCCTCATAAAATTACTTGATGATAAGAATTGTTTCCATATGTTTCACAGTTCGTACCCAGAGCATGTTATTCGCTGTCGATGGGAGAGCACCAGATTCATCCTCATTAATGATCACGACCGGATACTTGTTAAAAACCTTAAGGGAATATTAAAAATATAGCCGTATGCAGGTTACACCTACCTGTGGTTGATATTTACATCATATAATTTATAACGTTAATCAGTTTTCTTTGACTCCAAAAAATTCTGATCGGTAGGTTGTCAAATTATAAAAAAAACGTAAAACGGAGAAGGCTTAATGATTTTCTAACATATACACGCATTTTTTATGAAATTACATATGCTTTAAAAATCTTCATCACGATAAATAAAGTCTCATGAGCCCATGAGCCTGCATAAGCTCATTTATCTTCAATACAAATTAAAACTTTCAAATGGATGAACACTAATCGCCAAGCAACAAATTAAATTGCAAATGTTTTAAATTAGAAATTCTTTTAAAAATACTCGTATGCCAGTATGAAGGTCATGTAATTACTTAAAAATACAAAGCCATAAAATATCAGCGATGTCCACGTCATACAACAGGTATTATATTCTTTAGAATTATCCCTGTCACCATCGCCCGTGTCAGCCGTCAGGTTACAGGAAATCCCCGCCGCGAGATTACACCTACCTCATCGGACCGCCTTTGTTGTCCACATCTGACTTTCACATTCAATTTGTTTCACCACACACTAACATGCAATAACAATAATTGTATTATTTCTGTAATGTAACTCCATCGTAAGATATAGATTTTTTAATCGGGTATATTTTTATTCTAACATAACTAAGGTCTCTCTTTTATTGGGTCACTAAGCAATTAATTAAAACTTAACTAATTTGGTACTAAATTCAATAATTAGTATTTATCGATTGAGATTAGTTTTCAGTTCCAGTTTCAGTGTTTCAGAACTAGAGCTAGTCTAGGTAACTTAGATTTTAGCAGTACATCATGATATTTTGAGCTATAGATTGTTTAATATGTAGACCTAAGTTAAGACATCATATTATTCAATAGAAATAATCAGTTTTATTATTCAATTTAATTTGTTGAAAGTGTGAAATAGTTAAGGAAATACATATAATGTCGTTCATTTACTGTACAGGTTAGGTTATCCGATATCGTCGTTGTAAATAACAACATAGTGTGTACTTTCATAATTTATTTGTAAATACCTTGTTTGCATTGTAAAATAATTAATATTAACTAGTTTTAGGTTAGAATAATTTATATTTAACAATTTAATAGCAATAATTGTAAAAGTAGATGTAAGGAATGTTTACGTTTCCATTTGTGATGTGAAATATTGGCAATCCTGTAGTAGTAGACTGTAGCATCGGCTGACGGGTGGTCACGTGATCATCCCCAGCTGATCTGCGCTATAAAAGGCGGGTAACAGCCGCCGGTTCAGACACAGATTCGTCAATTGCTGACTGATGCTGTGAGCACTCAGTACTCGCTGTTGCATCCCCAGCAGTTACGGGTAGAGACAGTAGGTCCCCCGATTTTGTTATTTGGAATGGTAGAGACAGAGTCTCCCGTGTCCCCAATTATGATTTATCAGTAATGAGCCATTTAGCTACCAAGTGATGATTTTAATTTAATTTATTGATCGTAAATCAATTTTTAATCTACGAAAGAATAAAAGTCAGTGTTACTAAAATATTCCCATTTATCCTCATTTAATAACTTAATATTTTAGAGTTTAAAGGTTTAGGCGAGTTG